>JANAVB010020597.1:2641437-3040242 GCA_029216955.1 Iris pallida | reverse complement strand
TCGCTAAGAAGTCGCACTACGTCGCTAAGTTTGCGACGTAAAGTTTTGTCGCGCTATGTCGCTAACTTTGCGACGACCTAGCGACACGGCTAGGACGTCGCAAACAACAACGTAGGCGACGAATTTGCCATCTGCGACTAGCTTAAAAGTGACCTTCACTTTACGTCGCTAAAGCCGTCGCCAATTATGATTAGCGACGTAATTGTCATTATTAGCGACGTATCATGACGTCGCTAATTGCCTTATTTTAGTAGTGTACCATACCGATAATTGCCCATTACTCATGTACTACAAAAAGGTCAAGTGCAGAGTGTGCAACTACTATAGCCCTGCCATACACAAGACATTTGTCGTTCCCTGCTCGATCGACTTCTTTGACACATCACGTTGTAGATGACTGGTTGTAACCCTCTCGAGGCAGGTACAAGTTGTTCTTGGTCAATCCTTTCAACGAGACATAAGCTTTATGGCTTTCCAGCTCCACCGGTGTGCTCATAGTCCTCAAGTATAGATCCTGAGTGCATATTGTTCGGTATCAGAATTTACGGTCACATGTTTGTTCAAATCATGACATACCGAGAGTTGGTTAATTGGTCCGATTTTCAATACGTGAATAATCTTTTTTAACTTATCAGACACTAGCCTTGTGTTCCACTGTGGCTTTGTTGGAATTATTACCATTTATTGTTCATAAGGATGAAAATGAAAGAGAAGGGACTTTAGTCCCACATCGAAAAGAGAGAAAGGTTTGAGGGTGCTTAAATACGTATGTGCACTCATGAGGAGTGTGCAACAACCAAAGGGTTGCTAGTGGGTGACCATTGGTTGTTGTTTTATCTTCTTCATGAAAATGTAGCCGGTGTTGCCACCGACAACACCGGCTCCGGCTCGGGCTCGGGCGTAGAGACGATAGTGGCGATTGTAATGCCCCGCTCCGTACGGTACATTACGCTGAGTCGTTGACTCGAAGAGTTGCGTTGACCCGATTACGTATCGATGCGAATCGATACAAAGTGTTAAGTTGTCCCGAGCAATGCATCGAACTAACTCGATGCGAAGAGTTGCCTTGTCCCAAAGAATGCATCGAGTGAATCGATGCGAAGTGCTGCGTTCCCTCGAAGGATAAGTACGTTAAGACGGCTCAAAGATTCTAAGAAATCGAATCGACCAAGGCGCAAGTCCAAATCAATGCAAGTATTGATTTTAGTTGGTTTCATGTACAGGCTATACGTTTACGCTAAAATGTTAGAGGTCGATCTTTTGTCTTATTCAGTAAGGGGTCCACGAAAGCAAATCGTCGCCTTGCGACGGACTGAGACGTTGGTACGATAAGCCCAAATCGGACGTATAATTCAATAAACACGAAGTGCTCGAATGGCTAAGTCAGAAGAGTTGCCCGTACAACGAAGTTATAAAATCGAGCCGCAACGGCTCGACAAAACGACAAGGCATATCGATTCAAGGTGGGGGGACATTAACTCTCTTTCCTACTCCGTCATGCTTAAGTAAAATATATCATTGAATGCTGAGTTTAACCTATCAACGTCACGGGCGTGCCTCGATAGGGAGATAAACGTAGTACGTGTCGAACACTAGATAGAACAATTGAAATGAATCGTACACAGACGTACGAGTCGCTATGGAACATTGGATATTGCAAAGGCGAGCGCCTCGGTGCGCAAGCCGCAAGAACATGGGATAACTGTACTCGGCGAGTGCCTTAGTGCATGAACCATACCGTGCCTTCACGCACGAGTTAGAATGACTAGAACATTGAAAGACAATAGGCAAGCGCCCTAGCGCACAAGCCACGGATATTGAATACTAAAGCATAGAAATACGGCTTCGACACGTGCAGTAAGTGCACGCGAAGGATAGATGATAAATGTGTCGAAACGTGCCTACGTGCACGAGATAATAAAAGGTGGCTTCGTTGCGAAAGAATATAGTTGTGGCATGAATGTGGCGGAACTGTCGATATGACATAATGCCTCGAAAGGTATTCGAGACCTTCGGGTCGTTCGGTTGACGAGCATTGAGTTGAGGCATGATGCCATTGAAACATTGAAACGAAGTATGAAACGTAAGAATATAGAAAGTTAATGGATGAAATACGAGATGATAATGCAGCATGGTGCCCTTCGAAATGTTCGCGGCCTTCGGGCGTTCGTTGAGGACATTCGGGCGTTGTGCCAATTGAAATAGAGATAAGCGAACTTGCTTGGTTGTATGAAAGAAAAGATTCGTTGCATGGTCAAATGGACTTAAAGATATAAAAGCCCGTGCCTGGGTATTCCCTCGAACGCGGCGCGCCAGGGCGCTGGGACCGTTCGGCCTAGGAGGGATTCGTTTTTAGTATTGTTGGTGCACTTCATTTAGATGGGTAGCGACCGTCTGGTGAATGTGATAAGCCACTTGCTACGATTATTTCGGTGGCCTCTGATGTTGGTTAGCAACCGCACAGAGTTAACATCGTCTTATGTTTCGTTCGATACGTATAAGTCCATTCTAGCCCGGAAAGCTAGTGACCTTCATATAGTTAAGGACGATGGGTTTGGAAGTACAAGGTATACGTGTATCTTGCATGGATGGATCCTGAATAGAGGGCACTTATAACATGACAGAGAAAACGGATAGACGTATTCACCTTGCGTCGGTGCAAGGACGAGTGCGTCGATATTGCTAAGTTGTGCCACGAATCAAATACGAGATTGCTTGCCTGTTTACTTATGTGAATTGAATAATATGCTTGCCATGCTTTACAGTCTTCGAATATGCCATGAACTCATCCTAAGAGAACATAGAAAGAGAACTAAATTGTATGTTTTATAATAAATACAATACTAAAGGTCGGTTTGTTAAGTGGATTTTTGATCAGTACAGCGAGGACGAAAGTACTAATCCCCCACTAGTTTGCTAGCAGGTTCAGGGATTGGTCTGCTCGCGCGGAGCTTCGCTTGAACGCGTTGAGGCTGGGAATGCCGAAGCGTATTGAAACGTGCGATCGCATTGACGCTCGGATATGCAACAGGATTGATGCGGCCGAGATATAGAAGGCATGATGTATGGAACGGTGAAATCTTTTGGACAAGAGAGAACTTGAGTGTTGTAGCCAATCTGGTAAATTCCGTTGGGCTATCGAAAGCCTTTGTAATCTGATTTCGAATATCAATAAAGAGAACCATTTCGTATACTCTGTTTTCCTTTCGTGTTAATCTTCAACTCAAAGATAACCATTTGAGAACTTGTCATCTTGCCTTGCACGAGCGCAACTCCAGGCTCGTGCGGCATCACGCCCTGCGAGGACGATGATTCGGGTGATTCAGGGTCGGGGCGTGACAAATTGGTATCAGAGCTCTAGGCTCAATTTCCTCTGGCCGTTTGCTTTGTTTCAACTCCAAAGCGTTGCCCACCACCAATCGAAATCACTCTTGACTCTACTCGATGCCGCACTGGATGTTCCATACAATAAGTCTAATACAAATCATGTAATTTTGTCGCGTGTTGTTTTGGAAATTACATGGTATTTGCGAAAAAAGTCGTGAAAGGTTTGTTGCTGCAAGTGCAACAAGTTGCGAGATTTGAATTCAAAAGAATTGTTGCTGCGGATGCAACACGTCGTGAATTATAATTTGAGATATTCGTTGGTTGCAACGATCGATATGAGAAATGTTGGTTGCATCGATACAATGATAGTCGTGGAATATTGCTGCAGCAATTGCCACGCGTTGATTGTAAATGATGCGTTGAAAAGAAAATGAAAGTTGATATTGAATGTGTCGAACATTAACATATCGATTTTGAATGTGCGTTGCGATGAAAAGCGATAAGTCAATATCGAATGTGTTGAACGGATTTGAGCATTGACTTTGAATGTCAAAAATAAAATTGTTGCACGAAGTGCGGTAAATATCAGAAATAAATCGTTGCACGATGTGCAATGCGTATTGAAAGTAAATTGTTGTACGTGGTGCAACATATATCAAAAGTGAAATCGCTGCACGAAGTGCGACGATATTGAGAATAACTTTTGCACAAGATGCAACGAAGAAAATAAAAGTTATAAATCGAGAAACGAAATCGGTTCGATTGCGTACAGAGCTTGTGTTGACGAATGAATGCATTGGCCGAGTTGCGTCGGATTTTGATTAATCAGAGTTACGGTTGTGATTAAGCACGATCACTGCAGAAATCGTGAGTCGGAAGAGATCATTTGTTCTTAAAGAGTATGTTGCGGCGGAAGTAAATTAATTTCCGGGTGGTATATGACATACCACCGGTGCAATGAATGGCTCGATTTCGAGTGGTATATGTAACACCATTTGTGCGATAATTGCATCGACGTATTGTGAGAATTACGGAAGGTTTGTCCGCAACGGACGGGATAGCACCGAGTCTCGAATGAGAATTTGTACGATGGCATGTTGATGCAAGTGTTCTTCGATGATCGGTTAGAACGGTAAGGCGGGACTTGTAATATTGAATGATACGTCGATTGAAAATTTATGTGTCGGTCGAATGACGGGAACTAGCAAAATGATTATGCCTTGAGGCAACAATCGGATCGACGGGATAGGAAACTCGAAATATTGAAATCGAACCGCACGGCTTGCGAGCTCGATGAAATGTTGGGCGATACAAATTATAATCGAATCGCACGACTTGTGATCCCGATAGAAATGTTGGGCGAGACGAATCGAATCGCACGACTGTAGGTCCTGAAAAATCAAGTTGTATCAATCAACAAAGTCAAAAATTCAAGATATTCATCATTTTGATGAGTTGTGCAGACAGATTGCAGACATCACTTTGCGCAGGTTGGTTTGCGCATGTTCCCAACTGTGCAGACTGACGTGGCAGAAATCATCATTGACTGAATCAAATCAGATCTTCTGACAGCTGACAACACGAATAACGAGAGACTGTTCGTTTTTGGCGCACAGTGCTCGAGGACGGCTGACAGTTGGCAGCGCAATCCAGGATTGCGCAAACCAATCTTGCGCATATGAGTCTGCGCAAACTCTTGCGCAGTATGAGTCTGCGCAAACCAAAGTCTGCGCAGTTCATTTTGCGCATTCTACCAACATAACTGATAAATTACATGTGGCATTCATGCCATCAATTGCTCATTACGTGGCAACTGTCTATGCACGATCATGCGCATTTCAATCAAATGATGCCATGTGTCCCAGATAGTTGGCCCACGATCCAGTAACTGCCTGTGCAGTCTATGTCTGCGCAAACCAGTTGCTGCGCAAATCAGCTTGCGCAGTCCAGAATAACTGAAAGTTAGTTATTTTCAGAACTCTATAAATAGAGTTTCAAGTCTTCATTTCAAGGGGGATCAAGATCAGAGATCAGAAATCAGAGAGTTCAGGAGTTCTTGCCAAAGTGCTGCTGCATTCTTCCGAGACTTTTGTCTTCAACTTCAGAGGCTTTTGCCTTCAGTTTCCAGAGTTGTTTTCAACTTCAAAGGCTTCGTCTTCAAAGTTCACATCGTCCAAGGGATAGAGCAATCGTCATCAAGATTGGATTCCTATAGTTATAATTTTCCCAGAATTTTGTAATCTTTATTACAGTTTGTATCAATAAAGTTTTATACTTTTGTTTTTGCAAACAAAATGGCGACTCTGCTGGGGAAAACTTTCTCCTCCGACGAGGAAGTAGCAACTCAATGTGACGTAGCGTCTATCGGGAAGACGCAAAAGACGCTGGTTGTTAAAGTCAACCAGACAGCCTACGAGGCGATGCTCAACTCCAAGACCACTCCCCGTACTGTAGCCACTTCTGCCAAGAGCAAAGTGCGCTCAGTTTGGGTCTCCAAGCCTGCACAATCTGGCAGTTTTGCCACCAAGGATGCTGTACCAACTGCTGCACAATCTGCTAGTCAGATTGCTGCACAAACTGCTGTGCCAATAGTTGCACAGTCTGTCTCAACAACTACTGCACAATCTGTTGCAGTCAAGGCTGCGCAGTCTGTTGCAACTGTTGCGCAGGCTACTTCATATGCTGTCTTGTCAAAACAGAAGGCTCCTATGACTCTGGCGCAATTGGCAGTGGCTTTTCCTGCGTAAAATAGCACTCCAGTAACCAAAGTGCATCCCAAGCACTCTAAGACAAGGACTCCTGATGCACTTTCTACCAAAGCTTCTACTGCACAAGTAACCAGTGCACCTTTTACCCATGCGCAAACCAAGTCTGCGCAATCCAAGAAAAACAGCCTTTTGGCTAAATTCCCTTCTTCTCACAACAAAAGAAGAGATTCTACTCCTCTTCCCAAACACCCTATTGCCCCTGCGCAATCCACTGAGGGTAGTCCTTTGACTATTCCTCTTTCTTTTCAATGCAAAGGAAAAGGCCCATTGGTCTTTTCTCAAACTTCCTTGTCTCATGACTTGGAAGATAACAGAGGAAACGCTCTTTAGCTTACCCTTCATCTCAAAACAAGGGAAAAGGCCCTTTGGTCTTTTCTCAGTCTTCTTCAGTCTTTACTGAAGAGGATCCATCTGAATGTGTCTCGGCATCAATCAGTTCGAGAACTCTGGCAAACAAGGATTCTTCTTTCCTTTATAACAAGAATACTTGTACTAATCAAGAGGTATCCTGCCTACTCCGATAGCAGAATTCCAGGACCTCCCGACTCTCCAAATTTGTCGTTCCAGACAGGAAAAACTGTTAGTGTCTCAAACAGAAACTCCTGGGGGTGAATTTAGCTGACCTCAGAACTTATCTTAACCGATCCACTTCGGTAAAACAGCAAACAGCCAATGCCGAAGGTCAAACATCATCAGAAACAAATCTCCAAGGTCAAAAATCCTGACACTTATGCCAATAAAGTGAGTACTTCCCTGTATACTCAAGGGACTAAACATTTGAAGAATCGGAATCATGTTCCAAATGTTATCAAAGAACAGATCCCTCGGAACTTTCCTCGTCCTGTTGTAGATCTTCGAGAACATCTAAGACAAAAATAGGATAATGTCTCAATATCTCCATCTCAACCATCTGATCATCACTATAATCATAAAGTCATCATCCAATGCTGTTGTCAAACGACAAAACGATCTGTCTTCGATCGTTTAACTTTTGCTAAATCTGAACCTATGTCAGAAGAAGATAAAGTTTTGTATGCTTCTGTTAACATGACTTCCCGAGACACTGGGGGTAAAAGATGCTCTAAGTATGGTAGACTCCGCAAGCCAAGCCAACGGTATTTGGAATTACTTCAAGAATCTTCTGAAGGAGTATTTCAACATACCCGTTCTCGAAGCCGAGATACAATCGGTCAAAGGAATCTTCCTCAAAATCCTTCAGTCATCTTCCTGTTTCTCAGTCAGGAGATGATTCGTTCTCTGATTATGATGCATACAGTGAAAGCTCTGAACAAACAGTATCTTCCACTGTGCCAAGAGAAGTGACGGCTTATGTTGTCACCGATGATCCGGATGCTTCAACTTCCGCAAATCAAGAACAGCGAATTGCTGCACTCGAAGACAAATTAAAAACCATGGCTGAGATGGTTGCTAGTATGCATTCCATCATTGTATCACAGCATGCTACACCACCAACTGCACCTATTACTAATCCAGAGATCATAGCATCTTCGATACCTACCAATACTGGACTGGGGGTAGTGCCTCCCCCAATACCTCCTATACAAGTACAAGTACAAACTACGCCTAGCCATTCAGGAGCTGGGGGTAGTGCTTACAACGCTGTTCCTCCTCCTACCACTACAACTCAACCTGCTCCTTCTTCTTCATCCGAAGATGCTAATGAAGCTGTCAAACTTTTACGAACCCAATTTGAAGCATTTAAAGAGAAGGACAACTTGCAAAGGTTGGAGATTAAGCAACCCTATCCGGTTGAATGGAAGGACGTCCCGTTTCCCCCGAAATACAAAATACCTATAATTTCTCTATTCGATGGCAGTACTTCTCCGAGTCAATTCATCAATCATTTTGAGGTAATGACTGTTCAACTTCAGCCAAATGACGCTCTTCTTACCAGAGTATTCGTCGGTTGTTTAGCCGGCGTAGCTTACGACTGGTACAGAAGTTTGCCCGATAGTTGTATTACTTCTTTTTCAGGTCTCAAACAAATCTTTCTGGAACGGTTCTATGAGGGATTTAATGATATGACGATGTCAGCTCTCAACAAAATCAAACAGAAACATAACAAACTACTGAGAGTTTTATTGAACGGTTCCGTCGTGAAGCTTTGAAAATGCCTCCTGGAACTCCAGCTGCTGTCACTATTGATACTTGTAAGGCAAATCTTTTGCCTATTATCAGTATGTGGACGGGATCAACCCAATTCCAAGATTGGCCCTCATTCATCGTCAACGCCAAAGCTGCTGAAGTGAGTGCTGACAAGTTCAAACAATTGGGGGTACAAATGTCTAACCCTGATCGAGATGAGCATCAAAATTCAGGTGGTAACAATCGCCAGAACAATCGCAAAGCGAAAGAAACTTTGAACATTAACTTAAACAAAAATAAAGAGTCTTTGGCTGTCAATGTGGCCCCACCTACATCTACTCCTACTCCTTCTGCACCTCCACCGAGAGAACCTCGTCCGAAGGTGGAATATTCCTTTGACGAAAATGATACTGCAAGTATCTTTGAATGTCTACTCAAAAGCAATAAAATTCAACTCCCTGATCCAAAGAAACCTGATGAAGTCAATAAGACTGATCATCCCAAGTATTGTGTCTATCACCGATTTATTGGACATCCTACTCGAGCATGCTATGTGCTCAAAGGTAAGATTCAAGAGCTTGTCAATGCTGGTGTAGTCACTCTGCAACAAGATGAGAAGACTGTTACTGCAAATATGGTTTCAGTCCAATTTGGGAATTTCCCTCCGTAGATGATACAGTACGGTGTCATTCCAATTCCTAAAGCAACCCTTGAGATTGAGAATCTCCCGCTTCCATCCAATGAAGGTCTTGTTCCCTTATCTCTTGACAACGGTAAAATTATGTGGATCCATCCTGATCTTGCTCCGGAATTCGAGGTGTCCTATTCTTCCAAGGAGAAAACTCGTTCTAAAGGCAAAACCAAGATCTGCAACATGGTATCTTTTGATCCCATTGTTGACGAAGAGATTTGTTAGGCACCAGATCAGGGAAAGCCTATTTAAAAGATCATTCTGAAAGTCAAAAGGATCCTGCTTCTTCTTCTGAACCTGCTCCGGTACAACCCGTATCTGCTGAAGAAGTCCCTTCTACATCTTTACCAGTTGTAGTATCAATTCCTCCCAAGCCAACAACGGCTGACAAAGGCAAGCAACAAGTTCGATTTGACAAACCCCTAAAGAAGTCACCTCCTACTGGGCTTGAGAAGCCTTACAATTTCGATATATTGGCTCAATTAGCCAATACACCGGCTAGGCTGTCAATCTTTGAACTTTTGCGTCTTTCCAAGGAGACACGAGAAACTCTAAGTGAAGCTCTGATGCAGGCTGAAACTTGCTTAACTCTTCTCAAGAAGCCAGAATCAGAACCAGTCTCTTGTCATCACTGTCATAGTGTTTTGGAACTGATCCCAAACATTACCTTCACTCAAGATGATATATTAATGGAAGATAATAGACATGATCGTCCTCTTTACTATACAGGATATGTTGATTCAATGAAGGTTGATCGTATCCTAATAGATCCAGGGTCTGTACTTAGTATTATGCCAAAGACAATGCTAGATGCATTAAGATACCAGTGCATAGTCTTTCAACCACAATCACTACTATTCTGGGATTTAACCAAGGAAAGAGTGAACCTTTGGGCAAGATCCGCCTAAAACTCCAAATAGGCAATCTTCGTACAACGGTGACCTTTTATATCATTGACAATCATGGTTGTTCTTACAATGCTCTCTTGGGAAGGCCATTCCTCCATGAACACAATGTTGTTCCATCAACTCTTCATCAATGCTTTAAATACGTTGATGACAAAGGACAAGTTCACAAGGAAGTTGCGGACCTTTATCCTTTCAAGGGTGTTGAAGCTTATTGCAACGATGCTCGCATGTACAAGGATGAGTTTATGAAGGTGGTATTGGCTATGGATACTGAAGAAGATCAAAAAGCAGTGCCTCAAGATACTCTTATCATACCTGCGAGTTTCTCATCTACAATCTTCCAAGCCACTGGTTATTCACTTGCCAGTTCAAATGAAATCAGTTAATGTTGATGAAAATCAAAGGGAGCTCACCTCTTCTGAGCCACTTGTTATTGACTTACGTCGTAATAAAGACAAAAAGCAGCTCATTCCTTCTAAGCCACTTGTTGTTGATTTAACTCACAACAAAGAAAAAAGGAGCTCACCTCTTCTGAGCCACTTGTTATCGACCTCCGTCGTAACAAGCCTCCTCCACGTTCTTCTTCTCCCCCTCTTGTAATCAATTTGACCAAACCTGCTAAGGTTAAAGGTCCTGTTGTAAATACTGATGTACAAATCAATGAAAAAGCACCTACTTTTCAGTATACTGATGTTATTTACTATACTAAATGTTATTTGGATATGTTAGATAGCTTCCAATCAGTTACAATGGGAGTCGTACAATCTCTTCAGACAGAAGTCTCACTTGAAGATCCAGATGATTCTTACCGTATTCACCCTTCTCTAAAGAAAGGTGAAAGTCCAGCACTTTTTTGTAAAGGACCAGAAAAACAATTCAGTTATACGGATGATAGCAAACTTAACGATACGGGATGTCTCCAGTTCCATCGTTATAGTCAACAATCAAAAGACATCATCCGAAAAATGGGCTATGACTTCAAAAATGGCCTCAATTACGGTAAAGGTAGACGAACTCCTATCCGCACGACTATTCCGGAAGGAAAATCGCCAATGTATTACAGCAGGACCAAGAAAGGTCTCGGATATACTTCTCCGCCACTGTTATCCCCAGCAGCTTCTGAATTAGATAGTGAAGAACGTTCTAATTCTTCTGATTCCAGATCATAGGATTCTGATACCAGCATCGGTGAAGTTCATCGTATAATTGTATCTTCTAATATGGTCTCCGCTGAACTACCAGAAGGTTGTGATGAAGACGTTGAAGAAAGTCCGGAAACAGATCCTTGGGCTCAACATATGGATAACCAATGGGTACTCCGATTTGAACAAAGAGAACCTCCTACTGAAGATCAACTAATTCAAATTGATGTAGGGGAAAGAGAGTCACCTCGGCCAATCTTTATTAGCAAGAATCTTCCAGAAGCAGATAAGTAAGAGTTGATTCTTCTCATTAAAGAATACATTGACGTCTTTGCTTGGAGTTACGAAGACATGCCAGGTTTAGATTCCAAGATTGCTATTCATAAACTGAACATTCTTCCTAATGCTAAACCGGTCAAACAGCAACAAAGGCGATTTAAGCCTGAAATGATGGACGCAATTGATGATGAAGTCAAGAAGCTCATCGCTTGTGGCTTTATTCGAGAAGAGCAGCATCTACTGAAGTCAGGAGTTGTCTAGAAGAAGACTCTTCCAAAACTCTTCTGGTGACTACTCTTTTCTTTCTGTGTAGAGGTCTAACAGGACTCTCTACATTTTCTGGCTCTGCTTGCTTTTGCACGGAAGTTGGTATAGTGGCAACTTCTTGATGTATCTCGGCTAATTGCCGGGATTGAGATCTGGTAGTCACCTTTTCAGAAGAAAGATCAAGAATCAATTTCTTCTTCACCACAGGAGCAGGAGGCTCCTCTCTTCTTCTTTTCTTCGCAGGAGATTTACCCACTTTCAGAGAAATACGAATTGGTGCATTCACTTCTTGGGGGAATATAATATCCCTTGTAGTTTCCAGAGGTGCATCTGCCGGTTCCTGCGCCTCCTCATTTATAGGGATCGATGGAGTAATTCTTCCTCTCCTTAATCTTGTTGCAGTGGCAAAACTATCTGCGAGATTAAAATTCTCGGCAAAAGTATTCGCTGATGTGTAAAACACGGAGTATGTAAAAAGCATTCGAGGACCCTGAGGAGTAGTCTTTGCTGGCATGGAGAAAGTGGCTTTTGTATCACGGGCATTGTAATAAGCCCAAGCCCTAGCTCCGTCTATCAGATAACCTTTGCCTTGGAGGCAGGTAATTGCGTTCCCTACATGGAACTGATCATATCCAAACTGCCGAGCGAATCGGCTTGGAAGATATGGTTCTAAGTAGCACTCTTCTTCGAATCAGGTAGACCAAATGAGATGGTCGAATTGTCTTCAACCATTCAAAAGCGACACGAGTCAGAGGCTGCAGTTTCGAATCCACCATATTCGTGGGCATCAGATCATACCCAGCAGGGAAAGGAGGCACAGCAGAAATTCCAGCCTCTATTCAAATTCAACATAAATCTACACTCAGTTAAGGAAGTATATTTCCATTTTCCATGGGAATACCTTCGAAGAAAACTGTCCGTCGACTGATCCCATGCCAGGATCCATTAAGGTTGGATAGTGAAGAAGCAACCATCCAAACAAATATGTATATGGCAATTCTAAGCGAGGGAATTCTCTCTCTCCCTTCGCTTTCAGCATCAAGTCAACATATAAACGAAGACTGGCGTTTAGCTTGCAGGTCATTGCTGATAGTAAGTCCTATTTTATAGCCGAAGACCAATTTAACAGCTGCAAACAAGACGCCGCGGTGAAAACGATCTACGGTACTGGATCCGGGAACTACGAACCTTCGCAGCCAGTATGTTAAGAATCCCGCCAATTGTGCTGCTTCTGACATGGGCCTATAGCTCATTCTCAAGTAACTTTCCAAATTGTCTCCTCTCTTCAAAGGAGGATATTCATGGTCATCTTTCACTTCTTTATCAAAGTGACCACTCTGTTCTATTAACTTTCTAACCTCTGTATTGCTCAAAGGTTTGAAGAAAGTAGGGTAGCATTTATCATTCTCCCTGGTTTTCTTCTCTTCTATATGATTGAGAAACAGGTATGGTAGCCACTTTGAAGAATAACAAGTGTTAGCAGTGGCACTCTGGTAAAATAGAGAACAGATCTTATAATGGCACAATAGCTCTTCGAACACTGTCACCATCTCTGGATTCTCTTTTCTGAGCTTGTTTAACTCATCATTTGTTGGTACATACTCCTCATACGGAGCATTTTCCATGGGCAAATACGAGATATACTTCATCTCGTGGAGTGCAAAGCCCATCTCTCCCCCTGGGGTCATGAAAGTTTCGGTCCTGTAGTTGTATCTCTCAGCTAAGGCTAAGAACATATGAGGATTGGGAGCAAATCCATATACAATGGCATGCACTGCTTCATACAGGTTGATTTGTTGGAGTCTGTCCTTAGAATTTTGCCAGAATCCAATTCGCGATATAGTTCCATCGCTTGTAGTCTGGATTCACCAATCCAGTCAGTCTTATATCTTGCTCAGGATATTTTCCTTCAACCTTTGCAAATTCATTTACGAATATTGGTGTCCTAACAGGCATTAGCATGGAGGAGTTCTCTGGTGGAATGCAGCCAGGTCTTAAGCCTCTCAGTAGGACACTATATCTGTCAGAAGAGCTATAAAACATATCCTTATGTTGTGGCCCCTTCTTTACGAAGATTTTTCCTGCCCGAGCATCCTGAAATAGAGTGATATTCCAATCCATCTTCCTAGGGTAGCTTGCATGAGCGTACCGTGACAAAGGAAGGCAGCGAGCGATGTTGGGTATAAAAAAAGATCTATCTTGCTGGTGAACTACCCTATCTTCCATCCTTGGCCTAGGCTGAGAGGCTCTCTCAAAGGCGTCACCAAATAGGAATAAGGGTTTCTTGTGAATTACAGCATCAGCTGATTCTAAAGGCTGTCCGTTCATCAAACACATCAAAGTTTCATTGTCCTGAGAAATCAATATAGCCTGACGGGAGGCCGGTAGATCATACTGAGGGTAATGGACATGAGACAGATCCTCTTTGTATTCAGACTCTGTAAGGGTTCCCACAAAATGTTCGTAATCTGGATCTTCATTGACTTCAACTGCATCAACAAACAGATGAAAATTAGTCCAAGACAAAGATTCTGTTTTTAAACATAAAACATTAGAGTGCGCAACCTCAGATTGCGCTGACATAATTTGCGCAACCTCAGATTGCGTTGACATGACTTGCGCAACATCAGTTTGCGCATCATAAAAGGATGCGCAAAGCAATGGTTTGTGCTGATATCTGCGCAACTTAATTGTTTGTGCTGACTTCCTGTCAGCACAAATCAACAATTTGCACAAGAATGCAGCCTTCATAAAAATGAAGAACTAATAGTTGATGCAACCGAAACCCTAAAAAGGGTGGCGCAATATGAACTTATCTCTAAAAAGAGATGAGTTTCAAGGGAGTCGAATCACCCTAAGAAGGGGTTTTCGATCGGTTCAACTACCTCTCAGAGCAGGGTGTGCGGATTCGTGTCGGGAAGCTCGCCGTGCAACCCTGTCAGAAGACTCGGCCGAAGCTTTTCCTTTCGCGGCGGCGGCAGCGGCAGCATTTGATCGTCTTGGGGCCATGACAATCGTCGGAGGAGGAGAACAGTGAAGGTTGGGAGATTTTCTTCTCAAAAAGCTCGAAAGATTGCAAAGTAAAGAATTGAAAACGAAGAGAGGGGTATTTATAGTTTTGGAAAACACGAAACGGATGCCTCGGATTGTGCCTAAAATTGTGGTCCACTCGCTTTGCGCAGACAGCTCATCATGTTGCGTAAAATGATTCAACATTCAAAAATTCAAAGTATTTCGAAATTTTGAATACAATCAACTTTCGAAAACTTTGAAGGGGGTCTTGTAGGTCCTGAAAAATCAAGTTGTATCAATCAACAAAGTCAAAAATTAAGATATTCATCATTTTGATGAGTTGCGCAGACAACAGATTGCGCAGACATCACTTTGCGCAGGTTGGTTTGCGCATGTTTCCAACTGCGCAGACTGACGTGGCAGAAATCATCATTGACTGAATCAAATCAGATCTTCCTGATAGCTGACAACACGAATAACGAGGAGACTGTTCATTTTTGGCGCCGTACAGTGCTCGAGGACGGCTGACAGTTGGCAGCGCAATCCAGGATTGCGCAAACCAATCTTGTGCAGTATGAGTCTGCGCAAACCAATCTTGCACAGTATGAGTCTGCGCAAACCAAAGTCTGCGCAGTTCATTTTGCGCATTCTACCAACATAACTGATAAATTACATGTGGCATTCATGCCATCAATTGCTCATTACGTGGCAACTGTCTATGCACGATCATGCGCATTTCAATCAAATGATGCCATGTGTCCCAGATAGTTGGCCCACGATCCAGTAACTGCCTGTGCAGTCTATGTCTGCGCAAACCAGTTGCTGCGCAAATCAGCTTGCGCAGTCCAGAATAACTGAAAGTTAGTTATTTTCAGAACTCTATAAATAGAGTTTCAAGTCTTCATTTCAAGGGGGATCAAGATCAGAGATCAGAAATCAGAGAGTTCAGGAGTTCTTGCCAAAGTGCTGCTGCATTCTTCCGAGACTTTTGTCTTCAACTTCAGAGGCTTTTGCCTTCAGTTTCCAGAGTTGTTTTCAACTTCAAAGGCTTCGTCTTCAAAGTTCACATCGTCCAAGGGATAGAGCAATCGTCATCAAGATTGGATTCCTATAGTTGTAATTTTCCCAGAATTCTTGTAATCTTTATTACAGTTTGTATCAATAAAGTTTTATACTTTTGTTTTTGCAAACAATGACTTGCGATTTCGATAGAAGTGTTGGGCAATGCGAATTGTAATCGGATCGCACGATGTGCGACTTCGGTAAGAAAGTTGGTTGACGCGAGTAATCGTGCCTAAGAAATAGTTGGTTACGTTACGGTGACACTCATTTGAGTACGACTGAAAACACGCGAAACTTAGAGGGCGAGATCCTATGACTTGAGGGTTTGATGTTGGATAATCGGTAACTCAGTTACGCAATCTGTAATGCCTGTGGTTCGTATTACGTATTCTTGGAATACGTGTACGTATTTTATTCTTGTATTGCATGATTTCCTTGCTTAATTTCCTCCCTGGGCTTGGTTATTCTTGGTTTGGGTTGGTTTGGTTCGGTTTGGGATTGCTCTTTGTTCATCATGAACCAAGGGGTGAACCCCCTACCTACCACCACCACTACCATTTATTACCCCTTCTCCTTTCTCTCTCTTCATTTATCATCTTCTTCTTCCTCATTTACTTCTTACCTACCAGAGAGAGAAGTGGGAGGTCTAGGCAAGTGCAACTTGCTTTATGGAGGAACTCGAATTTTATTGCTTCATTCTCTTCCTTACAGTATTTTAACTTACTTTAGTACTTGGCATTTTTACTTTCCATGGCTAGATTCTTGTAGATCTAAGTCTGCTTATTTTCGGATTTCTTGGGTTTTGATCTACTTAATCCTGTTATTTCTAAGTTTTGAGGGTTCTATGTTGTAGAGAATCTCGTTCTACTCCATTTTGACCTATGAAAGTTCGGATTTGGATTCCGGATGAAGGTTTCATGGAGCTCGGAAGAATGGATTCTTGGCGTTCTTCTTCTCAGAAGCTTGGAGAAGAAGAACAGTGCTAGACTTGACCGCATGACACTTCATGCGGCAAGTGATTCCGAGCCGCATGAGCCTTCATACGATAATTCTGGCCGCATGGGCTTGACTTGGCCGCATGACACTTCATGCGGCAAGTGACTCAGCCGCATGAGAACCCCCAGACCCAGCCGCATGGACTTCTTAAATCCGGGCCGCATGACCCTGATTAATCCCAGCCGCATATACATCCTTTATTTCCTGAGTCGCATGGGCTTCTACTGAACCGCATGCGCTCACCTAATTGAGCCGCATGTGTCTTGCCCTTCTCCTGGCCGCATGAGATTGAGTCCCTTATCAGCCGCATATGCACCCTTCACTCCCTGTCGCATAAGCAGCCATGTTGACCCAGCCGCATGGGCTTCTATAAGCCGTATGCGCCTCCTTCTATACCCAGCCGTATGATACTACACTTCCCAGCCGCATGGACCTGAACTCCTTCTTAGCCGCATGGGATTTTCCCTTATCAGCCGCATGCGCCTGATACCATCCAGCCGCATGGGTTGTTCCCTTCCCAGCCGCATGAGATCCATCCTGACCGCATATGCTTTAGCCGCATGGCTCTTCTATAGCCCTGAATATTGATATTTTATTAGATATTTTACGTCCATTTTATGTCCTTACGCCTTTTGTCATGAACTTGATAATCACGAATTTACTTGATATGTTTGGACACGATAATTGAGCATGACCTGACAGTGACCCGTAGTGGTGCACTCCTGACATGACTAACCTGACATGACATGGTAGTGGCCCGCCGTGGGACACACTCCTGACAAGTACACTTGGCATGATAACCTGACCTAATATATCTTGAACAGCTGTTGCGACGGCTATCTGACATGACCTGGCCCGTATAAGTAACCTGGACACCGTGGGCGATTGTGCTTGTACAAATAATCCAGTCCTGTCTTGCATCATGTCTAGGAGGGGACTCCTGAGTACTACGGTCAGGAGTACCTACTGAAATGGACTAAGGTTAATGACTAGTATAATTCACTAGACATGAAGAGATGTTCCCCAGTTACAGGCGATCCCGTTATCCCGGCCGCAAATGTTGGACTTGTAGCCTGCCGACGAGTAGGGCACATTTCCAGCCCACTGTTATGTGGGGCACCCATCATTGTCACTTAAATGATTGAACTCTATTGTCACTCTAATGCATTGTACTCTCTAAATTGTCACTATAATGATTGCCTGGATAACCTGGATAGCGGCAGGGCCTGTGACTACTTGGAGCATCTCATTACATCTTGCTAGTAACTAGGATTGTGATAACCCTAGTTAGTTAATGTAGAAAGCCGTAGGCAATGATTGGCCGTGATTGCTTGGATGAAGTCTAGTCCAGTATAGTATTGTCTAGAATTGATTGATTGCAAGATTGTACCAGAATGATTGAATGATTGTCACTCCAGATTGTTACTATAATGATTGTACTCTATTGTCACTCTAGCGTATTATACTCTTCATTGTCACTTTTATCATTGTACTCTCTCCTTTTCACGTTAATGATTGGCACCTTTAGCAATAAATGATCAGAGACTAAGTTCTGTTCAGGCGAAGGGTTACAATCTCGGTCCTTGTTTGGTTTAAGGATTGTAACCTGGCTTCCGGAATAGTATCTTCGTTCTCTCTTCATATATTGCCCGGCTATATTTTATTTAGCACGATTCTCCAGTTCTTTTATGTCAATAATGCTTCTCTTAATTATTTTCTCTGATTGGGGCAAGTGCATTGGTAGTGTACAAACCTCAATCTGTGTTACTTATTGTTTTCTTACATGTTGAATGCTAATGATTTGTTGGTTTTAGTTCTTAAGTGAAGTCTCCTTTGTGGCACTTGCTCTTTCTGGGGTCTGACCCAGCTGGTTTTGTATGGCCAGATACCGGAGCAGCACCAAAGGATCTCCCTACTTTTCAGCCCGATGGTGGTCACCAGGCGTAACCAGGGCATCAAGTGGGTTTCTTTTGTTCTCCCACTGTAATATTATAAATTATTCTTTTGAGGCGTTTAGCCGACGAGCAAGTGTTAGCTCGATTGTACTTACTTACTGTCTGCCTACGGGCTGTAACATGATTGACAAGCCCCGGGGGTTGATCATGTATGACTGAACTCTTGCTAGTCCTCACATTTTGTAACGACTATCTTCATGATCATTCCGAATATATAATGTATGGGACGTCTTACTATTGTGTATTTGGTGGTCTGATATCTTGTAACTATCATTAGTTGATTGAGATTGAGACAATAGGCTATCTATGACCTTAAGAGACTGATGGATTGTAGTGAAACCCTCACATATCTAGACAGCCGTGACCGTATAGCGGTGTGGATTCCATTCCGTTATACGTAGCTGGCTATGTCTGCCCCCGCTCTCCAGTATTCTGGTTCTGGGGCGTGACACGATCGAAGTATAGCAGGATGCGGCAAATCGGAGAACGAGTCGATGCGTATGGAAAAGTTCGTTGTGAACTTGGATGTATGCGATGCGAGTTAAGATGGCGTTGAAACAGAGCAAAGTTGACCCTTACGTTATCGAAATGGATACGGCGTATCGAGATCGATACGTAAGGAAACGTAAACGATGTGAGAATACAAAATAGAGTGTGCCTCGTGCAATGAAATTTTATAAGTAACGATACGAGAATAAAACGAGCTGGTTGATCATGAACTTGGTGATTAATCAGACGAGACTATAAGTCATCGACGATTGCTCGATGCGTATAGCATCTTGTATGTCGACTGCGAAATAAGATAGACTCGAACTCGATACGAGTAGATGTTTAGTAAATTGGGGAACCATAAACGTAGTGCATGACTCTACTCGGAAGATAGTTGCGCATCAGTTGCGCCGATAGAAATGGTTTTGTCCGGAACTGGATAGTCACGTAGAAATCGTCGAAACGTGATTTGGCTCCGAAATAAGATATAGCATGGTTCGTAGTAAACTGTCCTTCGGTGATGATCCACAATTATCGAGCGTAGCTTCGGGGCAGCTGACCCTAGAAGACTTGACCGCCAAATCAAATTGAATGTTGCAGACCATAAGATGACCCATGCGATATCGCATATGAGATTGCACCGATAACAAATATAACACGGTGCATGTTGACGATAAGTCTAGGCGATCGAGAATTGTTGGAACAACTTTCGATTGAGAATGATATAGTTAGATTTGAGTATTCATCGGATGAATACTTGAATGGTTGTGTTGGTCGATGAACAAACTAGAAATTCACCAACGAACTTGGTGATTCAAATAGGCGATTGCGAGAATCGTGCTATGCACGAGAGAGAACGATAAGAGAATGGCTTACGAGTTATGTCGTTAGATTTGATTCGCCTTGCAATTGAGCTTGCGTGAATCAAAACCTACATTCGACGTTGCGAGACGGATAAGTCGGGAATTTGGCTAGTGAATTCCTACTCGTTAGGAAATCGAATGTAAGACACGTCGTAAAGATTTTTGTGCTAAGGCGATCGTTGCCTTGAGCATTGTCGACTCGATGTAAACTGTTATGTCGGATAGATTATAGCCTTTGTGCAATGTCAATTTAAACTTGTGTCGGAAGGATTTGAGCACGGTGTCTAGGAAAGTCACCTAGCGGACATAGTCCTGAATGTTGATGCTTTTGCAAGTCAACAAAAGAGAATCATGTCGAGATAGGATACGAAGTGAAACATCAGGAATTGTTGGATAGTGACGCCGAACGCAAGGCATTGCGGAGACTCGTTGTGATCGGATGCGCGACGGCTTGACGCGACGCGTAGAATTGATAGTCCCGATGAAATACACAAAGTGAGAAATGCGATTTTTGAATCGCATCGTGTGCCTTGACTTTTGTTGGATGATCGCGTATGTATCAATATGTATATGCAATAGAATTACAAGAACTTATGCTAGAGCCCAAGTCCGATCGAGAGTACGAGACGGCAAGTTATTGAGAATAAGAAGTTACGTGTTTGCGTTGTTCCGATATCTTACAACTGAGCCTGGCTGAAATGCATATATTGGTAGGACGTCTAAAATATGTGTATGATTCCAAACTAAGTTGTACGATCCAAACGATAGTGAGACGAGATCGTGGAACGATCTAATAAAACCCTTGGAAATTTAGTATTGGTTTCGGTTCGGGACGAACCTTGTTTTGAGTGGTATATTATGTAATGCCCCGCTCCGCACGGTGTATTATGCTGAGTCGTTGACTCGAAGAGTTGCGTTGACCCGATTACGTATCGATGCGAATCGATACAAAGTGTTAAGTTGTCCTGAGCAATGCATCGAACTAAGTCGATGCGAAGAGTTGCCTTGTCCCAAAGAATGCATCGAGTGAATCGATGCGAAGCGCCGCGTTGCCTCGAAGGATAAGTGCGTTGAGACGGCTCGAAGATTCTAAGAAATCGAATCGACTAAGGCGCAAGTCCAAATCGATACAAGTATTGATTTTAGTTGGTTTCATGTACAGGCTATACATTTACGCTGAAATGTTAGAGGTCAATCTTTTGCCTTATTCAGTAAGGGGTCCGCGAAAGCAAATCGTCGCCTTACGATGGACTAAGACGTTGGCACGGTAAGCCCAAATTGGGCGTATAATTCAATAAGCACGAAGTGCTCGAATGGCTAAGTCAGGAGAGTTGCCCGTACAACAAAGTTATGAAATCGAGCCGCAACGGCTCGGCGAAACGACAAGGCATATCGATTCAAGGTGGGGGGACATTAACTCTCTTTTCTACTCCGTCATGCTTAAGTAAAATACATATCATTGAATGCTGAGTTTAACCTATCAACGTCACGGGCGTGGCTCGATAGGAAGATAAACGTAGTGCGTGTCGAACACTAGATAGAACAATTGAAATGAATCGTACGGCAGACGTACGAGTCGCTATGGAACATTGGATATCGCAAAGGCGAGCGCCTCGGTGCGCAAGCCGCAAGAACATGGGATAATTGTACTCGGCGAGTGCCTTAGTGCACGAACTATACCGTGTCTTCGCGCACGAGTTACAACGGCTAGAATATTGAAAGACAATAGGCGAGCGCCCTAGCGCAAGCCACGGACATTGAATACTAAAGCATAGAAATACGGCTTCGACACGTGCAGTAAGTGCACGATGTGAAGGATAGATGATAAATGTGTCGAAACATGCCTACGTGCACGAGATAATAAAAGGTGGCTTCGTTGCGAAAGAATACATTTGTGGCATGAATGTGGCGGAACTGTCGGATATGACATAATGCCTCGAAAGGTGTTCGAGACCTTCGGGTCGTTCGGTTGACGAGAATTGAGTTGAGGCATGATGCCATTGAAATATTGAAACGAAGTATGAAACGTAAGAATATAGAAAGTTAATGGAAGAAATACGAGATGATAATGCGGCATGGTGCCCTTCGAAATGTTCGCGACCTTCGGGCGTTCGTTGAGGACATTCGGGCGTTGTGCCAATTGAAATAGAGATAAGCGAACTTGCTTGGTTGTATGAAAGATAAGATTCGTTGCATGGTCAAATGGACTTAAAGATATAAAAGCCCGTGCATGGGTATTCCCTCGAACGCGACGCGCCAGGGCGCTGGGACCGTTCGGCCTAGGAGGGATTCGTTTTCAGTATTGTTGGTGCACTTCATTTAGATAGGTAGCGACCGTCTGGTGAATGTGATAAGCCACTTGCTGTGATGATTTCGGTGGCCTCTGATGTTGGTTAGCAACCGCACAGAGTTAACATCGTCTTATGTTTCGATTCGATACGTATAAGTCCATTCTAGCCCGAAAAGCTAGTGACCTTCATATAGTTAAGGGCGATGGGTTTGGAAGTGCAAGGTATACGTGTATCCTGCATGGATGGATCCTGAATAGAGGGCACTTATAACATGACAGAGAAAACGGATAGGCGTATTCACCTTGCGTCGGTGCAAGGGCGAGTGCGTCGATATTGCTAAGTTGTGCCACGAATCAAACACGAGATTGCTTGCCTGTTTACTTATGCGAATTGAATAACATGCTTGCCATGCTTTACAGTCTTCGAATATGCCATGAACTCATCCTAAGGATAACATAGAAAGAGAACTAAATTGTATGTTTGCATGAATAAATACAATACTAAATGTCGGTTTGTTAAGTGGGTTTTTGATCAGTACAGCGAGGACGAAAGTACTAATCCCCCACTAGTTTGCTAGCAGGTTCAGGGATGGGCCTGCTCGCGGCGGAGCTTCGCTTGAACGCGTTGAGGCTTGGAATGCCAAAGCGTATTGAAGCGTGTGATCGCATTGACGCTCGGATATGCAACGGGATTGATGCGGCCGAGATATAGAAGGCATGATGTATGGAATGGTGAAATCCTTTGTGGACAAGAGAGAACTTGAGTGTTGTAGCCAATCTGGCAAATTCCGTTGGGCTATCGAAAGCCTTTGTAATTTGATTTCGAATATCAATAAAGAGAACTGTTTCGTATACTCTGTTTTTCTTTCGTGTTAATGCTCAACTCAAAGATAACCATTTGAGAACTTGTCATCTTGCCTTGCACGAGCGCAACTTCAGGCTCGTGCGGCATCACGCCCCATGCGAGGACGATGATTCGGGTGATTCTGGGTCGGGGCGTGACAGCGATAGTGGCGCATTGTAGACGCACTTGTGCACTTGTGCAACGTGGCATCGGTTGCAGCGGCCCAGACAGACGAAAGGGTGAATGAACCTGCGAACAGGTGAATGAATGTTGTTTCGGAAGGGTCGCGACTTCACGAAACAACACGAATCCATCTATATATACTACAGATCTCTGAGTCTAAAATACACAGAATCTCAGTATTCATTCTCTCTTTCTTTTCTCTTCCAAAGTTTTCCAGAAATGTGTTCTTCCCTACGCCGGTGTCTCAAAACGTTTGGTGAACCTCCGGCAGAAGGCTGTCTTATCCTGGGTGTTCTGGCGTGCTGACTCCAAGATGTTACCGGAGTGCCCGAAACACTTTAAGGAAAGTGCTGCTAAATGCACGATTCAAGTCTCGACGATATTTTCAACTTCGCAGAACTCAAAAGTAAAGTACAAGCAATTTCTAACAGCTTCTTCTACTGCCTAGACTTGGATGGCACCCTCGAATCATCGATCCAACAACAGAGGAATGACCTATAATTTACAAGCCAAGAACTATAATCTTAGCTATGGAAGCTTTTCTCAGTGCGCATTGAAAAATAATCGATGCAATTCAAAGTCTTTGTGTTGAATGAGCAACTAAGGCAATGGGATAAGGTATAAAGATTAGAGGACAATTGTGCATTATTTGTGGGACACCCAAAATCGCTATTGGTGTCATCGACGATGTCACAAAATTAAAAATAAAACAAGAAAAAAAATATAAAATAACAAAATTAAAAATTAAATATTTAATATTTAATATTTAATATTAAAATATATAATATATAATATATAATAAAAAAATAAAAAATAAAAAATAAATCATGACATGTTTAATTGGAATGTTTGACCATTGATTTTTATTTTGAGGAATTTTGAGTTGCACTCAACTTTTATTATCATAATTCAAGGTGCACCCCAATCAATTACCATAATCTACTACATTTCTCACTTTTGATAAATCCTATATACTCAACAGCCAACTCTTTGGCCAAAATTTTATGACAAAAATATCCCATCCTTCTTCTTCTTTTTCCTCCTCGCGCGTCCCCGTTGTCCCCTCCCCGCTGCACCCCTTCGTCGTGTGACCCCGATGCCCCTCGCTACCCCCTCCATGCCGCCCTCCCCGCCACGCGAACCCGCTGCCACCCTCCCCGCGTGACCCCCTTGCCGCCCTCCCTACTATGCTCCCTCGCTTGCTGCTTTTGATGCTGCTGCACACCCCCTCCCTCCGGCGCCGGAGAAAGAAAAAGTGGTATTTTTTTGTCATAAAAGTTTGGTCAAATGAGTTGATCGTCGGTCACGATTTTCGTCAAAAGTGAAAATTTTTGTACGTTATGATAATTGGATGGGTGCACCTTGAATTATGTTAATAAAAGTGGGGTGCAACTCAAAATTTCTCTTTTTTTTGTTATTTTTATTTTTCTATTATACCATCAATTCCAACATGTGTTGGTCGTTGTCATTGTACTCATATTTCAAGTATAATCAAAGAAACGTAAACAAAAAAAAGAGATTTTTTGACTTGCCTCCCACTTTGTTTGTCTGAATTAAGGGTGCACCCCATTGTTTTGCATTAATGTACATCACCTCCCATATTTGACGGATTCCGTCAAAAATTAACGGTCAAATATTTTGATCAAAAATTTTGGACCAAAATGCCCCTCCTATTTTCTTCTTCCTCTTTCCTCCCCCATCGGCGGCCACCGCACCCCCGCGGCCACCGCCCCCTCCGCAGCTTGCAACTGCTGCCGCCGCCACCGTCGTCGCTGTTGTTGCTGCCGTCGCTGCTAGTGCTGCTGCTGCGGCTGGAGGGAGGGGAGGGGGGAGCGGAGGGAGGGGGCGGTGGCGGAGGGGGGGAGCGGATGCGGAGAGGGGAGGGGGAGGGGGCGGTGGCGGAGGGGGGGAACGGAGGCGGGGAGCGGCGGCGGTGGCCGCGGGGGCGGGGGGGGTAGGGTGAAAGAAGAGACAAGGGCATTTTGGTCAAAAAAATATTTTTGACGAAATTCGTCCAATGTGGGGGGTGATGTACGTTAATGCAAAATAGTGGGGTGCACCCTTAATTCGGATAAACAAAGTGGAGGATAAGTCAAAAATTCTCAAAAAATAAAAAATAAGGTCAAAATATTATATTTGGATATAGCTTAAACTCTAAGTTGATAAGAAATAGAAGCGTACGTCTTATAAAAATAAGGTTCCTTTACTTTCACATGTTTGGATTTTCGTTTCTTTTGGTTGATTTATTTATATTGTTTAATGGATCAGACCTAAAATTGGGATTGTGGTTAAATTATATTAAAATTTATAATTTTTATACTTACATTTGTTGAATAATAAAATTGCGCACAAAGTTAAACTAGTTGTTAAATTATCAAAGTTGGACTTCAAAACACATACATACATACATAGAATTATTGTTTTCAAAATATATATTTTTTAATTATAAAATATGTATAAAATTAAGAATATTTACGTCTTATTCGGATTTTGATTTTGGACCGGAACCAAAATCTAAAATCGAAACCCAATAATTTTTTTAGGGTCTGCTTGGATTGAGGGGGAAAAAAATAAGCAGAGTTAAGTGGGGTTAAATGAGGGAGAGTTAAGCGAGGGAGAGTAGAGTCAATACATAGAACCTTGTTTGGATTGGAGGGAGAGTTAAGTGGAGGGTGTTTAATAACTTTTGTTTGTATTGGAGGTTTTGAGTTAGAGGATAATTAATAAAATATGATAATTACCAAAATAACCTTATTACATATGTAATAAAATTAAATTTAATTGAAATTTTAATTAGAACTTGCCAAAATATCTTCACAAATTAGGAAGCTACGAATGGAGGAAAAAAATCATGATATTTTATAAAATAAATAACGGGTATTTATGACTTTTTATGTTGGAATTATTCAATAATTATGGGACCACACATGTAAAATTAATTGTGTTTGGGCTATCTAAATAATTAAGCCAAATTAAAGTGGTCTATTTGGAAAATTGGGTTAAGGGTATAATTGTCATGGAATTAATGTGTAGATACCGAAGATAATTCTAATTTGATGAGGGGCCAAATTAGAAATATCACAACACACATATCTATATATATGTGTATTCATTAGGGCTATGGTCCCCAACTCATACGGCCACCAAAAGAGATATTTTCTCTTTTTTTCTCTTCTGCATCCCCATCAACAGAAAGAGAGGGACAAAAGATTCGGATTCTTCTTTATCATTAAGGGTCGTAGCAAGTTGGAAGATCGAACCCAATAAAGAGACGATCGCTTCAAGATCCATCAAGCCTAGCAATGGATTCAGGTACGCTTCCGCAATTTAATTTATGTTTTTCATCTCATGAATCGACATGGCACAATAAAGCTCTAACATTTTAAACAAAATCCCTCAATCACCCTCGTTAACCCTCCGATAACAAATAAAGGATATTTATGACTTTTTAAACAAAACCCCTCAATCACCCTCGTTAACCCTCCGATTTGGAGGGTTAAAAAAATGGACAAAGAGGATGAAATAAACCCTCACTTAACCCTAAACTCTTCCTCCTAAACTCCCACCCTTAAACCAAACATGATTTTATTTTTCCCTCACTTAACTTTCCATCACTTAACTCTCTTAACCCTAAATCCAAGCAGACCCTTAGGCTCCTTTATGAAAAATAATATGGCTCCACTCAGGACCCATGGGATTGATTTTTCCTCCTCCTTTTCCAACATTTATTACAAAAATTATGACAAAAATAACCATGTGTCATTGCTTATTTTACCATTAATATTATTTTTCATAATACTATTTTTATTTTAAAATGTAAGAATATTATTGGAATATTGTTATATTTTTTGCTTTCCTTTTCTACACCAACTAAATACTGTAAAGAAAATCAAATGGCCTTTTCTTGTTTTACCAAACAACGGAAAAAAAATATGACAGAAATCTTACTTTTCTATTCTTATAAAAGTATGAAAAAATACAAGAGAATTTATTTCCTCTCCGTGAACCAAACGAGGCATTAGGATTTTCAAATCGAAACAGACTCGATTTTTTTTTTTCTAAATCCGAACTAAATTTCGGTCCAAAACCGAATAAAGCTAACCCCTTAGTTCCATTAAAAAAGAAAAAGAAAAAGGGCTGGTGTGCTTTTTCTTCTCCTTTTCTAATGCCAAGTCCCAATTCAAGAACCTAATTTTTCTCTATTTTTTTTTCCTTCCTGCGGAGATTTACTAGAAATGGTACATATTTCCTTCGATTAGGGTTCGTCAACATGCCAAAGATAGGTAAGGGTTCTCGAATTCCTCCCCAAGGCGACGTTTTTGTCTAGGGTTTTTCTAAGACTCCCACCTCGGACTCGGACTCCGATCGCAGCGCGTCGGACCCCACGGATCTCGCCGATTGGACGGTCGCCGATGATCGAAGTCGCTCCCAACTCAGCAGCGGGCGCGCGCCGGTGGAGCCCCGCCGCTCCGTTCTCCCACCCCCAGTAAGTCCACTTCAAAACCACTTTTTATACAAACTTCCTGTTCTAACCCCCAATTTTTTTTTGTTGCAAAAAAGAAGTTGCTTTTTATTTAAAAATTTGATTTTTATTTAAATTTTTTTTGCTTAACATTTAATTAGAAATGATATGAGAATTTATCTAGTTTACTAGTAAAATGATTTTTTTCCTGATATTGTTGAAAATTGTTTAAATATTTGAATATATTTAAATTTAGATTTCTTATATATATATATATATATATATATATATATATATATATATATTGGTTTTGTTATATATATGTTTATTGAAATTTGGATATATATTACACTATATAATGAGGCTTCAAAACGGCTCAAAAGTGAGCCGTCTAAGCCGTCATTATGTCACGGTCCATTTTATTTCTAAAAAAATAAATTATATATATATATTTTTTAAAGTTTAAATTTGTCAACATGGAGAATTGAACTCAACCAAACATGAAAAATATCTCACACCTTAACCACATGAGTTAGAAGAAATATTTGAATATAATTGGATAACATTTTTATTATGTGTCATTATAGTGCATTTACTAGTGTAATTATAAAAATTAGCATATACATGCGGTGATAATTAGTTAGAAGAATTTTAAAACTAATAATAATAGAGAATATACATACGGCTACGGCTCATCCTAGTAGAAATAGGGGGAAAGTGAATGGTTTTAGTTGCAAATAAGCCTTTTTTTTTATGTATTATTAGTATTCATGAATGTTTATGACAAGGATGCGCAAAAAAAGAGGTGAGTTTTATAGGATATACATACATGCAGAAATGTTTTTGTGGGTGTATATAAAAAGTCCTAATTGATTAAGTTTCCTTTTGAGAGAGAGTTAGCAATTATTTTTGGGGGTATATATGCAAAATTTCGTTTCCTTCTTAGAGAGATGTAGCTATTATTGTTGAAAGCGGTTATCTGGAATTATAGAATTTTTTTAAGATAAATATTGTAATATTTGATTCAATCCATGGAAAGATTTGTTTTTTATTTAAAAAAATTGCTTAACATTAATTAGAAATGATAGGAGAATAGTTTATGGGGGAAATTCATGGTATTCGGGTATTTAGTTGCAAATTTGTGAAAGTTCAAGGTTTTAGTTGCAAATAAGCCTCTTTTTTTTTGGCATATGTATTATTAATATTCATGAATTTTTATGACAAGGATGCACGAAAAAAAAAAGAGGTGAGTTTTAGGCCTCGTTTGGTTCGCGGAATGGAAGGGAAAGGAAATCAATTCCTTGTCATTTTCTTTCCTTTGGGAAAATTTTATTTTCCATTGATTTTTCTTTCCAGTGTTTGGAAATGCCAAGGAATTTGGAAAGCAAAGTGATTACTTCAATGTGGGAAAGTGATTCCTTGCTTGGATGGATGGAATCACTTTTTTCCCTATTTTTTTTTATTGGAAATCACTTTCCTTTCCTCCTCAATTCATTTGACACCCAAACATAGGAAAGTAATCACTTTCCTTTCCCAACCCGGAGATTCCGCGAACCAAACGAGGCTAATGCTATGAATTTTGAGGGAAAAGTGGGTGAAAAATTAAGGCCTCGTTTGGTTCACGGATTCAAGGAATCCGGAAAGGAAACTTGTTCCTTTCCTTTGTTTGGTAGCCACAAACTTGGGAAACACTTTCCTGACATGGTGGAAAATAGGAGGGAAAATGATTCCTCTCATGACCCATGGGATTCATTTTCCCTCCTCATTTTCCAACATTAATTACCAACATTATGACAAAAGTAGCCTTGATTTATTACATATTTTACCAATTAACTCTTCATTGTAATTATGTTGACATTGGATATTGTTGGAACAATGATATATTTTTTCTTTCCTTTCCTACACCAACCAAACATAGGAAAGGAAATTTGATAGGAATTCTACTTTCCCATCCCCATGGAAAATACATGGGAATTGATTTCCTTTCCGTGAACCAAACGAGGCCTAAAAGCTGTGATCTTTGGAAAGAGGGGAAGGAAAATGGAGGAGAGAAATTTGGGAGGAAAATTTATGTAGGCCCCACCCAAAAAATTTCCTCCCAAGAATGGAAAAAAAATGAACACACAAGAGGGAATCTTGTTAAATTTACCCAACTACCCTTCATTTAATTTGTTGCATTTTTCTGTTGAGAAAATCAAAGGTTAAGTAGTAATTTTATCTATGTTCCACGAAAAACAAAAAGATTAATTCTTTACTTTCCTTTCATTACTTTTTTGCCATCCAAACTAGAAAAGGTAAAATTAATTTTCTTTTCCCTCCATTTTCCTTCCTCTCAAATTTTTCTTCCCCTCTATTTTTTTTCTTCCTCTCAAAGTTCCCAAACATAGTGTAAATGATTAAAGTTTCCTTTTGGGAGAGATTTAGCAATTATTGTGGCAAGAGGTTATCTGTAATTTTATAGATCTTTTTAAATATAAATATAGAAAGATTTGATTCAATCAATCCATGAAAGGACTTATTTTGTGAAAAAAAAGGTTAATTTTTTTTTTTTTTGCTTAACATTAATTAGAATTGATGTGATAATTGATCATTTATAGTTTACTTGGGAACATGGTTCTTCCAACCTTTTTCCCAAGCGACCATGCATATTCCGCCCAGTAATTTAACGGTGTTTAGTCTGGTTTCCTTGTTATGTCGCTACACATGGAGAAGGAAAAGAGCAGCCCAAGAAGCAAGAAGAGTTGAGGAAAATATGAGTGCCAAAAGAACAACTATGGACTCTACTGCTAAAGTTGAGAAGAAACCATCTGTAGTTAGCACCATTGAAGTGGACAATGAGGGAGTAGTGATGGTGGAAAATGGCCCACCTGTAATTGACATCTTGGAAGTGGAGGAGGAGGGTGTTAAAGTCGAAAAAAAGCGGCGACTTTGCGAACCCGATACTCGTCGACTCCCTGCAGCCCTCCCGAGAGGGCAGCCACAACCGACCCATCTCGTTCGACGACGATGACGACGACGACCTCGAGTTCATCGAGGAGCGAAGCGCAGACAGGCGGAATCAGGGGAGCAACAAGAAGAATCCGATATCTGTTGATGATTATGTTGTGAACCTTGACGACCTGAAAGGGAAGAGACCGTTGAGGGAATGGCTTGAGGTGCCGGAGGTCGAGGTGATTGAGGCGATCGATGTGATTAAGGAGGTCGGGGAGTCATCCAGTCGTCCCCTGGCGGAGCCGGAGGAGTATTGTAACATCTGCATGGAACCCAAGTTCCGATACGAGTGCTTTGACATCAAGGGCTGCTCGCACTACTACTGCGCTTCTTGCATTGGGCTGTACGTGGAGGCGAAGGTCGAGGACAATGTGACTTCGATCGGGTGCCCTGACCCGAATTGCAAGGATGGGTTCCTGGAGCTGGAGATGTGTCAGTTGATACTGAAGCCTGAGGTGTTCAACAGGTGGGGCACAGCTCTATGTGAGTCAATGATCGGCGCAATGAAATTCTATTGTCCGTTTAAAGACTGCTCGGCTTTGTTGATTGATGAAGGGGGAGGAGAAGGTGGGTATCCAATTATTCAGGCGGAATGCCCACATTGCTGTAGGTTGTTCTGTGCTCAGTGTAAGGTTCCATGGCATGTTGTAAGTTGCGAGGAGTATCAGAAGCTGGGCCTAGATGAGAGGGGGAGAGAGGATATCATGCTGAGAGAGATGGCAAAGAGTTGTCACTGGCAGAGGTGCCCAAAGTGCAAGTATTATGTCGAAAGAATTGATGGGTGCATGTTTATGAAATGCAGGTATTTCTCTAATCTTCTATATACGCATCTTTTAATTCTAGTTATTATAAATTTTATAATTGGTTAAAGAGGTTTGTTCAGTAGATGTTACATGATATTAGCTTCATCCTACTATTGAAGCAAATGAAAGCTTATTTAGTTTGGTGTGTGTAGTAGATATTATTCTGTTTTGATGATAATGGACATTTTCTATGAAGCAACTATAATATATACTACTATATAATGGGAAAAGTTCGCCTTCGGAACTTTTCTTTCCAAATATACCATTGTTTATAGTTCTATACTACTATATAATGGAAAAAGTTCAGCTTCACCGTAGAACTTTTTTTTCCAAATATACCCCTTGTCTATACTATATACTCCTAATCTCCTATATAATGGGAAAAGTTCAGCTTCACTATGAATTTTTTTCTAAGTATACCCTTGCATATTTTTACTAATTTAAATTGTTAATTAAAGTTAATAGGGACAACTAGGTAATTACGGAAGATGTCCTTTTGTATTCCTAAATAGTATGCATGTATAAAATACAAAAATCCTAGAGTAACTCATGAGTTAATAATTTTTCAAACTTGTCAACGACAAACCGTTTGATTACATGCAACTCATCTCTTGGGCCTAAACAGAAAAAGTCGAGTGCCTAAATAGAAAAATAAGTACACGTGTCATAACCATATTGCAAGTTCTTATTTCAGTACCTATTTGAGTTTCTGTAGTCGAATTGTATAAAATAATATATATAATAATATAATATTATTAATATAATAATAAATGTAGAATAATTAAGACATCTGTCTTTTAGTCTTCCTAATCTTCCTATGAAGTTTTAATAAAGATTAGATAATAATTACTTGTGCAGCCGATACCCGATATAGTTGTAACTTCACTTTTGCTTTCTAACATTTGATGCTGCTACATTCTGGCAATAGCGAGCATTGAGCAAATTAGAGACTAGTGAGACACCTGGAAATCCGAAAGCCTAAGTTGTGATTCTTGCTAGCCAAACTAGAGTAGTTGAGTACTATATTTCCTTTTGGTTGTTGAGGACTATATTTCCTTTTGGTTGTTGGGGCTTCACGCTGCAGATTTCTATACTATTAAGCCCTTTAGGTTGTTAGCAGGCCCCTTTTGAATTCTTGTAGTTTACTTGGTGAGTATGTTAGCACTAGTTTAGAGCCTTGATACCAGATTTGCTAAGGTTGGTAAATAGTGTCAATCTTTTGCCCAGGTTTACAAAAGTTAGTAAATAGTGTCAAATATTTTCTGCCCCATCAAGTTTCACTTCTATATGTGAAGTCTATTCTCCCTTACAGTTTTTGGCGAAGGTGCGGACTTCCTTGCCCGCAGGGACAGAGCTAGCCATTCCATTCCGTGGGGGTGAACAATTTATAACATAAACTTGGGTCCAGCCTTCTTTTTCCCCTTTGGCCGTGGGGGCAAATTTAAGGAACAAATATAATATTGCTAGCTAGAAATTTAAGAAAGGCTAAAAATTTAAGAAAAGAGAGACTAATTTAAGGAAAAAATAAGAGTAATTAAAAAAAACTGTACAAAAAAATTGTGGGGCGGCGAACCCAAATCTTGTATATGTAGCTCTGCCCATGCTTCCAGTCAGTTTTCTTTCACCAACTTCTTAATTTGCTTGCTGTTCTTTTGTCATTTTTTCTTTCTTTTTGTACTACTATAGAGATTTTGTGCATCAACAAGTAACTGTAACCCATATGGCATTGTCATGTGTTTGTGATTTTGAAGGTGCGGCCATCAATTTTGCTATGGATGTGCAACAACAATGACGATAGATCATTACTGCAAGAAGTGCAAGCGCTGAATCAAAAAAGATGAAGCATTGGGCCATTCCAGAGCCACAATTTAGAGAAACATTGGTATTGTCATATGGTACTTCTTCTTTTCCACTTTTTTGGGGGGATATTATAAATACTTGAATGTCTTAGGTCTATACTATATCTGAAAGCCATGGTTACTCATTTTGAGCATCATATAGCTTAAATGATGTCGGGGAGCTGAGGCCGATTGGTAATTAGTGTCTAAAAAAGTTCGCTTTGAGCACTTTATTATCCAGGGAATTCTCCCAGTGCCAAGTGTTGCTCTTTATATTTTGTCGCTTTATCCGTCTAGTATCTTGTATATATAGCATGCTGTTTTGATCATGTTTGAAAGTTCTTTTTTGGGACATTTAGTTAGGATCTCACATATACATGGACATTAGGGTTTTGGTCTCGAAATTGACCGATGTGAGTTTGGGTCTCGAAATCACTGTTCACGTAGGCTAATAATGAACAGTGATTTCGAGACCAAATTCTAACTTCGGTCAATTTCGAGACCCAAACCCTAATATCCATATATATGTGAGGCCCTAAAACTAAATAACCCTTCTTTTTTACCTGGTTTCAATTATTAGGGTTCAAGGGTGGATTTGGAGCACTGATATTGTTTTGAAAGTATGTGTAGTATGACCAGTCATATGTTAGTATGAATGACTTAACTATCTCAACTATATAGTTTGGACTCTTGTTTTGCTGCTATCATTGTATGAGTAGCCAGTTCAACTAAATTTGCCCCCACCCCTATCTAATCTGGATATGATTTTCCTAAAATTTCGGATTCCCAATAAATTCGAACCGATAATAACAAAGGTTGGAATTTTGGTTTTTGACCGAAACCTAATTGATTCAGCTTGTGATCACTACTTTTGAATGGATTATGGGTACATGTTTTCTGTTTTTCAAATTGATTTTTACAGTCTTGTGTATATGTTTAGAGAATTAAGTTTCAAAGTTTTATTATTTTTCAATTAATTTTGTTGATTGTGGTCTGATCTTTATCTATGATGTGAATAAATACTACTTACCCTTTTACATAAAAGGTATTAGTGAAAACCAACTTTGCTAAATAAATAATTATATTGTATTGTATGAGCACTATATATATATATATATATATATATATATATATATATATATATATATATATATTATTTTTATTTTATTTTATTTTTTTTTTGGGCCCTTGGCGGTTAATTGGATTGTCGTGGGTCAGGAGCGGCCCGATTCTTAATGCCTCGTAAATTACTATGATATCTGGTTGTTCTTGTAATGAATTTGTACTAAATCTATAAAGATTTTTTTAGTTTTTTAATGTACTGAGTAGCTTTTAAAGCAGAGATGAGGTAACTTACAGAAAATAATATTTTTTGCTTCTCCTTTTAAGTGGTATTTATTAGATCAATCCATTCAAATCTAGTAACCATGTGAAATTTTTACTTGGTTCAATGTTACTTACCCAGTGATGCAAATTGAATGTGCTCTTGGCCATTCATGTCAAGAGAGGGAGAAAGGAAGAAAAGCAAACAAATATAGAATATTTCCTTCTTGTTTTGTGTACATAATTTTTTTTTCCTGTTTATATGGAGATTAGACTAGAATTTCTAGACTGTAATAAATTTGGGATAAGCTAGTTTCATATGATTTTTTTTTTTAAAAATTGGTTGGACACATGGCATAGCCACTTGGTCCCGAAAGACCGCGGTTGCGTCCCTTGATATTTTGTTATATATATATATATATATATATATAACTTGATATCCTCAACTATCACTGTTTTTTAAGTTGATACCCTCAACTTTTATAGGTACTAACTTGACATCCTGAATTTTTTGGGACCAAATTGTCCCTTCTCATCTCCCCCCAACCCCCACCCTCTCTCTCTCTCTCTCTCTCTCTCTCTCTCTCTCTCTCTGGCTGTGGGTGGTAGCGGGGGGCACGCGCGAGCGGACAGCGGACACGAGCAGGTGGCGGACGCGGGTGCGGGGTAGAGTGTGGCGGGGCCGGGGGCGGTTGGGGGGTGGTTGCCGGAAGGGGGGGGGGTCGCTGCAAGGGAGGGGTGTGGGGAAAGTAGCAGCCGGGCCCGGGGGAGAGTAGTTTAGGAGTTTAAAAAAAAATTGGGTATCAAGTTAGAAATATAAGTTGAGATAGGGTATTAAGTTGGTACATATAAAAGTTGAGGGTATCAAGTTGAAAAACAGTGATAGTTGAGGGTATCAAATGGGTAAAGTGCAAAAAATTTCTCGTTAGATTTTCGCTTTTTGCACTAAAAGATCCCATGCTCTTAAAATTTCTAAAAGTATGAAATATGCTCATTTTGTCCCCAAATGACAATTTTATTCCTCCCCCCTCCTTCGACTGTTTGGGCTGCGTTGGCCGGCGAGGAGGAGGAGGGGATTGCGCTCACCGGCGAGGGAGGAGGGGGGTGGGGGATCGGGCCGGGGGGGGAGGGGGGGGGGCGCTCGTCGGCGAGGAGCAGGAGGGTGCGCTCGCCGGCGAGGGAGGAGGGGGGATGGGGGGGGCGCTCGCCGGCGAGGAGGTGGGGGGTCGAGCAGGGGGGGTCGGGGGGGCGCTCGCCGGCGAGGAGGGTGGGGCTGGGGGCTCGCCGGCGGGGGGGGGGGGGGGGAGGATTGGGGTGGCTGGGGGCTTGCCGGTGCCGCCGGGGGGGGGGGGGGGGGGAGGGGTTAGAGGGGGCAGGGGCATTTTAGGTATAAATTTTTTAAAATTTGGCTGGAGGGGCCTAATCGAGCGGATTTGTAATCTATGGAGGGGTAAACTGCCAAAAAATTCTAAAATGTCTTTTTACGCAAAAGGCGTATATTTAACGAGGAGTTTTTTGTACTTTACCCGGTATCAAATTACAATTTAGGCTATATATAGTGCACTATCCTCTAATTGACAGGACTGGGATCTAGATCATTGTATTTTTTTCCTCTATTTGTAACGATATGAAATTGACATTGATTTTCTTTTCTAGTGCTTGCAGTCATAATTAGATCTATTTTTTACACTGCAATGTAATCATAATCGCAATGTAATCAAATAAAAAAATAAAAACAAAAATATTTGATTATATTGCAATTAGAATTACATTACAGTGCACCAAAGGAGGCCCTATTTCTTTTCTTGTTAGCACAATGTTATGTTTGGCTCCTCTTGTTAGCCGATCTACTTGTGTGAAATGAGAATAGACGATAAAATGACAACACCTATGTGAACATATATATAGCATCACAAGTTTATAAGTTTATGAAGCTTTAATGTGCTCAATTTGTGGTGGACACGTGTCGAGTCCTCGTCGAGCCGGCGGCGTGTCGAGTCCTCGTCGAGCTTCGATATCTGTGGTGGACACGTGTGTCGGATACAAAAAATTGTTTATTGGACATAGATGGACACATAATAGTGTGGGCACAGTTAAGAAAACCACTCTAAAAATATTTTACCAAAGAGAATTTCTAAAAATAAAAATTTAAATCATTTTCCAAATGAAAGTAATCAAACGCAAACTCAGAATATTTCTACTCAGAAAGCAACTTTATAACTTACTTTTAGAAAACTGTTTTCAGAACAAAATTTTAGAAAGTCTATCCAAATGGACCCTTAATGTGCTCAATTTTTCTAAAAAGTGGATGAAGTTTCCTACGAAGATATTTAGGATGTCTCCTTTTAATTGGATGTTTAGATGTGAAATTATAGTTGGCTTTGTGGAGCCATACACTAAGTCTGTATTCAAGTGCTGAAACTGTAGATGTAGTCGAAACTTAATAAGGTGTAGCTAAGCCGTACAAATACGGGATCAGTACCAAATACCAAGGGCCATTGTTGAAGTATCAATGATTCATAGTATACGACAAATGTGGGTACCCAAGGTAACTTTTACAGGAAATTTACTGTACAGTAAGAAATTTGATTGAAATTTGCTAAAACGATAATAGTTGGGAGAATTAAATGGAACGATACAATCCGACAGACGATGTGGCGGAAAATTGGACGTCGCCCCCGACACACCGTCTATCGGAAATTGGACATTGTCCAATTTCCGACAGACCGTGTGTCGGAAATTGGACGGCGTCCAATTTTTCGACACTTCGTCTGTCGGATTATGGACTTTGGTTTAATCCGGCCAATTTGATTCGGTTGGGGTTGGGTTAAATTGGTTCATTTAATACGGGTGGGTGGGTGAGTTGGTTGGAATTGAATACGGGTGGGTTGGAATGGTTGGAATCATGTGAAGAGAATCAAACAAAGGTGGCGGAAGAGAATCAAACAAAAAAATTGGAAGAAGAGAAAGTAAGAAGACCAGAAGAGAAAGTAAGAAGAGTAGAAGAGAGAGAGATTCGAGAAGAAGAAGAAGTAGGAGAAGGAGAAGGAGGAGGAGGAGAAGACTCTGGAGTTCAAGGTTAGTTTACTTATTTCATGATTCTATTATAATACAAATCCTAATGCTATAATCTAATCCAAGAAAATATTGGACTTACTATTATGATTCTATTATAATACAAATTCTATTATAATACAAATCCTAATGCTATTATAATACAAATTCTAATATATTTATTACTTATGTTATGATTATACTTATGTTATGATTCTACTTATGTTGTGGAATGTGGATCCCATAAGGCTAATGTTGACCCTAATCTAAATATCAACTCTAACCTTTAAAACTAATGTAGACTCTAATGTAGACCACAATCTAAATCTCAACTTATGTTATGGAATGTGGATCCCATAAGGCTAATGTAGACTCTAATATTCTCCCTAACCCGAAACTAAACCCTAACCCTTACCATAATGTAAACCCAAACCCTCCCACTCTTAACTTTTATCATAATCACTCCACTAATAACATTAATCTCCTAACCCTAACCATAGCCTTAACCCGTAAATTAAACCATAACCTAATCCAAGCACTTTTTCTAACCCTAACCCTAACCCTAACACGTGAAGTAAACCCTAATATAATCCTAAGCCTTACCCATATAAACCCAACCCCTAATCAATCATATTCTTAAATATGCATTTTGACAACCATCTTTTTTCAGATGGCTACCCAAAACGATGGTCGTATACCAGGGGGACCAACTACAGAATTGATTAAGCAGCAACGCAAGTCGCACATATGTAATCTGATATACTTTTAATTGTGTTAGTCAATAAAATTTTCATTTTATATGTTTAGTAATAATATAGTTTGTATGTTTTATATATAGCTATGTGATTATAAAAGGGAACTGCGGTGTCGAGAACACAATACATGGCGCTATGAGGGCCAACTTGGTTTCTGGAAATTGACTAGTGACCAAGAAGCTTTATTGCACGTATTTGGTTTTCATTACCTTGATCAAATACGTTTTCTACGTCACGATAGAGACTTGATTCTGAGTCTAGTGGAGCGCTGGTGGCCCGGACGAAATACGTTCCAGCTACCTTTTGGAGAAATGTCTATCGTGCTTAAAGATGTTGCAAATATTTTAGGTCTACCTATCACAGGTGAACCTATAATATTTGATGAGCAATTTTCTGCTGAGACAGCGATCACGACCTACCTAGGTGTGGAGGCACCAAAATTGAAAGGCAAAGGCCTAGTGTCGTATACATGGCTCCGACAGAATTTTATGCACATAGATCGTATCGGTGACCAAGAAATATCAGTTGATGAGGAAAGGGTAAGTATTACATTTGTGGTTAATATTTGTGCACATAGATTATATATCAATTTAGTTTAGCTAATATAATGTTTTTCATATTCTGTTCAGGTCATTGCATGCACTAGAGCCTATTTACTAGGCCTTATTAATGCTTTTTTGTTTTCCGACGCATCGGATATGGTAAATTTACGGTTTCTATTATTTCTGAATGATTTGACGGAACCGACGAGTCATGCGTGGGGAGCGTCAATGCTGGCATATATATACAGTGCTATTGTCATATCCCTATTTTAGAAATAGGTATATGACTGTATTTCGACTCTATTTCGTATTTTGGAGGATTTTAATTTTTGGGGTGTATTTGAAATTTTTATTATTTTATTGGAGGTGATTTTGCCCTCATTAATTATTTGTTATTAATTAATTTCATGATCCTAGTCTACCCTCCAAAATATCTACTCCCCCTCTCTCTTGTCATTTCACTCCCTCACATCATCTCTCTCTCCTCCCCCCCTATCTAACCCTCTCACTCACTCAACCGAACCCCCTCCCCCTTTCTCTCAGCACTCCACTCTCCCCCCCCTACTGGAGCAGAACCCCCTCTCCCCCTCTCTCTCTCGTCGTCCCCGGCCAGCTCCGGCCACCACCGCCACCATCACCCCCAGCACTTCCCACCGCCGCCACCTCCGTCTCTCCCTCTCTTGCTGTTCCCGGCGCCCGCCACCACCGCAGCTGCCCCCTTTCTCCTTCGGCCTCCTGAGCGCCGCCGGCGCCCTCGTCTCCGCCGCCACCACCATCGTCCTCTTCTCCTCCTCCTCCGCCCCCTCTTCCAGGAGCCGCGTCGCCGTCGTCTCCGTCCTCTCCTCCGCGGCCCCCGGCCTCCCTCTGTCGCGACCACCACCACTCGTGGCCGCCGCCCTCTTCCCGGTCTGCCTGGCCGGAGCTCCTCCTCCTGCTGCTGTTCTCCTCTGCCGCCGGGAGCCACCGACCCGACTTGGCCGAGCTCCACGACGGCCTCCGTCTCCTCCGCCCTTCTTCTCCGGCCAGCAGCGCCGCCCCGACTTGGCTCCTGCTGCTGACCACCCTCCCCCGCTGGTGGTCCGACCCGACCCGACCTTGCCGAGACCCCCTCTGGTGAGCTCCGCCGCCCTCCTCTCTCCCCTCCTCGGGCTGTGAGCTCCTCGGGGAGCGAGCCCCTCGATCCGCGCGCCTCGGGCAGCGTGCTGCCTCGAGCAGTGCGCTGCCTCGTGCAGCGTGTTCCTTGGGCAGCGCACCCTCGGTTGGTGCGCTTCCTCGTGTTTTTGGGTCGTGTGCACCTCGGTGTACGTGTCGCCTTGTTTTGCGTGTACCTCGATTCGCGTGTTGCCTTGGGCAGCGGGATGCCTCGAGCCCCGCGCTGTCTCGGGCACCGTGCCACCTCGGTTTGTGTGTTGTCTCGATCCTCGTGTCTCGGCCTTTGTGCCTAACTTGTGACCCGTGCCGCCTCGATTTACATGCACACACCGATTTGCGTGCCGTATCGATTTGCGCGTAATATTGTATCTTGTGTTGCCTCGGTTTGCGTGCTCGCTCCGATTGGCGTGCTGCATTGGTCTCTGTGTCGTCTCGATCTACGTGCACGTCTTGATTTACGTGCACGTTTCTGTTTCTTGTTCGTCTCGATATTCGAGTCATCTCGATTCTCGTGCGCGTCTCGATATACGTGCGCGTCTCGGGTTGCGTGCCCGTATCGGTCTGCGTGCCTCAGTTTCCGTGCCAGATCCCTGCGCTGCTTGCGGGACCCGCACGGTATAGCCTTCTGCCATATCTTGTGATTATTCTATTATTTTATTATTTAATTCTAATGATTGTTTATTATGTGTTCTGAGGACCTCGATGGACGTGCTAGCTTGGATCCAGATCGCCGAAGACTTGCTTACCTAGCCGAGCCCTCTAGGCAAGTATCCCTTGCTCATCGACGGCTCTTGCCCTCTCTCCTGGATTTTATTGCATTTAATTAATTTGTACTTGTAAATTGTATAATCATGATTAGTGTAGCCTAGTAGTAGAACTGCCATGATGATAACTTAGGATAGCTTGGTTCGATACCGGTTTACGACCGTATCGGACAACTCGGATGGGTCATCCACACCTTCGAGGACACGAGCACGACTCACACGTATGGATTGTCCCCATATGCCCCGTGTCCGACTCGCGGTCGGGTACGGCTTGGCGAACTACTCTTGTGGCGGTGTTTGTGCTTGGGTTAGGAATTTATGGACATGTGTTGTGGTGCGCCCTGCGAGGCGGTTATCTTATTAGTATGCATGTTGGCTTGGCGCCCAGTACGCATTGTAGCGCTGCTGGAGACCGGGACTTAGTGGTCTCGGGTTCGAGAGGTTTCCAGTATGCATCGTAGTGCTACTGGAGGCCGAGACTTAGTGTTCTCGGCTATCGACTTGTTTCCAGTACGCATCGTAGTGCTGCTGGTAGCTGAGACTTAGTGTTCTCAGTCTGCGATTCTGCGGCGGGTTGCGCCGAGTGGATTTTAGCCCCAATTTGTAGGGTGCTCCCGTCCAGAATACAAAGGAGACTCTGCCGGATTTTTTCAGAATTCCCGGTTGGGAATTTGGTCGAAGGATTGGGCAGTGCCATTCCTTTGGTTTGCGGGACTGAACTCATGCATGTTCTTCTTGGTATAGCATCCCTGATCTCATTGCCTGCTAGGTAGACTCCCGACTAGATTAGTCGCCTAGCGTCTTGACTTGTCTTGTCCGCCGGATTGTGTAAGGAGAGCGGTTCTACTCGGGTGAGGGTCTGCAACCCTGGTCCTTGTTTGGTTTAAGGGTTGTGGATCTGATCCAGAGTGGTTCACGCAATCCTTGCCTTTTCGACGGTATCACCCATTGGACTCTTGACTCGTGATTCTTCCTTTAGATGGTGTTCTAGTTTAGTTTGTTATCTCATTGTCTGTCCTGTCCGCCGGATTGTGTAAGGAGAGTGGTTCTACTCGGGTGAGGGTCTGCAACCCTGGTCCTTGTTTGGTTTAAGGGTTGTGGATCTGATCCAGAGTGGTTCACACAATCCTTGCCATCATCCGACGGCGTTGATTAAGTGCTGACCCGTGTGTTGGGATTATGATCTGATTCGAGGATTGACTATGAGGAGATATGATATTGAGATAATGATTATGGTAGACTAAGTGGATTCTTAGACAGTGTTGCTAGTTCTTTGGTGATGTTCTAATTTGATCAGATATGTCTTCGAGGACTTTTGGATTTTGGATACTGGTGCGAGTGTCTCGCGGAACGAGGAGGATATCGAGGGTATTATTATATGATTTTTACTCGACTTCCCAAACGCCCAATCCGGTACCTTTGTGTATTCCGGTAGTTAGAGAACCTGGTTGATTGCTGTGTCTTGGTAGTTGAGGGGCTTGTTTTCTAGTGGTTTGTGATCATTGTCTAGGAGGATTCTTGTGAGTCTGAGGGCCTAGCATTGCTAGGGGGAATGAGATTGGTACTTGGTGGTTGTCTTTATTGACGTGATATTCACCCCCTCATGGATGGAAGACACTTGATAGATTGATTTGGTGGATAGACCGACTTGATGATTGGAGCTGTAGGCTCCCATATAAGCTTGAGATGTTATTATAGTAGAGGTTCTGGTCTTGTACTTGACCTGATATCCATGCAACAATGTGGGCAGATGACTTCTTGTGGCTGACAGAGTTGTCCTTGTCCCAGACCTGACTACCTGTATCCGTGCTATAAGTCCAGCTTACCCCGTGAGGTACTGGCCCTGACCTTGCACTGCGGTGCCCTTTGTCTATTGGCACTTTGAGGTGCTACTTCCATGATTATATGGCATTGCGATGCCATCTTGATATTCTGGCTATATTATATGATTACCTGCACGGGTATCTGGTAGTTGGCCTATAGTTTTAGCGTGGTTAGGATTGCTTGCTTGCTTGTTGCATAACACTAAGGATGGATCACAACTGGGACTATAGGTGCCGAGGCTGATTCTTACTTAGCGTTCTCGTACTGAGGTACGACATCTAGGAGGATGAGCATGTGACCACGGCATGTGATTCCGGATAAATGTAGGGTTAATCTAGGCAACTAAAAATGGTAGAAGCATTGGGAGGGAACGGAATCCCGAGATCGTGCATTACCGGCCGCCACAGGCTCGTCCTGGCACGTCGGGGTTGGCCGCCACGGATATGGCAGTATCCGACTACTATATGTACTCCTGCTTAGCACGGTGGCCTTCCGAGGGACCGTGCATACCTACCTGCTATGTGTTATTTGGCCTCGCTAGCCTTTGCGGGATATAGCACGATCTGAGGATTCCTATATTGCATTGTTGGGGTAACCCAACCACCACATAGACAGCCGTAGACATTTGAGTGGCCGCTTATTTACATAATTGTTTGGCTTGTTGCTTGCTAAGCTGGCTGGCACGTAACGCTGTCCCGGTGCAGTAATTCATTCCCTTGTTCTTGTTTGATGTAGGGATGGGTTACTGTTTCGATGACAGACTACGATCTCCAGTTAGCGATGCAGGCATTAGTGTATGTTAGGATGATTGTGATGATTGTTGAGTTACTTTTGGGAATAACTGAGGAACATGGACTATCGTGGTGCATGATCCAACCCATGTTCTTGTTTGATTGTTGGGTTGGTTATTGTGCTACGATAGGCTAATTGACCGAGGTTACGACCAGAATACTTTTAGTTGTTGGATTGTTATCGTGCGTTGGTACCTCACGATCTCTTACCTCATTTACTGTTTTTAGATGCTATTTCTGTTATATTATATCCTGCTGGTTTTCTTCGCCCGTCCTTGAGCCTTCCTTTCTGGTACTTGCTACGGTTGGCCTGACCAACCCTGGATTGTTCCCAGATTGCCTGTGACTGACCATGTGGATCTTCCAGACTTGACTTGGAGGACGTGCTTCAGTTCCTGACCATGAGGGAACTGTGTGGGAAGGTATTCTTGTCTACATTATTTCTTATTGTAGACTCTCTGATTATCATATGAGTATTTTCTGTTTTTCATATGATTTATCTCTCTTGTCGTTATTTCATTGATTATTGCCTATGGATAAGAGATCAGATTTAGGCCATAGACTGATTGCATGCTAGGATACCCAGCAAGATTGACAGCCACGATCGCCGTATGACGTTTTATACCTCATACGGAGTAGCTGGCCTAGTCCGTCCCCGTATTTCGGTACTGGGGCGTGACAAGGTTTTAGTGGTGGCCCATGCAGGTCTCGTTTTGAGACATTGTTGGGTATCACATGATTGTTGATCTCAGTCCACTATTTCTTGGGATTCTAACTTGCTACACTTGCCCTTCGCTCCCTTGAACTTGTGAATTGGTCCCCATCTCTACCTGGACCTATTTTGCTTTGCCCTGTCTCATTTGTTGTTATCTACCCCTGATCCTTGTTTGATCGATGTGATCCTATAGTTGGTCATGTCGATCGTTTTATCCGATGAGATGTCATCTTATCTCCATCGTTGGGTTACTTGATTATCTGTCTTGGGTTCTGTACTCTCTACCGGTGTTTCACCTTGGTTGATTTCTTGTTATCCCTTTCGTGCGTTGACTTCGTGTTGACTTAGTATCATTATCGCCCTCTTCGAGCGTTGGCTGGATTGCTGCGGAATGAAGATTCCATTTGGACTCTGAGATTGCATATTTTAACATTTGTTGAGTATCCAGTGGATGTTCTTGTATGAATTCAGCTCCTTTGATTCGGGATATTTCCGGACTCATGATTATCTATTTCAGATATTATTATGTTTATAGATATACTTTCTATACATTATATTTTGATATGGATCCTTGGTTTGGAGTATTTTTCTACGGATATGGAGTATTTTTCTAGAAAAGCTATCTTGTGGTTATTATTGAAAATATTTTTGGATGTGTGTTACGATTCACCTGGATTTTGGATTTTGATGGTTTTCTAGGACTTGATATATTGTTGGAGATTTTGTGATTTTAGTGATTCGGATGTTTGGGTTATGGATTTGATTCGTTTTGGATATTTGTCAAGAGTACCGGGTGACCCTAGTATACCTTGACGGCGTGGTAACGAAAGTTGCAGCCGCTCGATTATAGTGTCCTGATGCATCTTTTGCAGCCATTCCGGATGGCGCGGCACGGAATGATCATGACACACATTTTTCGGATATTAGGAACTACGGTCATCGATTCGAGACAGATATCCTGTATTTTATGATTTGTGAGGATTTTTATGCAATTGGGATTTTACGTTTTTGAACATTGTTTTCGATATTTTGTACTTGTTTTGATTCATGGGGTTATTTCGTGCATGTGAGATTTTGCCTTTTCGAGATTGCTTCATTGTTTGGATTTACCTCACGAGTTGATTTATGTAGCCGTACACTGTTCTCCTTGATGTTTTCATATTTGAGATTTTGTTCATTTTCTGTTGTATTACTTGATTTCTGTAAGGTGGGTAGAGTTTTCATGGTACCTATATGTACTAGTTTTGAAAATCTTATACATGATTTCAAAATTTCGAGGACGAAATTTTTGTAAGGTGGGTAGGATGTCATATCCATATTTTAGAAATAGGTATATGACTGTATTTCGACTGTATTTCGTATTTTGGAGGATTTTAATTTTTGGGGTGTATTTAAAATTTTTATTATTTTATTGGAGGTGATTTTGCCCTCATTAATTATTTGTTATTAATTAATTTCATGATCCTAGTCTACCCTCCAAAATATCTACTCCCCCTCTCTCTTGTCATTTCACTCCCTCACATCATCTCTCTCTCCTCCCCCCCTACCTAACCCTCTCACTCACTCAACCGAACCCCCTCCCCCTTTCTCTCAGCACTCCACTCTCCCCCCTACTGGAGCAGAACCCCCTCTCCCCCTCTCTCTCTCGTCGTCCCCGGCCAGCTCCGGCCACCACCGCCACCATCACCCCCAGCACTTCCCACCGCCGCCACCTCCGTCTCTCCCTCTCTTGCTGTTCCCGGTGCCCGCCACCACCGCAGCTGCCCCCTTTCTCCTCCGGCCTCCTGAGCGCCGCCGGCGCCCTCGTCTCCGCCGCCACCACCATCGTCCTCTTCTCCTCCTCCTCCGCCCCCTCTTCCAGGAGCCGCGTCGCCGTCGTCTCCGCCCTCTCCTCCGCGGCCCCCGGCCTCCCTCTGTCGCGACCACCACCACTCGTGGCCGCCGCCCTCTTCCCGGCCTGCCTGGCCGGAGCTCCTCCTCCTGCTGCTGTTCTCCTCTGCCGCCGGGAGCCCCCGACCCGACTTGGCCGAGCTCCACGACGGCCTCCGTCTCCTCCGTCCTTCTTCTCCGGCCAGCAGCGCCGCCCCGACTTGGCTCCTGCTGCTGACCACCCTCCCCCGCTGGTGGTCCGACCCGACCCGACCTGGCCGAGACCCCCTCTGGTGAGCTCCGCCGCCCTCCTCTCTCCCCTCCTCGGGCTGTGAGCTCCTCGGGGAGCGAGCCCCTCGATCCGCGCGCCTCGGGCAGCGTACTGCCTCGAGCAGTGCGCTGCCTCGTGCAGCGTGTTCCTCGGGCAGCGCACCCTCGGTTGGTGCGCTTCCTCGTGTTTTTGGGTCGTGTGCACCTCGGTGTACGTGTCGCCTTGTTTTGCGTGTACCTCGATTCGCGTGTTGCCTTGGGCAGCGGGATGCCTCGAGCCCCGCGATGTCTCGGGCACCGTGCCACCTCGGTTTGTGTGTTGCCTCGATCCTCGTGTCTCGGCCTTTGTGCCTAACTTGTGACCCGTGCTGCCTCGATTTACGTGCACACACCGATTTACGTGCCGTATCGATTTATGCGTAATATTGTTTCTTGTGTTGTCTCGGTTTGCGTGCTCGCTCCGATTGGCGTGCTGCATTGGTCTCTGTGTCGTCTCGATCTACGTGCACGTCTTGATTTACGTGCACGTTTCTGTTTCTTGTTCGTCTCGATATTCGAGTCATCTCGATTCTCGTGCGCGTCTCGATATACGTGCGCGTCTCGGGTTGCGTGCCCGTATCGGTCTGCGTGCCTCAGTTTCCGTGCCAGATCCCTGCGCTGCTTGCGGGACCCGCACGGTATAGCCTTCTGCCATATCTTGTGATTATTCTATTATTTTATTATTTAATTCTAATGATTGTTTATTATGTGTTCTGAGGACCTCGATGGACGTGCTAGCTTGGATCCAGATCGTCGAAGACTTGCTTACCTGGCCGAGCCCTCTAGGCAAGTATCCCTTGCTCATCGACGGCTCTTGCCCTCTCTCATGGATTTTATTGCATTTAATTAATTTGTACTTGTAAATTGTATAATCATGATTAGTGTAGCCTAGTAGTAGAACTGCCATGATGATAACTTAGGATAGCTTGGTTCGATACCGGTTTACGACCGTATCGGACAACTCGGACGGGTCATCCACACCTTCGAGGACACGAGCACGACTCACACGTATGGATTGTCCCCATATGCCCCGTGTCCGACTCGCGGTCGGGTACGGCTTGGCGAACTACTCTTGTGGCGGTGTTTGTGCTTGGGTTAGGAATTTATGGACATGTGTTGTGGTGCGCCCTGCGAGGCGGTTATCTTATTAGTATGCATGTTGGCTTGGCGCCCAGTACGCATTGTAGCGCTGCTGGAGACCGGGACTTAGTGGTCTCGGGTTCGAGAGGTTTCCAGTATGCATCGTAGTGCTACTAGAGGCCGAGACTTAGTGTTCTCGGCTATCGACTTGTTTCCAGTACGCATCGTAGTGCTGCTGGTAGCTGAGACTTAGTGTTCTCAGTCTGCGATTCTGCGGCGGGTTGCGCCGAGTGGATTTTAGCCCCAATTTGTAGGGTGCTCCCGTCCAGAATACAAAGGAGACTCTGCCGGATTTTTCCAGAATTCCCGGTTGGGAATTTGGTCGAAGGATTGGGCAGTGCCATTCCTTTGGTTTGCGGGACTGAACTCATGCATGTTCTTCTTGGTATAGCATCCCTGATCTCATTGCCTGCTAGGTAGACTCCCGACTAGATTAGTCGCCTAGCGTCTTGACTTGTCTTGTCCGCCGGATTGTGTAAGGAGAGCGGTTCTACTCGGGTGAGGGTCTGCAACCCTGGTCCTTGTTTGGTTTAAGGGTTGTGGATCTGATCCAGAGTGGTTCACGCAATCCTTGTCTTTTCGACGGTATCACCCATTGGACTCTTAACTCGTGATTATTCCTTTAGATGGTGTTCTAGTTTAGTTTGTTATCTCATTGTCTGTCCTGTCCGCCGGATTGTGTAAGGAGAGTGGTTCTACTCGGGTGAGGGTCTGCAACCCTGGTCCTTGTTTGGTTTAAGGGTTGTGGATCTGATCCAGAGTGGTTCACACAATCCTTGCCATCATCCGACGGCGTTGATTAAGTGCTGACCCGTGTGTTGGGATTATGATCTGATTCGAGGATCGACTATGAGGAGATATGATATTGAGATAATGATTATGGTAGACTAAGTGGATTCTTAGACAGTGTTGCTAGTTCTTTGGTGATGTTCTAATTTGATCAGATATGTCTTCGAGGACTTTTGGATTTTGGATACTGGTGCGAGTGTCTCGCGGAACGAGGAGGATATCGAGGGTATTATTATATGATTTTTACTCGACTTCCCAAACGCCCAATCCGGTACCTTTGTGTATTCCGGTAGTTAGAGAACCTGGTTGATTGCTGTGTCTTGGTAGTTGAGGGGCTTGTTTTCTAGTGGCTTGTGATCATTGTCTAGGAGGATTCTTGTGAGTCTGAGGGCCTAGCATTGTTAGGGGGAATGAGATTGGTACTTGGTGGTTGTCTTTATTGACGTGATATTCACTCCCTCATGGATGGGAGACACTTGATAGATTGATTTGGTGGATAGACCGACTTGATGATTGGAGCTGTAGGCTCCCATATATGCTTGAGATGTTATTATAGTAGAGGTTCTGGTCTTGTACTTGACCTGATATCCATGCCACGATGTGGGCAGATGATTTCTTGTGACTGACAGAGTTGTCCTTGTCCCAGACCTGACTACCTGTATCCGTGCTATAAGTCCAGCTTACCCCGTGAGGTACTGGCCCTGACCTTGCACTGCGGTGCCCTTTGTCTATTGGCACTTTGAGGTGCTACTTCCATGATTATATGGCATTGCGATGCCATCTTGATATTCTGGCTATATTATATGATTACCTGCACGGGTATCTGGTAGTTGGCCTATAGTTTTAGCGTGGTTAGGATTGCTTGCTTGCTTGTTGTATAACACTAAGGATGGATCACAACTGGGACTATAGGTGCCGAGGCTGATTCTTACTTAGCGTTCTCGTACTGAGGTACGACATCTAGGAGGATGAGCATGTGACCACGGCATGTGATTCCGGATAAATGTAGGGTTAATCTAGGCAACTAAAAATGGTAGAAGCATTGGGAGGGAACGGAATCCCGAGATCGTGCATTACCGGCCGCCACAGGCTCGTCCTGGCGCGTCGGGGTTGGCCGCCACGGATATGGCAGTATCCGACTACTATATGTACTCCTGCTTAGCACGGTGGCCTTCCGAGGGACCGTGCATACCTATCTGCTATGTGTTATTTGGCCTCGCTAGCCCTTGCGGGATATAGCACGATCTGAGGATTCCTATATTGCATTATTGGGGTAACCCAACCACCACATAGACAGCCGTAGACATTTGAGTGGCCGCTTATTTACATAATTGTTTGGCTTGTTGCTTGCTAAGCTGGCTGGCACGTAACGCTGTCCCGGTGCAGTAATTCATTCCGTTGTTCTTGTTTGATGTAGGGATGGGTTACTGTTCCGATGACAGACTACGATCTCCAGTTAGCGATGCAGGCATTAGTGTATGTTAGGATGATTGTGATGATTGTTGAGTTACTTTTGGGAATAACTGAGGAACATGGACTATCGTGGTGCATGATCCAACCCATGTTCTTGTTTGATTGTTGGGTTGGTTATTGTGCTACGATAGGCTAATTGACCGAGGTTACGACCAGAATACTTTTAGTTGTTGGATTGTTATCGTGCGTTGGTACCGCACGATCTCTTACCTCATTTACTATTTTTAGATGCTATTTCTGTTATATTATATCCTGCTGGTTTTCTTCGTCCGTCCTTGAGCCTTCCTTTCTGGTACTTGCTACGGTTGGCCTGACCAACCCTGGATTGTTCCCAGATTGCCTGTGACTGACCATGTGGATCTTCCAGACTTGACTTGGAGGACGTGCTTCAGTTCCTGACCATGAGGGAACTGTGTGGGAAGGTATTCTTGTCTACATTATTTCTTATTGTAGACTCTCTGATTATCATATGAGTATTTCATGTTTTTCATATGATTTATCTCTCTTGTCGTTATTTCATTGATTATTGCCTGTGGATAAGAGATCAGATTTAGGCCATAGACTGCTTGCATGCTAGGATACCCAGCAAGATTGACAGCCACGATCGCCGTATGACGTTTTATACCTCATACGGAGTAGCTGGCCTAGTCCGTCCCCGTATTTCGGTACTGGGGCGTGACAGCTATGTCAGACTTTGTGCAGTTCCATTCGAAGGACAAAAATTTGTTTCAAGATTTTCAGCTTGTTGTCTGTTTTTGTCCTGAAGTGTTATAATCTTGGCTCGAATACCATCAAGTAGTGTCGTTATTGGTTTATCACGAAATTTTTTAATCCAGTTATTGAAAGATTCAGCAAGATTTGACGTGTTAATATCTAGTCTTGGACAAGGAGAATACGTTGTAATCCAGTGTGAGAAAACACGATTTTCATCATTTACTCCAACGAGCCAATTGTAAACATCAACATTTTCAGCTTTAATCATCTCCAAGCAATTATTTGCATCTGTTTCATTATAACATCTTGCAAGAGAGTCCAAGCTACGTTGAACATGCTTTGATCTACATACTAATTTTAAATTTGCTTTAAAATGTTGAATACAAAAAAAATGAGGCGATTCCGGAAAAATAGCATGCATGGCATTTATCAATCCTTTCTGTTTATCCGATATAAAAAAAATTGTATTCCAGGCATCAAAAAATCTTTCAAAAGATATTCTTAAACCGTTTAAAAACCAATTCCAAGAATCAGTGTTTTCACTCTCAGCGACAGCATATGCAATAGGATATAGTTGATAGTTAGGATCATGAGCACAAGCAATAAATAAAATACCTCTATATTTAGAGGAAAGAAAAGTAGCATCAATACTAATCACAGGTAAGCATCCCCTTAGAAATCCATCAATGCATGCCTTGAAACAAATAAAAATTCTTTCAAACCTATTATTTTCTGTAATCTTCATAAAACATTGGCTACCTGGATTTGTCTCAATAATTCTAAGACCATACTCTTCGAGACTACTATATGCATCAATATAACTACCATTTATTTCGGATAGAGCAAGTTATCTAGCTTTCCAAGTGTAGTGCCCCGTCCCTACGTCGTGCCCCGTACTCGGACCACGGGGTGCGCGAGAAAGGAACACTGTCGCTATCGATTCGGTCGGGACCGATAGGTCGGGATCGACCGAGTCGATCGAACGGGAACGGTTGAATTAAGATTCATTCCTCGTTATGGAATGTCTTCTTCGGAAACAAGTCCCATATTCAGCGGGTTGCGCCTCGAGGATTGACTCTGCGGCTGAGTCGGGAGAGACCTCCCGTTGCTCTGCTTTTCACGCCGCTTGCGTTGGTTTTGGCTTTGTTTTCTGAATGCGTTTTCGTGAATATTTTCGATGGTTTTCATGGCTTGCATTTCGAACTCGCATTTCCTATCGAACTCCTTGAATAATGCAGTGTTCTAATCGGTTGCTTGTGCGATTTCATGTAATCGCGTAGGCGACGTCTAGCGCGGTCAACAAGTTCTCTCGCCGAAGTAAACTCAAGGTGAGTGGCCGACCCTTATCTTCTCGACCCCTTCTTAAGCAAATCGATAGTGTTGTTGCGGATGAAAGAATGAATGCAAGGGCACGGACACGGTGAAATGATCAAGTTTCAAAGAGAATGTAGGCTTGACCTTAATAACTAAATAATGTCTGAACTCGGTCATTGGACAACTTGTCGACAAGGTAAAGTTTCCCCGTAACGACAACCCAAGGCCATGGGACCGTTTCGGCCAAGAAAGGAAACACGGTGTATAGCTGTGCTGGATGATAGCACGGGTTAAGCGGGGACTTGCAGCGAGGCTCGCTACTTGCGCTGCAAGGGCCCCGGTTAACAAAAGCTATAGAGTCCAGGATGGCTTGTTATGCCAGTGACCAATCACACGTAATATTGCACTTGGTATGAAAATGATAACAATTGACAGAGAAGAACATGGTAAGTTTCATAAGCTGCGACGCGGTCCGCCGTGGTAAGTTTCGACGTAAATTATATTATGCTTGTCATTGCTCGTTTGGAATTCATTAGGATGGTTAGAAACATTCATGAACTAAGTCATATAAACTCTTCGACCAAATGAGAGCTTGGAACTTAAATTTGCCACGCACCAGTACAAAGTGTAATGTACTGATCCTCGCTCTCCACGCAGGTACCCCGAATCCCGAAGGGCGTGTCACTTAAATCTTAAGGCGGCGTGGACACTTTTGAAGTCTCGTGCGTGTAAAGGCTTATTTCTGAATTCCTTTTGAAGACTCCGCATTCAGTACAAAAGAAGACCAATGGCGGCTCGGCTTCCCTCGATCGCAGGTGGAAAGTGTAACTATTTTGCTTGTAAAAAGGGATGTAATGTATGGAACGACTATCTCATCGGCGTTCATTTTGTAAGTCGAGTCATGTTGTAGCCCGCGCGGCAATGAATGTAATGAAGTCAATGTAAATGAAGTTTTATTATCAATGAAAAAGTCTACTTCTATTTCAATGTGTGTTAATCAATTTCTCTGCGTACTCTAACTTGATGTTGTGTTTCGGATGACCTTATGACTACCCCTTGTGCGATCGCAACTTAGGTTCGCACGGCATCACGCCTGGGGGACGACTATCGATTCTACGGAATCGGAACATGACATAATGGTATCAGAGCACGGCTTTACATCCTTTGACCTCGAATCGATGAGATAAGTTGTTCCATACAATGAGTCTGTAATATTTTGTGACTGATGCGTTTGCCTTCGTATCGCAGAAGTGACGGAACCCACGGCCGAGCGAAAGCAGAGCGCTTCTAGCGGCTCTAGTAGTTCGCATCGTTCGCAGGGCGGACCTTCTAACGATACCATCGAAAGGATGCTGCGCATGATGGAGGTGCAGCGAAACCAGTCTGTCACGACCCGCACCCTGATTAGGGGCACGAGAAGTGGGTACGTCCAGCCTACGCCGCAGTATCGGCGGTAGAACGCTGTATATAACGTCTGTAAATACCTACGACTAACAGTTAAAATGTACCTGTACAGTATATACTCTCCGAATGGAGGTGACATATCAATACAGTCTCAATCACAGAATAAAACTAAGGTAGATAGCTCAGAGGAAAGATATATGATAGATGAAGAGTAAAATAAGTCCACAGTCTAATACAAGTCCAGATATATACAACATCCCAGAGTATCAAAATAGAATATAGAAACTACAGTCTGATAAGCTAGCTGGATCGCAGTCCAGTCAAACCTAGCTAACCTACACTACTCTGGAAGTACAAAATCTAGTGGCTCCACTATAAGGCCACGATCTAAGGCTACACCATCTGACTCGAGCCCATAATAGGTCGAGCAGTCCGCATCAGAATCATCTGTAATATATCATAACGGTATCCTGTCAGAAAAATGAGCAAGTACAAACACTAACAACAGTTCCATGTGAATTGACAAGTTCTATAAGAGACAGTATAATGAACTACAAGACAAAGATATATGAAGACTTGGGAACCGTTCGGAAGCCGAGTTACAACCCTTAAACCAAACAAGGACCGGGGTTGTAACTCTTCTCCCGAGCAGAACTTAGTCTCCAATCAAGGTACAATGTAAGGCATGTAGAGCATGTGAGTAACTGTATATCATGCATGGTGAGAAAGTACTGAGTATAGAACAAAACATGATATATGACAAGGAAAGTAAATATAAAATGTGCCTCGAATATTATAGCCTAATGTGATCGGTATGGGTCAAGAATCAGGCTTCCAGCCGACCGGCTACAAGTACGTGGACTCGGCCCGGCCGGAATGGTAAGCTATGGAGCAAGTAGTAGCACAGGTCAGGCTATACCCATCGTGAGGTGAGGGTATAGCTATGATACAAGTAGTAACTCAAGGTGGGCATTGATCGCACTATCTATAATATTCCCCATTTCCCGAATAGTATACGGATCCGGACATAGCACGTCATGACGCGGGATTTCCAAAGAGGGGAGCAAGTCCTCTTCAGGAATCGGCGTCAATACAAGTACGAGAATCAAGACTAAGCAAGTACCAGTATCCCAAGAAATCCAGGAATGACATCTCATGACAGGAATCCGACAATACTAGTCCGTGAACTATCGTGTCTGAGAATCAAGTAAGACACTACGACTGAATCGGATATAGCAAATATCAAGACAATGAAAACTATCAGTGAATGTACTCGTCTGCTGTCCTGAGCTGTATGGTATATCAATGCTCAGAGCGTTATCAGAAGACCTAAATATGAGATACTGTAAGTTAATTTAGGTTTAAACAAGTTTAGAAATGATTTACAATGAATGATATGCAATCTAGGTCAAACTAGGTCTCACTGAGTCACACTAAGTCCTGTCAAGTCAATCTAGGTCAAATCAAGTTATATCAAGTCAATCTAGACCTAGCCAAGTCAATCCTAGGTCATACCAGGCATCACGGGTCAAAACAAGTCGAAGAAAGTCAAACGGGATCAAGAGTTGGCCTACAGTTGACTTTTGGTCAACTGGTCAACTCTGGTCAACTCTAGGTCAACCATGGTCAACCCTAGGTCAATGGTGACTAATAGTTGACTTTTGGTCAACTACAAAAGTCTAATGGAAATTGGGACTAATTTGGGTAAAGTGTTGACCCATAGTTGACTTTTGATCCAAAAAGTCAACCGTGGTCAACCGGGGCCAAGACTAGGTCTAGGCGACTATTTCTAACTATTACCAACCTCTACAACCCATATCCAAGTCCATCTTGGACTTCGAAACTCATATCTTGGCCGTAGGCCAATATCCTATTTTACCCTTAAAAAGGGTAAAATTCTAGCTTCGGCAACTATCCAGTTAGCCTACCTACGCTTGGTATTTTGACCCGATCTCCCTAGGGTAGTATGATACTAGCCTATACATATAATATCTACCAAAATACCTAGGTATCGTGGACATTCGGTCCACGATACGGCCCGTTGTCAAAATCTTGAATATTTCAAGATACGCACCGATACGGCGCGATACGGGCGCCCTACGACCCCGAATTCCACCCGGAAGCCTACCCGCAAAATCTAAATCACGTATTCATGCCCCACGCCAAGTTTCAACTCAATCGGATACTCCGAGCTCCGTTTCGCCCTCTAACTCGGTTTTTCCCCTTTTCCTATTCTAGCTTTTTCCCTTTTCTTCTAACTTCTTCATATCTTTTCTTCTAACCTCTAATTCTTTTCTAACTTCTCATTCCATAATCTTTTTCTACTCTTCTCTACGATTCCAACCATATATATATATATATATATATATATATATATATATATATATATATATATATATATATACCTATACACATAGGTGAAAAAGGGGGTATTTTATTAGGCTTAAAGCCAAAATAGGGGGGGGATCCTGGCAGCAGGTAGCTGCTGCTACTGCTGCAGCAAGCTGCTGCTGCTGCTGCGTTTAATCTTCTTCTTCATCTCCTCTTCTACTTCTATATATATATACACTTCATATATATATATATATATATATATATATATATATATATATATATATATATTTTCTCTATATATATATATATATATATATATATAGAGAAAATATATATATATATATATATATATATATATATACACATAGGTGAAAAAGGGGGTATTTTATTAGGCTTAAAGCCAAAATAGGGGGGGGATCCTGGCAGCAGGTAGCTGCTGCTACTGCTGCAGCAAGCTGCTGCTGCTGCTGCGTTTAATCTTCTTCTTCATCTCCTCTTCTACTTCTATATATATATACACTTCATATATATATATATATATATATATATATATATATATATATATATATATATATATATATATATATATATATATATATTTTCTCTCTATATATATATATATATATATATATATATATATATATAGAGAAAATATATATATATATATATATATATATATATATATATATATATATATATATATATATATATAAACACACACACACACACATCCTCACACAACACAAACACACACACACCACTCTCCCAACACCACCATCCCCATGACACAAAATCACTCTCCTCTACACACACACAATTACATAATTAAATACACACACATAAACACACATGTATATATATATATATGTATATATATATATATATATATCATTCACAAAATGATTAAATCCTAATAAATCCTTAACCTATTTTTCTAGGGAAAACCTACAAATTTGTGGGCAAATGGAAGAGAATCTCCTCCTCTCCATTTAATGTGAAAGAACTAAATGCAAAAGATGATTAAATGGAGAGATTAATACATACCTAATTGAGTTGGAAAAAGGAAAAAGCTTGGAAAGAAATGAGTTGGAAAGAGAGAGAGAGAAGGAATGTTACTTTGTGAAGAAGGAAGAGAGAGGGGGGGGGGGCTGTCATGGCCGGCCAAGCATGGTGGGGGTGTGAGGGGCACTTGTAAATTACAAGTTTGCCCCTCCCTAAGCCTAATATTAAATAAATTCCAAATTAGGTTTAGGAAGTTGCTAAAAATAAATAAAAATCATAATTAAACTAAATTACTCATGGGAAACTAGTCCAAACTCTTAAACCCTAATTTTTAGTGTGGTGGGCCATGGTTAGCTAACAGGCTAATTACAGCTCAAGTCGAAATTCACCGGGGTCCCGAATTTACTCGGAATGCGATGAAATTCGACCCCGACTCCTATAATAATTAAATAATAATATTCATGAAATAAAATTTCCAAAAATAATATAAAATGGAAAATTACCATTTTACCCCTAACTGGAAAAAGTGAGGGTGACAAGTCTATCCACCTTAAAAAAATTTCGTCCTCGAAATTGAAGACAACAAGCACAGGAAATCACAAACAGAATTAAAGAAAATAAATTTATACCTCAGGGCGCGAAAAGATAAGGGAAACGCTCCCGCATATCGTCCTCCCTCTCCCAGGTAGACTCACCTGGAGAGTGATGTCTCCACGCAACCCGAACCAAGGGTATGACCTGGTTCCGGAGCACCTTCTCCCTGCGATCCAGAATCTCCACTGGCTGCTCTGGATAGCTGAGAGTAGGTCCCACCTGTATCGCTGAATGGTCCAATACGTGGCTAGGATCTGCCACGTACCGCCTCAGCTGGGATACATGAAACACGTTGTGCACTCCCTCGAGCCTGGTAGGCAAGTCCAGTCGGTAGGCTACTGCACCGATCCTCTCTAAGATGGTGAAAGGTCCGATGTAGCGCGGACTGAGCTTCCTACCGCCGCCAAAGCGAATAGTGCCACGTGTCGTGGATATCCTCAGAAATACCATGTCACCAACCTAGACACAAGATAAAAACTCAACATACAACTAACAAACAATCACAACAAACATGACAAGAACTGAAACTAACCTCGAACTCTAACGGTCTCCGGTGACTATCGGCCCAATGCCGCTGCCTATCCTGAGCCACCCGGAGTCTGTCTCTAATCAATCTTACCTTCTCGGCCGCATCCACAACCATCTCCGGCCCAAGAAGCGCCCGCTCGCCAACATCGTCCCAAGACAAAGGAGTACGGCATCTCCGTCCATATAGAGCCTCAAATGGTGACATCTCTGTACTGGCCTGGTAGCTGTTGTTGTAAGCAAACTCTACCAGGTGAAGATGGTCCTCCCAAGAACCCCCGAGATCTAGCACACATGTGCGAAGCATATCCTCCAAGGTCTGGATGGTCCTCTCCGACTGCCCGTCTGTCTGAGGATGATAAGCAGTACTAAACTTGAGCGAGGTGCCCAAGCTAGCCTGCAAACTCCTCCAGAAGTGGAAAGTGAATCGGCTATCCCGATCTGAAACTATGCTCACCGGAACTCCGTGCAATCTCACAATCTGACGAACATACAGCTCAGCCAGCCTCTCCGTAGACAAACCCACTTTGAAAGGCAAAAAGTGGGCCGATTTGGTCAATCTATCAACTATGACCCAAACCGCGTCCTTCCTTCCTGGCGACCGTGGAAGTCCAGATACAAAGTCCATGGTGATGTGCTCCCACTTCCACTCGAGAATGGGTAGCGGCTGTAGCAATCCACCTGGTCTCTGCCTCTCGGCCTTTACCTGCTGACACACAAGACAACGAGATACAAACTGAGCTACCTCGCGCTTCATGCCATACCACCATACGTGCTCTCTCAGGTCCCTATACATCTTGTTGGCTCCAGGATGCATAGAATACTGAGAGCGATGCGCCTCCTGAAGAACCTCCTCCCGAAGCTCTCCACGCGGAACGCACAGCCTAGTACCGTGCCGCAACGACCCGTCTTCGGCTAAAGAGAAATCGTCAAGCAAGCTCATCCTCACCTGCTCCCTGATGCTCCTCAGGGCAACATCATCATACTGCGCTGACCTGACTCTATCCATCAGCTCAGACTGAATCTGCAAACCCCACATCTGGATCTCTATGCCCGGAATGATGACCTCGATACCCAAACTATCCAGGTCGGCCAACAAGTAACGATCTGTCGTCAAGAACATAGCAACAGGATACCTGTTCAAGGCATCTGCAACTACGTTGGCCTTCCCCGGATGGTACTGCAAGGATATATCGAAGTCCTTCATCAGCTCTAACCACCGCCTCTGCCGCATGTTCAACTCCTTCTGAGTGAACACGTACTTCAAGCTCTTGTGATCTATGAAGATCTCAACTCGCTCTCCGTACAGGTAATGCTTCCACAACTTCAAAGCAAAAATAACCGCGGCCAACTCCAGATCATGAGTAGGATAGTTCTTCTCATGAGGACGCAACTGCCTGGATGCATAGGCAATCACCTTCCCGTGCTGCTGAAGAACACACCCTAAACCCTTCCCGGAAGCCTCGCTGAAGATCGAGAACCCTCCTGACCCAGATGGCAAAGTCAGGATCGGAGCTGAAGTCAACCTCCTCTTCAGCTCATCGAATGCAGCCTGACACTCATCAGTCCAAACGAACTCTACGTCCTTCCTGGTGAGTCTAGTCATCGGCTCTGCAATCCTCGAGAAGTCCTGGACGAACTTCCGATAATAACCAGCCAAATCCAGAAAGCTCCGAACCTCGGCAACTGAACTGGGCGTAGACCAAGACTCCACTGCCGAAATCTTCCTCTGGTCTACTGAAATCCTGTGCTCGGTCACAACATGACCTAGGAACTCCACCTGGTCTAAGAAGAACTCACACTTCGAAAGCTTCCCGTAGAGTTGCTCCCTCCTCAGAGTCTCTAACACAACTCTCACGTGCTCCTCATGCTCCTCCTGCGTCTTCGAATAGATCAAGATATTGTCTATGAAGACCACCACGAACTTGTCAAGGTACTGATGGAATACCTTGTTCATCAAGTTCATGAACACCGCGGGAGCATTGGTCAACCCAAATGGCATCACTGTAAACTCGTACTGGCCGTACCGAGTCTGAAATGCCGTCTTGGGAATGTCATCCCGCCTCACCTTCAGCTGGTGATACCCGGACCTCAAATCTATCTTCGAAAAGACCTTTGCCCCACTCAGCTGATCGAACAAGTCGTCGATCCTCGGCAAAGGGTACATATTCTTGATAGTGAGGTTGTTGAGCGCCCGGTAATCAATGCACATACGGGACGTACCGTCCTTCTTCGGCACGAACAGGACTGGCGCTCCCCAGGACGAAGAACTGGATCTGATGAACCCCTTGTCCTGCAGCTCATCGACTTGCTTCTTCAGCTCTATCAACTCGCTGTTGTTCACCCTATAGACATGCTGCGAGATGGGCTCGGCGCCCGGCACCAAGTCTATGGAGAACTCAATGTCCCTGTCTGGCGGCATCCCCGGCAACTCCTCGGGAAAGACATCCGAGAACTCAGCAATCAACGGATATGGCAAATCCTGCCCCGCCAACAAAGCTCCACAGAATCCAGCCTCCGGCTCCGCTGCTCCTCGAGCAAACTCGATCTCTGGCTCACCCGGCGTCCTAAAAAGAACTCTGCCTCCTCTACAATCAATGCTAGCATGGTGCATGCTCAACCAATCTATACCGAGTACCATATCGTACCTCGGTAGGGGCATTACGAGCAGACACGCACTCAAGTCCCGGCCTCTCAGAGTGACTCTTCGCCCCTTGCAAATATTATTAACCAGGATAATACCTCCCCCGGTCATAATCTTGCAAGTCCTACCCATATATTCAGCAATGACATTGTGTCTCAGAGCAAAAGAAACAGACACAAAACTATGGGTCGCCCCAGAATCAAATAAGACGAAAGCAGGGAAAGAATCTAGGAGAACATGACCTGCTACAACATCTCCCACGGGCTCTGCCTCCTCCTCTGCTGCCAAAGCGAACACCCTGCCGGCGGGTGCTCCCCTCTGGTGCTGGACAAAACGCTGCTGCTGTATCTGGAGTGGAGGATCCCTCTGCTGAACCGCTGGTCCTCTAGCCGGCTGCACCCTGTCCTGGCCTCCCTTGGCTGCCCGAGCAGGGCAGCCCTTCAGCTGGTGGTCGGTCCCTCCGCAGAATAGGCAAGCGCCTAACCTCCTCCGGCATACGTCTCTGCTGTGCCCCGTCTTCCCGCAGAAGGCACACTGCTGGGTCTGCCTCTGGCCCTGACCCTGATGCTGCTGGGCACGCGCCGGTGCCTGCTGGATCTGCAACTGAGGCTGCTGCTGAAACGGCCTCTGCTGCTGCTGCAGCTGAAAGTGGGGGCGCTTGGTCGGTCCCGCACTGGAACTCGCCCCCAGAGTATCTCCGCTCCTCTTCGGCCTGAGGCCAAAGTCCTCCTCTGCGATCTGCGCGTCCATCAGTATCTGATCGAACGTCGCATCTCGGCGACCCGAGGTGCGGGTGCGCACTGCATGAATAAGTCCCCTGCGGAACTTACGAGCCTTCTGCCCCTCATCCTGGATCATACCGGGAGCGAACCTGCTAAGGCGGAAGAACTCAGCTGCATACTCGTCCACCGACGAGTTCCCCTGAACTAGACCCACGAACTGGCCCTCCAATGCTGTAAGAGCCACGTCCGGGAAGAACTTCTCCTTGAAGAGCCTCCGGAAGTTCTCCCAAGTCAGCCCTCTCACCGACGCACGAGGATCCGTGCGGTACCATGTCAGCGCAATGTCGAAGAATCGGCTGGCTGCGGCCGAAACCCAAAGCGCTCTAGGAAGCTCTGCCAGCTCCATGCTCCGCTCTACATCCTCTAGCCAGTCGTCTGCGTAAAGGATGCCCTCCGTGCCTGAGAAGTCCCTGGAGCTCATCTTCCTGAAGTCCAACACTGTCCCCGGCCTGGACTGCTGCTGGTACGGCTGCTGGCCAGTAGGGCCCTGCACCGTACCCGGTGCCACTCTCTCTACTGCTGCAAGGGCAAGCTGATGCGAGTTCTCCATACTCTGCCTCAGCATCTCGATCTGTCGGTGTGACGCCTCCGACTGGCGCTGCGATGCCTCTGCCAGGGCCTGCTGTGTCTCCATCATCTGCTGAAGGAGAAGGAACATGTGATGTGTATCCGTCGGTATCGGTGGTAGTGGCGGCAGTATCTCTGGAAGAACGACCGTAACCCTCTGGGGTGGAGGTGGTAGACCTCCCTGCGCAACTGCCTGGGTCTCTGGAATAGTAGAATCACTGGGGGCAGTCTCATGAACCTCCTCATCGGCCTGATCAGATCTCTCAGGCAAGCTACTCGATCCAGAGGCCTGCGGATGTGTCTTCGTCATCCTGGAGACGAATTAAAACAAGAGATCAATATGGCACATGAGTAGATTATCAAAGAAGGACAGTTAATTTAATACAAGGTAAATAATCATGATAATCAAAAGATCAGAAATTTCCTAGGTGTGATTGAGAAACTCCTATCATGTCCTAGGTCCTACGTCCTAATCGCAGGCTCGTAATTAGTACTCTAAGTCGAGCACCATTACGAGATCGCACTAATTGCGACACTGGACCTGCGTAGGCCACCACAAAAACGTGTCACGACCCGCACCCTGATTAGGGGCACGAGAAGTGGGTACGTCCAGCCTACGCCGCAGTATCGGCGGTAGAACGCTGTATATAACGTCTGTAAATACCTACAACTAACAGTTAAAATGTACCTGTACAGTATATACTCTCCGAATGGAGGTGACATATCAATACAGTCTCAATCACAGAATAAAACTAAGGTAGATAGCTCAGAGGAAAGACATATGATAGATGAAGAGTAAAATAAGTCCACAGTCTAATACAAGTCCAGATATATACAACATCCCAGAGTATCAAAATAGAATATAGAAACTACAGTCTGATAAGCTAGCTGGATCGCAGTCCAGTCAAACCTAGCTAACCTACACTACTCTGGAAGTACAAAATCTAGTGGCTCCACTATAAGGCCACGATCTAAGGCTACACCATCTGACTCGAGCCCATAATAGGTCGAGCAGTCCGCATCAGAATCATCTGTAATATATCATAACGGTATCCTGTCAGAAAAATGTGCAAGTACAAACACTAACAGCAGTTCCATGTGAATTGACAAGTTCTATAAGAGACAGTATAATGAACTACAAGACAAAGATATATGAAGACTTGGGAACCGTTCGGAAGCCGAGTTACAACCCTTAAACCAAACAAGGACCGGGGTTGTAACTCTTCTCCCGAGCAGAACTTAGTCTCCAATCAAGGTACAATGTAAGGCATGTAGAGCATGTGAGTAACTGTATATCATGCATGGTGAGAAAGTACTGAGTATAGAACAAAACATGATATATGACAAGGAAAGTAAATATAAAATGTGCCTCGAATATTATAGCCTAATGTGATCGGTATGGGTCAAGAATCAGGCTTCCAGCCGACCGGCTACAAGTACGTGGACTCGGCCCGGCCGGGATGGTAAGCTATGGAGCAAGTAGTAGCACAGGTCAGGCTATACCCATCGTGAGGTGAGGGTATAGCTATGATACAAGTAGTAACTCAAGGTGGGCATTGATCACACTATCTATAATATTCCCCATTCCCCGAATAGTATACGGATCCGGACATAGCACGTCATGACGCGGGATTTCCAAAGAGGGGAGCAAGTCCTCTTCAGGAATCGGCGTCAATACAAGTACGAGAATCAAGACTAAGCAAGTACCAGTATCCCAAGAAATCCAGGAATGACATCTCATGACAGGAATCCGACAATACTAGTCCGTGAACTATCGTGTCTGAGAATCAAGTAAGACACTACGACTGAATCGGATATAGCAAATATCAAGACAATGAAAACTATCAGTGAATGTACTCGCCTGCTGTCCTGAGCTGTATGGTATATCAATGCTCAGAGCGGTATCAGAAGACCTAAATATGAGATACTGTAAGTTAATTTAGGTTTAAACAAGTTTAGGAATGATTTACAATGAATGATATGCAATCTAGGTCAAACTAGGTCTCACTGAGTCACACTAAGTCCTGTCAAGTCAATCTAGGTCAAATCAAGTTATATCAAGTCAATCTAAACCTAGCCAAGTCAATCCTAGGTCATACCAGGCATCACGGGTCAAAACAAGTCGAAGAAAGTCAAACGGGATCAAGAGTTGGCCTACAGTTGACTTTTGGTCAACTGGTCAACTCTGGTCAACTCTAGGTCAACCATGGTCAACCCTAGGTCAATGGTGACTAATAGTTGACTTTTGGTCAACTACAAAAGTCTAATGGAAATTGGGACTAATTTGGGTAAAGTGTTGACCCATAGTTGACTTTTGATCCAAAAAGTCAACCGTGGTCAACCGGGGCCAAGACTAGGTCTAGGCGACTATTTCTAACTATTACCAACCTCTACAACCCATATCCAAGTCCATCTTGGACTTCGAAACTCATATCTTGGCCGTAGGCCAATATCCTATTTTACCCTTAAAAAGGGTAAAATTCTAGCTTCGGCAACTATCCAGTTAGCCTACCTACGCTTGGTATTTTGACCCGATCTCCCTAGGGTAGTATGATACTAGCCTATACATATAATATCTACCAAAATACCTAGGTATCGTGGACATTCGGTCCACGATACGGCCCGTTGTCAAAATCTTGAATATTTCAAGATACGCACCGATACGGCGCGATACGGGCGCCCTACGACCCCGAATTCCACCCGGAAGCCTACCCGCAAAATCTAAATCACGTATTCATGCCCCACGCCAAGTTTCAACTCAATCGGATACTCCGAGCTCCGTTTCGCCCTCTAACTCGGTTTTTTCCCTTTTCCTATTCTAGCTTTTTCCCTTTTCTTCTAACTTCTTCCTATCTTTTCTTCTAACCTCTAATTCTTTTCTAACTTCTCATTCCATAATCTTTTTCTACTCTTCTCTACGATTCCAACCATATATAATACATATATATATATCTATATATATACCTATACACATAGGTGAAAAAGGGGGTGTTTTATTAGGCTTAAAGCCAAAATAGGGGGGGATCCTGGCAGCAGGTAGCTGCTGCTACTGCTGCAGCAAGCTGCTGCTGCTGCTGCGTTTAATCTTCTTCTTCATCTCCTCTTCTACTTCTATATATATATACACTTCATATATATATATCTATATATATATATCTATATATATATATATATATATATATATATATATATAAACACACACACACACATCCTCACACAACACAAACACACACACACCACTCTCCCAACACCACCATCCCCATGACACAAAATCACTCTCCTCTACACACACACAATTACATAATTAAATACACACACATAAACACACATGTATATATATATATGTATATATATATATGTATATATATATATATCATTCACAAAATGATTAAATCCTAATAAATCCTTAACCTATTTTTCTAGGAAAAACCTACAAATTTGTGGGCAAATGGAAGAGAATCTCCTCCTCTCCATTTAATGTGAAAGAACTAAATGCAAAAGATGATTAAATGGAGAGATTAATACATACCTAATTGAGTTGGAAAAAGGAAAAAGCTTGGAAAGAAATGAGTTGGAAAGAGAGAGAGAGAAGGAATGTTACTTTGTGAAGAAGGAAGAGAGGGGGGAGGGGGGCTGTCATGGCCGGCCAAGCATGGTGGGGGTGTGAGGGGCACTTGTAAATTACAAGTTTGCCCCTCCCTAAGCCTAATATTAAATAAATTCCAAATTAGGTTTAGGAAGTTGCTAAAAATAAATAAAAATCATAATTAAACTAAATTACTCATGGTGAACTAGTCCAAACTCTTAAACCCTAATTTTTAGTGTGGTGGGCCATGGTTAGCTAACAGGCTAATTACAGCTCAAGTCGAAATTCACCGGGGTCCCGAATTAACTCGGAATGCGATGAAATTCGACCCCGACTCCTATAATAATTAAATAATAATATTCATGAAATAAAATTCCCAAAAATAATATAAAATGGAAAATTACCATTTTACCCCTAACTGGGAAAAGTGAGGGTGACACAGTCCGAGAACCGACATCAACAGACGGAGGAACGACAGGCCCAGTTCGAAGCTCGCCTCGACGCACATGCTAAACTTCAACAAAAGCAGCTGGATACCCTGCAGCAGATCGTCCAAACAATCGTGGCCAACGGAAATTCTGCGACTGCGCCTACCATCACCGTACCTGCTGCCACCGTGCCGACGATCCAACCCATTAAAGTCGATACGGAGGATCCCGAGCGTCAACCAGCGGCACCGAAAAAGTACAACTTTGAAGTGTCAGAATTCAAGAAGGCGTGCCGCACTTCCTTCAGCGGTACCGAAGGCCCTTCCATAGCGATCGACTGGTTGGAAGAGCTGGAAGATCACTTCGAGCTTCTCGGTATTGAAGAGTCGAAGCAAGTCGCCTGCGCACAACTTCAACTACGGTTGAACGCGCACGACTGGTGGGCCGTCCGCAAGCGAGCGATCCGACCGGACAACACCACCGCGCCGATCTCTTGGGCCACGTTCCGCAAAGCTTTTGAAGTCCAGTACCTTCCATCAGCCGTTCGTCAAGCGAAGGAAAATAAATTCATACAGTTGAAACAAGGGAGCCGGACAGTGGAACAGTATGCCGCAGAATTCAACAAGTTGTCTAAGTTTTTTGGTCAGTTTCTGCCTACTGAAGAGTGCCGTGTGCGACGGTTCGAAGTGGGTCTGCGACACTCTATCGGTGCGCATGTCGGGGTCCCAGAGTACAAGACTGTGGGCGTGGCTCTAAATCACGCTCTCCGCCTTGAGAACTTGCATCCTTCCGGTGCTGACGATGTTGTGCGCCACTCCAATCACAAACGTCCTAGCTATACGGGAGGCAACAATTACGCGTCAAAACGTCCAAACAACGGCGGCTATAGAGGGCAGAACCCACTACCTCGATGCACCAAGTGCAACAATCTCGGACACGATGCCAACCACTGCTTCACCGGAGGAGCATGTTTCGTTTGTGGAGAAAGGGGCCACCAAGCTCGAGACTGCATGGGTCGAAGACCAAATCGTCCCAACGCACCACCACAACAACACCGCCAAGAGAATCGAGGGCAGGTGCCCCGACCTCCTCCGTCCACTCAACCTGCACTGCAAAATGGCCAAGATCGTCGCCCCAACACTCAGGGCCGCGTCTACGCCATGACTCGAGACGAAGCGCTGGCATCAGATACAGTAGTGTCAGGTATACTAAAATTCAATAATGTGCCTGCTCGTGTGTTATTTGATTCAGGCACTTCACATAGTTTTATATCGGCGGACTTTGCCGCCGAGCACAAATTTCCTGTAATATTATTAGATCTCGACCTTAGCGTAAGCACACCTTCGGGCACACCAATTCTCACAAACTTAACCTGCGCCGGCGGGATTATCTGTATCGGCGGTCAAAAGATCTGTCTGGATGTGATAGTCCTAGACATGAAGGACTTTGACATCATCCTGGGAATGGATTGGCTCGGGCCGTGCAACGCAACCATAGACTGCGCTGAAAAGAAGGTCACATTCCGCATACCTGGAGTGCCTGAATTCTGCTACTCGTGTGGTGAGGCGTCGCCGACCTGCATGGTGATCTCCGCAATATCTGCTCGGCGGATGCTGTATTCCGGGTGCGAAGGCTATCTAGCTTCCGTTCGAGACATGCGACAGGATAGTGCAAACGCGGGTCAGACCGACGTTGTGGCAGAATTCCCAGATGTGTTCCCGGACGAGCTACCCGGCATGCCGCCCGATCGAGAAATAGAGTTCACCATTGACACATTCCCCGACACTCGGCCGATCTCGAAGGCTCCGTACAGAATGGCCCCTGCAGAACTAAAGGAACTAAAGGCACAACTACAAGAATTACTCGACCGAGGGTTTATCCGTCCGAGTGTCTCGCCGTGGGGTGCGCCCGTGCTATTCATGAAGAAGAAGGATGGATCGATGCTGTCACGCCCCAGAACCAGAATACTGGAGAGCGGGGGCAGACATAGCCAGCTACGTATAACGGAATGGAATCCACACCGCTATACGGTCACGGCTGTCTAGATATGTGAGGGTTTCACTACAATCTATCGGTCTCTTAAGGTCATAAAATAGCCTATTGTCTCAATCTCAACCAACTAATAATAGTAACAAGATATCAGATCACTAAATATACAATTGTAAGGCGTCCCAAACATTACATATCCAGATGATCATGAAGCTAGTCGTACAAAATGTAAGGACTAGCAAGAGTTCAGTCATACATGATCAACCCCCGGGGCTTGTCAATCATGTTACAGCCCGTAGGCAGACAATAAGTAAAAGTTGCAACCGAGCTAACACTTGCTCGTCGGCTAAACGTCTCAAAAGAATAATTTACAATATTTCAGTGGGAGAACAAAAGAAACCCACTCGATGCCCTGGTTACGCCTGGTGACCACCATCGGGCTGGAGAGCAGGGAGATCCTTTGGTGCTGCTCCGATATCTGGCCATACAAAACCAGCTGGGTCAGACCCCAGAAAGAGCAAGTGCCACAAAGGAGGCTTCACTTAAGGACTAAAACCAATAAGTCATTAGCATTCAACAGGTAAGAAAATAGTAAGTAACACAGATTGGGGTTTGTGCACTACCAATGCACTTATCCCGATCAGAGAAAATAGTTAAGACAACAGGAGAATCATGATAAATAAAATATAGCTGGACAATATATGAAGAGAAGACGAAGGTACTTTTTCGGAAGCCAGGTTACAATCCTTAAACCAAACAAGGACCGAGATTGTAACCCTTCGCCTGAACAAAACTTAGTCTCTGATCATTTATTGCTAAAGGTGACAAACATCAAGGTGAAAATGAGGGAGTATAATAATAAAAGTGACAATAAAGAGTACAGTGTGCTAGAGTGACAATAGGGTACAATTATTATGGTGACAATCTGGAGTGACAATCATTATAGTGACAATCTGGAGTGACAATCATTCAATCATTCTGGCACAATCTTGCAATCAATCACTTCTAGACAATACCATACTAGACTAAACTCCATCCATTCAATCACGGCCAATCATTGCCTACGGCTTTCTACATTAACTAACTAGGGTTGTCACAATCCTAGTTACTATCAAGATGCAATGAGATGTTCCACCAGTCACAAGCCCTGCAGCTAATCCAGGTTATCCAGGCAATTTGAATTCATTAAGCAGTTATCAATAATTATGTGCCCCACACGACGGTGAGCTGGAAATGTGCCCTACTCGACGGCAGGCTACAAGTCCAAACAATTGCGGCCGGGATAACGGGACTGCCTGTAACTGGAGAAATCTCTCATGACTACTGAATTATTCTAGTTATTAGCCTTAATCCATTTTAGTAGGTACTCCTGACCGTGGTACTCAGGAGTCCCATCCTAGACATGATGCAAGACTGGACAAGTGGATTTAACAAGCAAGCAAGAAAGAACCACCCACGGTGTCAAGGCAGGTCAAGTTAAGTTATCAAGTCAAGTCAGGAGTGCGCCGCCACGGGCCACTATCAAGTCAGGTTGGTCATGTCAGGAGTGCACCACTACGGGTCATCATCAAGTCAGGTTGTCATATCAAGTCTATCATGTCAAGCCAATCATGTCAAGTTATCATTCCAAACATATTAAATAAATTCGTGATTATCAAGTTCATGACAAAAGGCGTAAGGATATAAAATGGGCGTAAAATATCTAATAAAATATCAATATACAGGGCTTATAGAAGAGCCAAGCTTAAAGAATTAAAACCAAATCCCCAAGAGCCAATAGATTGCGCAAGGGGTCAGGGGGTTGGATTGCGCAGGGTGTCAACTGCGCAGGGGTGGAGTGCGCAGGGGTCAGATTGCGCAGAGGATGGATTGCGCAGCAATGGGTTGCGCAGCAATGGATTGCGCAGAGGATGAACTGCACAGCAATGGGTTGCACAGAGGATGAACTGCACAGCAATAGGTTGCGCAGAGGATGGATTGCGCAGCAATGGGTTGCGCCAGCACTGGACTGTGCCAGCACTGGATTGCGCAGCAATAGATTGCGCCAGCACTAAAGAGCACTGGACTGGCTAGATGGACTGCGCCAGCGCTAAAGAGCACTGGACAGGCTGGATTGCGCCCGGGACAGAAGATCATCTTCCCCAAAGCTGAGAGCAATGGCCATGGAATTTCGAAATTTTTAAAAGACCATAACTAGGTCAAATCTCAACGAAAATCCACTTTACGAAGGTCTAAATTGTGTAAAATTAAATTCTCTTCAACATGGAACAATCAAAACATGAAAATGAACAAGTTTTATAGATCAAAACCACCAATTTTCGAAAATACTTCAATCCTAGATCTACAAATTTCCAAGCTCCAAATGGAGAAAACCCAAGTTCTAATGTTGCTTAAAATGAGCTAATAAAACTAATAGACAAATAAAATGTAGCCCTCAAGTGATAGCAAGATGCACTTGCCTAGGTGGGTGGTGGTGGTGGAGAGGAAGAAGCTTGAGGAAGAAGATGAAGAAAATAATAAGGGGAGAGAGAGAGAAGTTGATATTTATAATGGGGTGGGGTGGTTCACCATGACAAACCAAAATAAACCGAACCAAGCCAAGCCAAGTCATGTTGAACCAAGTCAAGGCCAATAACTCTCTCTAGCAATTTAAACCAAATGAATCATGAAATAAACCCAGCCTCACTAATCCAAAATAAACCAATGAACCATTAAAACCAATTGAACTATCCATGCCAATAAAACCAAGCCAATGCAAAATAAACCAAGATAACTAATCATGACTAAAATAAAATATGGGTCCAAAATACGCATACGTACTCTAAATACGTATCACGAATTTGGGACATTACAGATGCGGCTCTGCATCGACTATCGGGAATTGAATAAAGCCACCGTCCGAAACAAATACCCCCTGTCCCGCATCGACGACTTGTTCGACCAGCTCCAAGGTGCAACGGTGTTTTCGAAGATTGATCTGCGATCGGGTTATCACCAACTCAAGGTCAAGCCAGATGACGTGCCGAAGTCCGCCTTCCGCACTCGTTACGGCCACTACGAGTTCTTGGTAATGCCGTTCGGTCTGACAAACGCCCCTGCCGTCTTCATGGATCTAATGAATCGGGTGTTTCGTCCGTTCGTTGACAAATTCGTAGTAGTCTTCATCGACGACATCCTCGTCTACTCGAAGGATCGAGAGCAACATGCAGAGCATCTGCGGACGGTACTCCAAACCCTTCGAGAGAATCAGTTGTACGCGAAGATGAGCAAGTGCGAGTTCTGGCTGAACAACGTCTCATTCCTTGGGCACATCATCTCCACCGCGGACATCGTAGTCGATCCGAAGAAAGTCGAGGCAGTTGTTGATTGGAAACGGCCCGCATTAGTTAGCGAAATTCGAAGCTTCCTAGGCTTGGCGGGATACTACCGACGCTTCGTGAAGGACTTCGCGAAGATCGCATCGCCGTTGACTCGCCTCACCCAGAAAGGAGTCGCATTCAAGTGGTCAGACGACTGTGAAGCTTCCTTCCAGGAGCTCAAACAACAGCTCGTTTTGGCCCCGATACTTGCTCTTCCTGAAGGGACGAAGGGATTTCAAATCTTCAGCGATGCTTCTGGCCAGGGCTTGGGGTGTGTGCTCATGCAGCGGGATAAGGTGATATCTTTTGCTTCCCGGCAGTTGAAGCCGCACGAGAAGAAATACCCCATGCACGACCTAGAACTAGCGGCAATTGTGTTCGCGTTGAAGCTGTGGCGTCACTATCTCTATGGCATGGCGTGCAGGATTTATACGGACCACAAAAGCCTCAAGTATCTCTTCACCCAGAAAGAATTGAATTTGCGGCAGAGGCGATGGCTCGAACTAATCAAATACTATGACTTATCAATCGACTACACGCCGGGCAAGGGAAATGTGGTAGCGGATGCACTGAGCCGGAAGTACTTATGTCACGCCCCAGAACCAGAATACTGGAGAGCGGGGGAGTGACTCAGCCAGCTACGTATTACGGGTAGATGAATACCGTATAATACGATCAATGCTGTCTAACCAGACGAGGGGGTGCATACTACATAAAAGTCTTACTATGGTCATTACACATCTATTGTCTCAATCATTCAAACAAGAAACAGAAATATAGAACATGTAAGGTAAAGCAGTAAGGCGTCCCAAACGCTCAGTCAAAATGTTCTTGAGATCTGGCTTTACAAAATACAGCCAGATGATGTAGTAAGTATACACAATTGTTATCAGCTGCAGTCTGACTTAATTACAATTATGCAAAAGTAAGTACAAGACAATCCGACTAACATGTCGGTGCCAAACGGCAAGGTATAAAGTAGATAACAAAATGAGTGGTGAAGTTAAGGAACCCACTCGAGGCCTCCTGCGATCATTCCTCTAGTATTGACCATCCTGGAGGTGGAAGTACGCTGAGTCCTCGGGAACTGGCTCTAAATCTGGCCATACAAAACCAGAGAGGTTAGACCTCTAATAGCAAGTACCACAAGGGAGCACGACATGAGAACTAAAACCAGTAAGTAAGAGAATATAATAATAGATCTCTGCTTGCTACTAGAACTCACATCACATCAAGACACTTCGAACCAACCTCCCAACCAAACAATGACAGAAGTTGGCCCGTCATGTCCTGACATTCTGATCATCCCAGTTAGGTAACAGAGTACAGTGCACAAACAAATCATCTTGAACGACCAATCAACTCCTACGGCTTGCTATTATGAGTCCCAAGTTATCCTGGAATAATACAATTAGGGATTCCTCAGTTCTTACTATGTGCAAGCAAGGCTAGTCTATCCAGTCGATCAATTGGCCCATGCATGAATTAGACGAGTCCTAGCAGGACGCCCGTCAATATACAATATACAATAATAATAAAAACAGATACTGTTCCCTGCCCGTGTTGCAGATTTACAGTATCTGTGGGAACCAGTCGGCCCGTCGGGTACTACTCGTCCCAAGGGGGCTGCCATGTAAGAATTCGGGAATCCATTCTCTCCATGCAATCATTATTTTATTTAACTTAATAGTCTCTACGTTGAGTGAAATCCCATGCCGTGGATCATGGTCATTCAAATGAGTACTTTCGTACGGGGTACGATATGCACAACTCTACAACGATACCAGTGCGGTTAGGTTGCAGGTCTTACATAGCGTAATACAACAATCAAATCTATCCACGGTAATCATGCCTTGACCATAAAGTACACATGCTTCTTTTGTAGAAAAAAATAACTAAATAAATAAATAAATAAATAAATTGAAGCCTGCATGTGCATGTATGTCAATATTCGGGATCAGTCAGTCGAGTACAATAGTTCATAACATGAACGTGTCTCATTCATTTCATTCAATAAGACGACTAGCCAGTCTCTTAGTTCCAATTAGGAACGCATGATCAATTTAGTCAAGATAACCATTATTATTAATGGTGACAAGGCATGAAAGTCAATTAGCATTAAACGGGGTCGAGTCTACAACTCTCAGGGTCAAGTCCCAGTCAATCCGGGTATCTATAACTCAATTCATGACACATGGTATATCCCACGTAATAATTTATAATTAACAGAAATATCAACATATCATGATTATATCAAGTTTATGCAAAAAGACGTAAGGATATAAAATGGACGTTAAACATCTAATAAGATATCAATATACAGGGCTATAGAAGATCCAGGGTAAGCAGGCTACTCTCATGTCAGCCTACGCTCATGCCAGCGTACGCTCAGGTCAAGCTACGCTCAAGCCAAGCTAGCGTATGGAAGTCATATGCTTCCAAAGGGCAGCGTATGAACTCCATACGACTCCTGACCATCCAAGTCAGCGTATGCAAGTCATACGCTCCCAAAAGGCAGCGTATGAACTTCATACGACTCCTGACCATTCAAGTCAGCGTATGCAAGTCATACGCTCCCAAAAGGCAGCGTATGAACTTCATACGACTCCTGACCATTCAAGTCAGCGTATGCAAGTCATACGCTCCCAAAAGGCAGCGTATGAACTTCATACGACTCCTGACCATTCAAGTCAGCGTATGCAAGTCATACGCTCCCAAAAGGCAGCGTATGAACTTTATACGACATATGCTTCCAAAAGGCAGCGTATGCGAGACACACGCTTCCTAAAAAGGCAGCGTATGAACTTCATACTACGCTGCGCTAAAGAGCGCGCACAGCTAAGTGACGCAAGCTAAAAAGCTAGCGTACACTGCTCACTGTCTTCTCCAAACAGCAAGAACTCCATGGTTGCACCCCAAAGCTTCAAAAGTCCATAACTTGGTCAAAATAAGTCCGAATCCAACTTTCTAAAGGTCAAAATTGGGTAGGATGAACTGCTCTACGACATGGAACCATCAAATCTTGAGAACAAAGGAGTTTGCTAGATCAAAACCCATAGACAACCGAAAATACAATAACTTAGATCTACAAGAAATGAACCAATGAAATCAAAAATACTAAGCACTAAACTCTCTTAGAATCATGAGAGGAAGAATATTGAACCATAAAATATGGTCCTCATGTAGAGCAAGATGTACTTGCCTAGTTGGTAGGTGGAGAGTAATTAAAGGAAGAAGAAGAAGTAATGGTGAAGAAGGAGTGAATGATGAGAGAGAAGAGAGAGGATGGCTTTAAATAAAAGATGGTGGTAGGTGGGAATTGGGCCGGGTCCAATGGGTCCAATGGGTCGGGTTGCACGGGTCCAACAAGGCTAACCCGAAAGTAAAACTAAAGCAGGAATTAAAATACAGGTAATAAAATTACAGAAAGAAATGCAGAAATAAAATTGCAGGAATTAATTAGCATGAAAATTAAAGAGCAGCTAATTAATTAACATGAAAATTTAAAGAGCAGATAATAGAATTGCAAAAAAATAAAGTGCAGAAAATAAAATGCAGATAATTAATTAACATAAAGTTATAGGAATTTAAATACAGGATACTACATGATAAATACTAAATAAATACATTCAGGCAATATACGTATTTAGAATACGCATTCCGGGAACGGGGAGTGACATCTCTACCCTCCTTGAAAAAATTCCGTCCTCGAAATTTCAAATTCAAGCAAGATAGAAATATCGGGACTAAACTAATCTAAGTACAAGTAATTCAATAAAGCAATCATTTTACAATGTCCATAGCAAGTAACATATATGTAAATCCATCAATCTACGATATCAAGCAATTTTACCCATAAGGTGATAAGCATGAGGAATCAAGACAATCAAGGTACACAAAAAAAGATATACCTTGTGAGTCAAACAGGTGTGGATACCTTGATCGGATATCATCCTCACGTTCCCACGTTGACTCTCCCAAAGAGTGATGACCCCAAGCAACCCGGACAAGGTTAATTGTTCGGTTCTTGAGTACCTTCTCTCTTCGGTTCAAGATGGACACAGGCTGCTCCTCGTAAGACAGGTTGGTACCAACAACCAGCTCAGAATGATCGAGGATATGGCTTGGGTCTGATACATACCTCCGTAATTGAGATACATGAAACACGTCATGCACCTCTCGTAACGAAGGTAGAAGGGATAAACGATAAGCAACATCGCCTATCCTATCAAGGATAACAAATGGGCCCACGTACCGCGGACTCAGTTTCCCGCGAACGCCAAATCTAATGACCCCACGAGTAGGTGAGATCCGCAAGAATACGTGGTCCCCAACAGAGAACTCTAACGGCCTACGATGCTGGTCCGCCCAATGACGATCCCGATCCTGTGCAACACGAAGTCGTTCTCTAATTCCCTTAATGACTTCAACCGTCTGGATAATCATTTCTGGGCCTAGCATCTTCCTTTCCCCGATATCATCCCATGCTAGTGGCGATCTACATTTCTTACCATATAGTACCTCAAATGGCGCCATCTGGATACTGGCTTGATAACTGTTGTTGTATGAGAACTCGACCAAGTGAAGGTGACTCTCCCAAGATCCTCCAAAATCTAGAGTGCAAGCTCGCAACATGTCTTCCAAAGTCTGAATCGTTCTTTCTGATTGCCCGTCCGTCTGCGGATGGTAAGCCGTGCTAAATCTCAACTTGGTACCCAGACTATGATGCAAGCTCTTCCAAAAATGTGATATAAAACGGGTATCTCGATCTGACACAATACTGACAGGAACTCCATGCTGCCTGACTATCTGTTGCATATACAACTCTGCCAACTTTTCTGTAGATTGTCCTACTCTGAAAGGAAGAAAATGCGCCACCTTCGTAAGCCGATCTACTATCACCCAAATGGCATCCTTACCACTTGGCGATCTCGGTAAACCGGTCACAAAGTCCATCGTGATATGCTCCCACTTCCATTCCGGGATAGGAAGCGGTTGCAATAATCCAGCTGGCCTCTGCTGTTCTGCCTTCACTTGCTGACATACCAAGCAACGGGAAACGAATCTAGCTACCTCCCTCTTCATTCCATTCCACCAGAAGTGCTGCTTGATATCTTGGTACATCTTGGTCCCTCCAGGATGTATAGAATACTGGGAACTATGAGCTTCTGCCATAACTTCCTGTCTGATATCTCCACTAGGCACACATAGACGTGATCCAAACCTAAGTGTACCATCTTCATGAATTCTCATCTCCTTCCTGAGTCCTGACTCACATTCTGCCCTAAGCTTCTGAATCCTTGGGTCCTGTGCCTGAGCTGCCTTGATCCTGTCTACTAAGTCGGATTGAACTTGCAGACTTGTTAGAACTCCTACATCACTAGGAAGTATAACTTCGATGCCCATCTCCTGAAGGTCTTCTAAGATATGTCTCTGTGTTGTCAACATAAATGTGCCGCCTCTTCTGCTGAGAGCGTCTGCTACTACATTCGCCTTGCCTGGATGATACTGAAGCTCCACGTCATAATCCTTGATCAACTCCAGCCACCTTTTCTGCCTCATGTTTAGTTCCTTCTGAGTAAAGATGTACTTCAGACTTTTATGGTCTGTGTATATTTCCACTCGGTCACCATATAAGTAATGCCTCCATAGCTTCAAAGCAAATACTACTGCCGCTAACTCCAAATCATGAGTTGGGTAATTCTTCTCGTGGTCCCGAAGTTGCCTAGATGCATACGCTATCACATTCCCATGCTGCATAAGGACGCATCCAAGTCCTTTACCTGACGCATCACAATATACGGTAAAACCTCCAGGTCCAACTGGCAATGTAAGAATGGGCGCTGATATCAACTTCTGCTTCAGATTCTCAAATGATGCCTGGCATTCTGCCGACCAAACGAATGGTACATCCTTCCGGGTCAAGCGGGTCATGGGTGCTGAAAGCCTTGCAAAGTCTGACACAAACCTTCTGTAATATCCTGCCAATTCCAAGAAACTCCGTACATCAGCTACGGTCTTGGGTACTGGCCAACTCTCTACTGCTTCTACCTTCTTGGGATCCACTGCTACTCCAGCTCCTGATACAATATGACCCAAAAATGAAATATGATCCATCCAGAACTCACACTTGCTGAGCTTGGCATACAAATGGTTCTCTCTTAGAACCTACAACACTTTCCTGAGGTGGTCTTCATGTCCCTCTTCACTAGCAGAGTACACAAGAATGTCGTCGAGAAATACTACGACAAACTAATCTAAATACGGCATAAAGATGCGGTTCATCAAATCCATAAAGATAGCTGGAGCATTGGTCAAACCAAACGGCATTACTAAAAACTCATAATGCCCATACTTCGACCTGAATGCTGTCTTGGGAATATCTTCCTTCCTAACCCTCACCTGATGGTACCCTGAACGAAGATCTATCTTGGAGAAAACTCTAGCCTTGCTCAACTGATCAAATAAGTCGTCGATCCTGGGTAATGGGTACTTGTTCTTTACTGTTGCCGCGTTAAGCTTCCTGTAATCGATGCATAATCTGGATGACCCATCCTTCTTCCCTACAAGTACCACTGGCACTGCCCATGGTGATATGCTAGCTTGGATGAACTTCTTCTCCTTCAATTCCTCTATATGCTGATAAACCTTGGCCTGTTCCGAATCCGCCATTCTGTAAACTCGATCTGATATCGGTTTAGTTCCAGGTGTCAATTCTATGCTGAACTCAATATCTCTAACCGGTGGTAGACCTGGAAGTTCTTCGGGAAATACGTCTAGAAATTCTTCAACTACCTTCGGAATCTGAACTTCTTCCATTGCTGTTACTACTCCCTGCTCTTGCTGAGTTGCCTCTGACCTGACCAAGGTGAACCTCTCCATGCCTGGAATATCAAAAGATACACTTCCACTATGACAATCTATTGTCGCATGACTGTCTTTCAGCCAGTCCATGCCTAAGATAACGTCGAAATTTCCAACAGAAAATTCTATCAACCGGACGGGTAAGGGATGCCCGCACACTACAATACTACATGCTAAACTAACTCTACTAACTCCCACGAGCCCATTACCAGTGAGTATATTCAACCTCCCTGGCAATGCCTCGAACTTCACTCCTAGTCGTGTCGCAAATTGTGCAGATATAAATGAGTGGGATGCTCCCGAATCAAACAATGCTACTGCGGGATATGAGGCAACGAGAATGTTACCTGCCACAACATCTCCCGATGCCAATGCCTCTTCCAAGGACAGTGTGAATGCCTGCCCTCGACCTCCTTGCTGGTTCCCATGCTGTGGCCTAGCCTGGTGCTGCTGCTGGCCCCTGCCTTGATGATGCTGGGGTGGTCTATGCTGGTGTTGCTGCATCGGCGGCCCCTGCTGCCGAAACATTTGAGCCTGTGATACTAACGGACGCTGCGCCAACGGCCTCACTGCCAATGCTGGTCCTCGATACTGTCATGCCCCTGGTGCTGGCAGAGCAGGAAACTGCTGCCCTGGTCCTCCTGACCTCGAATTCATGGGACATGTGGTAACCCGATGATCTGGGTTTCCACATATCAGACACAGTCCATTCAATGTCCGACACACATCTCTAGTGTGCCCCATCTTCCCACAATAAGTGCAGCCCGCCGGGGGTTGCTGGTTCTTCCTCTGTTGCTGTTGCTGCTGCCTGGTGGTGGTGCTGGCCCTCGCATCGCCACATCGTGGATACGAATGCCAGGGGATGGTACTGTTGTTCGGGGCGCTGCTCCCCCTCCTCCTTCAATCTGACTGTGGGATCTCTTCTGACCCCCAGTCCTTGCCGCAAGCCTCTGAATGGTGATCTCATGCCTTCGAGTCGCCGTCAATATCTCATCAAAAGTCTGGTAATTGTGCCCTTCTATCAATTGTAAGAGCTCAAGATGAAACCCTTGCTGGAACCTCATAGCCCTCTGGCGCTCCGTCGCTACCATCTCTGGGGCAAATCTACTCAATCTGCAGAACTCCGCTGTATAAGCATCTACAGTCTTGCCAGCCTGCCTGAGGCTGATAAACTTCTGTTGTAGCTCAAACTGTGCCACAACTCCATAATACTTCGTCTTGAATCTTGCTGTGAAATCGTCCCAAGCAACGGGACGTCTGATGCCTACTTCCTCTGATTCCCACCAATCACGTGCGAGATCCTGAAGTAACAACTTCACTAGATCCACACGTTCTTCTGCCGGCACCTTAGCTGCTGTCAGAATAGCCTCAATATCCTTAAGCCATGCATCTGCTGAGATGGCATCCTCCGTGCCCTCGAAACGACGAGGGTTGTACTTGCAAAACCTGGCTGATGCTCCTGAATCAGTCCTCACTCCTCTTTCCAAAGCCGTCTGCAATCCTTGGTTGAGCAACACATTCTGCTCTTGTAGCTGAGTGTGCATGCGCTGCTGGGCCAACATCTGATGTTGCTGAGTAGCCATCATTCCTCTCATGATCTCCAGAAGGGCTGGTGTGTCCATCTCCGCAGGGGTAGGTGGAACTGTGGGTGGTGGTGGAACATCCGGATACTGCGATCCAGCTGCTGCTTCCACGATCACTTCTTCCTGAGTAGCCTCCTGAGGTGAGACTGGCCCTTGTTGCTGACCAACAGGGTCAGGTTGTCCATGTTGTTGTCCATGTTGTTGCTGTCCAGCTCTGACAGGTGCGGACGAGGTGCCCCTAAGAAAAGGGACAAGAGAACAATCAAACGACCGGACATGAAGGATCAATGAAGTCAAAGGATACCGGAATGTTAAGCAAGGGTTGAGAACAACGAATCATGAGATCAAGGGGGAACACATGTGATTGAGACATCCTATTAAACAAAACACCCCACAAGTCTGAAATCAGACCTGCATGGGCCACCACTAAAACCTTGTCACGCCCCAGAACCAGAATACTGGAGAGCGGGGGAGTGACTCAGCCAGCTACGTATTACGGGTAGATGAATACCGTATAATACGATCAATGCTGTCTAACCAGACGAGGGGGTACATACTACATAAAAGTCTTACTATGGTCATTACACATCTATTGTCTCAATCATTCAAACAAGAAACAGAAATATAGAACATGTAAGGTAAAGCAGTAAGGCGTCCCAAACGCTCAGTCAAAATGTTCTTGAGATCTGGCTTTACAAAATACAGCCAGATGATGTAGTAAGTATACACAATTGTTATCAGCTGCAGTCTGACTTAATTACAATTATGCAAAAGTAAGTACAAGACAATCCGACTAACATGTCGGTGCCAAATGGCAAGGTATAAAGTAGATAACAAAATGAGTGGTGAAGTTAAGGAACCCGCTCGAGGCCTCCTGCGATCATTCCTCTAGTATTGACCATCCTGGAGATGGAAGTACGCTGAGTCCTCGGGAACTGGCTCTAAATCTGGCCATACAAAACCAGAGAGGTTAGACCTCTAATAGCAAGTACCACAAGGGAGCACGACATGAGAACTAAAACCAGTAAGTAAGAGAATATAATAATAGATCTCTGCTTGCTACTAGAACTCACATCACATCAAGACACTTCGAACCAACCTCCCAACCAAACAAGGACAGAAGTTGGCCCGTCATGTCCTGACATTCTGATCATCCCAGTTAGGTAACAGAGTATAGTGCACAAACAAATCATCTTGAACGACCAATCAACTCCTACCGCTTGCTATTATAAGTCCCAAGTTATCCTGGAATAATACAATTAGGGATTCCTCAGTTCTTACTATGTGCAAGCAAGGCTAGTCTATCCAGTCGATCAATTGGCCCATGCATGAATTAGACGAGTCCTAGCAGGACGCCCGTCAATATACAATATACAATAATAATAAAAGCAGATACTGTTCCCTGCCCGTGTGGCAGATTTACAGTATCTGTGGAAACCAGCCGGCCCGTCGGGTACTACTCGTCCCAAGAGGGCTGCCATGTAAGAATTCGGGAATCCATTCTCTCCATGCAATCATTATTTTATTTAACTTAATAGTCTCTACGTTGAGTGAAATCCCATGCCGTGGATCATGGTCATTCAAATGAGTACTTTCGTACGGGGTACGATATGCACAACTCTACAACGATACCAGTGCGGTTAGGTTGCAGGTCTTACATAGCGTAATGCAACAATCAAATCTATCCACGGTAATCATGCCTTGACCATAAAGTACACATGCTTCTTTTGTAGAAAAAATAACTAAATAAATAAATAAATAAATAAATAGATTGAAGCCTGCATGTGCATGTATGTCAATATTCGGGATCAGCCAGTCGAGTACAATAGTTCATAACATGAACGTGTCTCATTCATTTCATTCAATAAGATGACTAGCCAGTCTCTTAGTTCCAATTAGGAACGCATGATCAATTTAGTCAAGATAACCATTATTATTAATGGTGACAAGGCATGAAAGTCAATTAGCATTAAACGGGGTCGAGTCTACAACTCTCAGGGTCAAGTCCCAGTCAATCCGGGTATCTATAACTCAATTCATGACACATGGTACATCCCACGTAACAATTTATAATTAACAGAAATATCAACATATCATGATTATATCAAGTTTATGCATTAAGGCGTAAGGATATAAAATGGACGTTAAACATCTAATAAGATATCAATATACAGGGCTATAGAAGATCCAGGGTAAGCAGGCTACTCTCATGTCAGCCTACGCTCATGCCAGCGTACGCTCAGGTCAAGCTACGCTCAAGCCAAGCTAGCGTATGAAAGTCATATGCTTCCAAAGGGCAGCGTATGAACTCCATACGACTCCTGACCATCCAAGTCAGCGTATGCAAGTCATACGCTCCCAAAAGGCAGCGTATGAACTTCATACGACTCCTGACCATTCAAGTCAGCGTATGCAAGTCATACGCTCCCAAAAGGCAGCGTATGAACTTCATACGACTCCTGACCATTCAAGTCAGCGTATGCAAGTCATACGCTCCCAAAAGGCAGCGTATGAACTTCATACGACTCCTGACCATTCAAGTCAGCGTATGCAAGTCATACGCTCCCAAAAGGCAGCGTATGAACTTCATACGACATACGCTTCCAAAAGGCAGCGTATGCAAGACACACGCTTCCTAAAAAGGCAGCGTATGAACTTCATACTGTGCTGCGCTAAAGAGCACGCACAGCTAAGTGACGCAAGCTAAAAAGCTAGCGTACACTGTTCACTGTCTTCTCCAAACAGCAAGAACTCCATGGTTGCACCCCAAAGCTTCAAAAGTCCATAACTTGGTCAAAATAAGTCCGAATCCAACTTTCCAAAGGTCAAAATTGGGTAGGATGAACTGCTCTACGACATGGAACCATCAAATCTTGAGAACAAAGGAGTTTGCTAGATCAAAACCCATAGGCAACCGAAAATACAATAACTTAGATCTACAAGAAATGAACCAATGAAATCAAAAATACTAAGCACTAAACTCTCTTAGAATCATGAGAGGAAGAATATTGAACCATAAAATATGGTCCTCATGTAGAGCAAGATGTACTTGCCTATTTGGTAGGTGGAGAGTAATTAAAGGAAGAAGAAGAAGTAATGGTGAAGAAGGAGTGAATGATGAGAGAGAAGGGAGAGGATGGCTTTAAATAAAAGGTGGTGGTAGGTGGGAATTGGGCCGGGTCCAATGGGTCCAATGGGTCGGGTTGCACGGGTCCAACAAGGCTAACCCGAAAGTAAAACTAAAGCAGGAATTAAAATGCAGGTAATAAAATTACAGGAAGAAATACAGAAATAAAATTACAGGAATTAATTAGCATGAAAATTAAAGAGCAGCTAATTAATTAACATGAAAATTTAAAGAGCAGATAATAGAATTGCAGAAAAATAAAGTACAGAAAATAAAATGCAGATAATTAATTAACATGAAGTTATAGGAATTTAAATACAGGATACTACTGATAAATACTAAATAAATACATTCAGGCAATATACGTATTTAGAATACGCATTCCGGGAACGGGAAGTGACAACTTAGCTTCGTTATGTATCAACGATCGACTGCTGCGTGACTTGGAAGGAATGGGCATCGAGCTCCGAGTTTGTTTCAGAGACGTGAAACTGGCACAACTGCGGGTGGAACCGAGCCTACTGGAGAGGATCAAGTCTGCACAGAAGGACGACCCCTACCTGGAGAAGATGCGGAAGCTGATATCGACAGGAAAAGCGTCCGACTTTGCAGAGGACGAGTCGGGAGTGTTGTGCGTGAAGGGACGGCTATGCGTACCGGACGACGCAGAACTTAGAAAGGAGATAGTGTTGTAGGCGTATTATGCAAAATATTCCTTGCATCCTGGCAGCACCAAGATGTATAAGGACCTCCGCGTTGTCTTTTGGTGGCACGGCATGAAGAGGGACGTAGCGCTCTTTGTGTCAAAATGTATGGCCTGTCAGCAAGTCAAAGTCGAGCACCAGCGACCGGGCGGGAAGATGCAGAACCTTGCCATTCCATAGTGGAAATGGGATCACATCACTATGGACTTCGTTGTTGGCTTGCCGAGGATGCCGCAGGGAAACGACGCCATCTGGGTCATCGTCGATCGACTAACCAAGTCAGCGCACTTTATTGCCATCAAAGTTACTTGGAGCGTCGACCGCCTTGCTCAGATATACCTTGATGAAGTAGTTCGGCTGCACGGGGTCCCAGTATCTATCGTCTCGGATCGGGATGGACGGTTCGTAGCGCGCTTCTGGAGTAGTCTTCATTCAGCACTGGGGACCAAGTTGAAGTTCAGCTCAGCTTATCATCCTCAGACTGATGGCCAAACGGAGCGGGTGAACCAAATTCTCGAAGACATGTTACGACTCTGTGCGATCGACTTGAAGTCAAGTTGGGACGTCCATCTACCGCTGGCCGAGTTTGCATACAACAACAGCTATCAGTCCAGCATCCAAATGGCACCGTATGAAGCTTTGTACGGCCGGAAGTGCAGATCGCCCATTTGCTGGGATGAAGTCGGGGAACGGCAGATACTTGGTCCGGAGCTGGTGGAGCAGACCGTGCAGAAGGTCAAGTTAATACGAGAGAGATTGAAGATAGCATAAAGCCGGCAAAAGAGCTATGCCGACACGCACCGACGCCCCCTCGAGTTCTCGAAAGACGACCATGTATTCTTGAAAGTCATGCCCATGCGGGGAGTTTCCAGGTTCGGTGCGAAGGGGAAATTGAGCCCAAGATTTGTTGGCCCGTTCAAAATATTGAAGCGAGTCGCCCCGGTAGCTTACCAAATCGCCTTGCCGCCTGCGTTGTCAGAGATACATGACGTCTTCCACGTATCACAATTACGGAAGTACGTGCATGATCCGAGCCATGTGGTGGATTTGGGTAAGCTGGACCTGAATGCGGACTTGTCAAATGTCGAAGAGCCGGTGCAAATCTTGGAGCGCAAGGATAAACTTCTCCGCAACCGTGCTATTCCTCTTGTCCGCGTCCTCTGGAGAAACTATTCGGTCGAAGAGTCGACGTGGGAGCTTGAGTCAGAAATGAAGGAAAAGTTTCATTCATTGTTCTCGTAGAGGTAGGTTCTATTTTAAGTTTCGAGGACGAAACTTTTTCTTAGTTGGTTATGGTGTAGTACCCCGTCCCTACATCGTGCCCCGTACTCGGTCCACGGGGTGCGCGAGAAAGGAACACTGTCGCTATCGATTCGGTCGGGACCGATAGGTCGGGATCGACCGAGTCGATCGAACTGGAACGGTTTAATTAAGATTCATTCCTCGTTATGGAATGTCTTCTTCGGAACCAAGTCCCATATTCAGCGGGTTGCACCTCGAGGATTGACTCTGTGGCTGAGTCGGGAGAGACCTCCCGTTGCTCTGCTTTTCACGCCGCTTGCGTTGGTTTTGGCTTTGTTTTCTGAATGCGTTTTCGTGAATGTTTTCGATGGTTTTTATGGCTTGCATTTCGAACTCGCATTTCCTATCGAACTCCTTGAATAATGCAGTGTTCTAATCGGTTGCTTGTGCGATTTCAGGTAATCGCGTAGGCGACGTCTAGCGCGGCCAACAAGTTCTCTCGCCGAAGTAAACTCAAGGTGAGTGGCTGACCCTTCTCTTCTCGACCCCTTCTTAAGCAAATCGATAGTGTTGTTGCGGATGAAAGAATGAATGCAAGGGCACGGACACGGTGAAATGATCAAGTTTCAAAGAGAATGTAGGCTAGACCTTAATAACTAAATATTGTCTGAACTCGGTCATTGGACAACTTGTCGACAAGGTAAAGTTTTCCCGTAACGGCAATACAAGGCCATGGGACCGTTTCGGCCAAGAAAGGAAACATGGTGTATAGCTGTGCTTGATGATAGCACGGGTTAAGTGGGGACTTGCAGCGGGGCTCGCTACTTGCGCTGCAAGGGCCCCGGCTAACAAAAGCTATAGAGTCCAGGATGGCTTGTTATGCCGGTGACAAATCACACGTAATATTGCACTTGGTATGAAAATGATAACAATTGACAGGGAAGAACATGGTAAGTTTCATAAGGCGCGACGCGGTCCGCCGTGGTAAGTTCCGACGTAAATTACATTATGCTTGTCATTGCTCGTTTGGAACTAAGTCATATAAACTCTTCGACGAAATGAGAGCTTGGAACTTAAATTTGCCACGCACCAGTACAAAGTGTAATGTACTGATCCTCGCTCTCCACGCAGGTACCCCGAATCCCGAAGGGCGTGCCACTTAAATCTTAAGGCGGCGTGGACACTTTTGAAGCCTCGTCCGTGTAAAGGCTTGTTTCTGAATTCCTTTTGAAGACTCCGCATTCAGTACAAAAGAAGACCAATGGCGGCTCGGCTTCCCTCGATCGCAGGTGGAAAGTGTAACTATTTTGCTTGTAAAAAGGGATGTAATGTATGGAACGACTATCTCATCGGCGTTCATTTTGTAAGTCGAGTCATGTCGTAGCCCGCGCGGCAATGAATGTAATGAAGTCAATGTAAATGAAGTTTTATTATCAATGAAAAAGTCTACTTCTATTTCAATGTGTGTCAATCAATTTCTCTGCGTACTCTAACTTGATGTTGTGTTTCGGATGACCTTATGACTACGCCTTGTGCGATCGCAACTTAGGTTCGCACGGCATCACGCCCGAGGGACGACTATCGATTCTACGGAATCGGGACGTGACACCAAGCCTTACAGTATTTAATATGTATTCGATGTTCCCTAAATATATCTTTTACAACATGAGATGGACTATACGACTGATTATCTCGAACTTTTTCAATAATCTGATTTTTAACCCATACAGTGGTAGCTAATGGATGAGAACCAGTTGTAAGTCTACCTAAAAAAGAATGAATATTTTTTAGCGTTACAATAGAAAATCTTTCGCCTCCACCTATGGCTTTAGCGTATACCCTCCAATGACAATTTGAACTATTACATTTATATATAATTCCAGTAGCATTATTTAAAGTAGCTGAACAAGTAAAATTACGTCTAATTGCTATATCACTAATAAAACTTCTAAATTTAGAACGATTCTCAAATTGTTTTCCAATAAATAATTCAGGAGTGCTAAGGCTATCAACAGAATCATCAAAATTCATCATCTAAATTTTCAATTAGATCATCACTATTTTCATCATCGTTATTAACATCATCTACTACATGTTCTTCTTCAGTAAATGGAATAACTTGATGAGAAGAACTAGGACCAACGTTAAAAGTATTACAAGCAGGTATATTACTTACATTTATAGACGGGGGCGGAGTGACATAGATATTAATATACGGTGATTGTGCATTCACTTGAAGAACAAATTTTCATGCTTCTTTACTATCTACATTTATACAATTAGATACGAAAATATGTACTAATATAAATTCGTAGTCGATAGAATATTGATCAATAATTAGATTATGTAAACTAAGAAATGAAATATTTCGATCAACTAAAAGAACTTGGGTTAAACCCCCTTGATACACTCACTACAACAAAAAACCCTTTTAATGACGGCTAAAAAGCGTCATTAATGACGAACCATGACGCTTTTTTTTCCACAGCAACCGTTATGAAAACGGGTGTTATGAATGTTTTTTAAAAGCGTCATAAAATAACCGTCATGAATAGTTTCTATAAAAGCGTTATGAATAGTTAATATATAGTACACAATTCAGAACAATTTTAAAACGTCATGAATAGATAATATGTATAGGCTCAATGCAGCACATTTATAACACTCATATTACTGAACTCATCACATTTATAAGACTCAATACTGCACATTATATATTACTTTCCAAAAACTTCTCAATTCAATTTTAAAACAACAACTTTGAACTATATTCACAAGAAAACATCGAAATGTTATATCACCATCTTCATTACATTATCTCAAAATAGGGTATCCAAATACATATATTTATAACTACTACTTAAATGAATCCTCAAAACAAGTAACTACTTTGGCTTCAACTTGAGCACATCAGAACTGTCAACATCACGTGTAGCAAATCCCACCACTGCAATAATAGTTGCATCTTCATGTGCACCTGAGAAAGAAAATTAACAAAAGCAATATGCAATAAGCACAAAAACATTAATTTTAAGTATTGGCCTTAATTAGAAAATAAAAAATAAGCACAAAAACATTTACTAACCCACTCCCTAGTCCATAGATCCTGTTGGGAGGAGGACGGTTACTCATGCCAATTCTAGCAATATTGCTGTAGAATAAAGTCCAAGTTCAACAATCAAGCAAAAAAACATTTACTAACCCACTCCCTAATCAATAGATCCCGTGGCTGTGAATTGTGTGATATACTATTTTTTCTGCATTAGAGGATATGTTCTGTAGAATAAAGATCCAAGTTCAACAATCAAGCAACATAGTAGTAGAAAATATGAAAGATATCATAAATCAGAAGGTTGTCTCCTCCAATACTAATCAGAAGGTTGTCTCCTCCAAACTTGCAAAATACTTACTGATATGCTGCTCTTCAGATGAAAATGACATCAAAGGAACAGTTATAAGCCAAGAAGCACAAATAGTACTCTAAAAAAATATTGTGTCATGGTTGGATATGTATTGAACACATTATGGACACTCTGAAATGCATTAGGACACAAAAACATAGGTGTCGTCATGTTCTTGTTGTGCCGTATCCATGTCTGTGCAATATGAAAGGAAATAAATATAGAAGCAATAAAGTGTACCTATTGTTTTGAAATCAATTCCTTAACTTGAGAATCTAGGTCCTACATCAAAGGAAATAAATATATAAGCACATAAGAAAAAGGAATTCAAAATTATGTATAGAAGTAACAAAAACATTCGGTATCTATCAGACTCGACGACAAATCTGCAAACACAATAAACCCATGCAACAAAAACATAAGGGTCAGAGTAATCAACAAAATAATACCGATACATTAAAGAAAGACAATTTTCCTGCTTTTTATACTATTTTTGTTTGATAATTTTGCGACAATATAATGGTAGTGATGAGACAGATCAAACTAACAGATATTCAGATGGAAAACCCTTTTAATTAGCTATAAAATCACTGGTATCTTGATGTTCGTAATTGATGTTGATAGTCCCACAAATACCTACTTCATCTACTTCCTCCAGAACAAAATTACATCCACTCCATCCCTAATGGAAAGTGGATCAATACCAATAAAATGCTCTATACACCAAGGAAACTTACAAATCAAAGTTTTTCGGTTATAAATGTAGGAACCCTAGAGGGGGGGTGAATAGGGTCAAGCTAACTAATCAAGCACTTAGCACAAGCTAATTGGCAATTTAAAAATATAAGTGCAAGAGAAGAAGCAAACACAATACCGACACCCGATATATCCTAGTATCCTCCTAAGAGGCAGTCCAGTCCCGGAACTCTCTCCGGCTTTAAACCACTATTTGAGTAAATAGTTACACACGAGTTTGGATCCGAAGAACTCGCCAACTTCTTACACAAGAGCTTTAATCCGAAGGGCTCTCCGACTTCAACCGAGAGTTTGGATACGAAGACTCCCCAACTTCAACCGAGAGTTTGGATACGAAGACTCTCCAACTTCAACCGAGAGTTTGGATACGAAGACTCTCCAACTTCAACCTTTCACAATAGGTTTTGATCTCCTTATACAATAGGATGAAGATCTCACTTTTCAACTCAATAACTCTAACACAATTTGTGGATGGCAAATGAAAGCTTTGTAGAGTTGTTTGTGGATAGGCTTTGGTGGTTTAGAAATTTTTAGGCTCAAAGCATCAACCTTGAATGAAGGGGTTCAAGGCTATTTATAACCAAAGCTTGAAAAGAAGCCAAAGGCAACTTTTCAGTCACGAACCGGCATACCGTCGGTATGATCCGGCATACCGGCGGTATACCGGTCTGGAATGCAACGGCTAGAAATATAGCCGTTGGGATCATTTATTGCTCAGAATTCGACCGTTGGAATTTGAACATTACTGAATCGGTATACCGTCGGTATGGACCGGTATGCCGTCGGTATGCCGATTTTGTAGACAGAAACTTTCTGTGAACAAAAACTGGTATACCGTCGGTATACACCGGTATACCGTCGGTATGCCGTTTTTCAGCAGAAAACGATCCTAGGCTTATTTTTAACCTAGCTTTCGATTTTGCCATCCATTTCTTGTGTTTACAATTATTCCTAAGACTCATTACAGACTCCAGATATACTTAGGCAGGTGCAGGCTTCTTCAGAGTCTTGAAATGATGATGGCACGGCTTGGCTTCTTCAGAGTCTTGAAATGATGATGGCACGGCTTGGCTTCTTCCTTTGATAGGTGCTGGCTTTTTCCCTTGGCGGCAGCTGTCCAAAGATATCCAGTTTGTAAAAACTGAATACCTTTCGGGGGCTTCGCCCCCGAACCCTCGACGAGGGGCGCTGCCCCTCGACCCCCGTCCGCTGACCGGGCAGCGGAACCCCCGGTGCGTGGCTCCAGAGATATCGTCGGGTGGTTCAGAAAAATCTTGTGGGATCCGTCGTCTTTGGCCCACCATGATTTCTTCATTGCATATGTCCACATTGATCTTGCTTATTGCTTTTCTGCATGTACATGTTAGACGAACAAAGCAATATACATAGTAGCAAGTATGATAAGTTAAAGCACATTAGGACTATGCAAAGTTTAAGTATAAGTGCTAAGGTGATGGCATAAATGTTAGTGATATCATAATGATTAAACTTAATTGAATGACCACAATCAAAAACATAGTTTTGATTTTGGCAATCCAATTAAATTTAAGATAGATAAGCTCATATCACTAAGATGTAAACCAATGGACACATATCACCAAAGATATAAGTATAAGTAGAAATGCTATAGCGATAGTATGAAGATTAGTGATAATGAAATGCTAAACTTAACATATTAACCATATTCAAAAACATGATACCATCATTGGGCCAACAATCTCCCCCTTTTTGATTATGGCAAATCGGTTAAGTTTAGTATGGACATAATAGATGCATGTATCACTAATATACAAAAGATATAAGCAATATCACTAAAAGCATACTACTTAGATTACTTATAAAAGCATACTTACTTAAACTTACTTCTCCCCCTTTGACATGATCAAAAATAGGCTCCCCCGTACAAAGAGATAAAATGAAATCAATCTTAAGCATAGAAATCAGAGCATGGGGAAGTCATAGACAATCATGATCAAAAAATACTAATAAAAAACAATGGGAGAAGGGTGTAATGACAAGTTTATAAAGCTACATTGCCAATGTAGAACATCAAATAGAGAATAGCTTGTCAAAACACAATATGGTTGGTAAAACTAAAAGTATTTGAAAAACAAGAAATAAGTAGTTTACCAACTTGAAATCCAAGAAATAAATCCAAAACACAATAGGATATGAAATATTGCTCCAGTTTTGGAAGAGAACTATGAAATAAAGGATTTCAAACAAAAGCCATGAGGAATAGATAATTGCAAATAATAGATACCAATAGAGATATGAAATTAAATAAACTTGATACCAATTGAAAAGATGTAAACTTGAAACATTGATCAAAGAAACCATTAATAATCATAATTGTCCACAAATAAATAGTGGAACAAAATAAAAGAATGATCAATGTAAAATATTGCAATTGATATAAAGTAATCTCATTATTTGCAAGATCTATATGCTTATCCAAGTTCATGCATTTGAACTCAATTACCTTATCATGCTATATGAATACCCTTTTAGATAAATATGAAGGTAAAGGAGAAAAATACTTGAGAAGGAAAAATTCAGTCGACTTGAATGCTCCCCCTCAAAGTACTACCAAGGTTGATAAAAATCATGAATTTTGGATAAGTCCTCAACAAGGAAAGCCAAACCAATTAAGCATGAAAGAAAAGCCAAATTAACGAAAGCATAATAGTCATCAAGATAATATATAAAAGTTAATATTTAAGAAGATGACTTATTTAATCCATATAAAAGAGAGATAAGTGATAAAGACAATAGCATATACTCTTATAAACCCTTCACAATTAAAAGTATCATGACCTCATTCACTAAGATATAAAAAAGAAGAAAGTATGGGTCCATGATGAACTAGGTATACGACATATTTAAGGGTATAAATGAATTGAATCAATTAATTTGCTCCCCCTCAAAATATGCGTATCTAGTTCCAAAGCACTTATAGCATAAAATAGATAACTACAAGATCTAGGGGTAAATCAACTATGGATTTCTCCCCCCTTGCTCGATGCATATAAGGCTACAATATCGTCAAAAGACAAAAAATATCATCTTTAGTCAAGAAGAGATAACCAATTAATAGCCACTAAAGATGAGAAATCAAAAGAATATTCCAATAAAGCACATATAATCAAAAGATGGCATACATTAGTCTATATAGAAGAATCTCATATTTAAATATGATAGATCAATGTATGTAATCCTTTGAAAAAATGTCATCATGAAAAAGAATAAAGTCAATTAAGAACAATCATGATGATAGACATAATAAAGTTCAAATAGCAAAGGTCATATGTGATAAATCATGAGTAGTCAAAGTAGAGTAATAAATTAACTTGACATTTACAAAATTAGATAGTTTAGGACTACTCAATCATTAGGATCATTCATAAAGGAAATAAATGAATAAATATGATCTAATGAATCTCATCAAGAGAAAATCACAAGTCCAAAAAAAAATCTCACACATTAACATGGGAAAGAGTCAATCTCATTTAAATAATTACAAACATAATAAAGAAGAGATGTAAATGATAATACGATGAAAACATGACTCAAAAAGTGAGAGAAATTTAAGAGAGACTTGCTAATGACTAGTTATGGAAGAGAGTTAAAACAAGGAATCACAAACCTCTAAGAGAAAACAAGATTTAATAAAGAATTTGTAAAACTAGTTTTAGAGATTAAGCATATCACAAATCTTGTTTTTGTAAACTAGCATATCATATATAGATTGAAGTATAGGAATATAGCTAGATGTGTGAAAGTGAGCCAAAATTATATAGCTTAATAATATATCACAAATAAGCAAACTATATAATCCAAATAAGATTAATGAGAGAAGCCATTAACAAGATAAATGTGCTCATTAATTCTTAAGTCACTAACACACAAAAAATACTTGCTTAAGCATAGAGTTCACAATTAAGGGAATACATTTTGAATGATCAAAATGATTTAGAGACTCTTTACTAAGCAAGGATAAGAGCATAAGATGATAAATAAATGAATTAGACTCTTATCAAGTAAAGGACAAAAGAGATGTTCATGAAAACACAATAAAATAAATCTCTTTGCCAAGTATTGAGATTAACCCAAGATAATAAAATGATAGATCAATCTAGAGAATGCAAAATACTATAGCCACATTAAAAGAAGTGTATTCTCTAGAAGTGGAAAAATCTCAACACAAAAGCTCAAACCATAGTAGCTAAATTCATGAGAAATATGATGTAACAATTACAAGTATTTTCATGTGCTACAAAAATATCATTGGGTAACAATAATTCAAAAGGAAGCATAACCCAAGGAATGAGCAAAGAAAGATCATTAAGATCAAGAAAGCTAAATGCTAAGGATAGTAAAAATTATTTTCAAAAACTTTCATAGTGCACAATAGAAATATATAGATGATATAGATTTGAAAATGTGCACTAAAAATGGAGGTTAATTATAAAAACAAGACAAAACACAAAACCTTGTGATTCTTAAAAGAACTTCCATAAATAGTCAAGTGCAATACATAAACAAATATTTTCTCTCACCATCCCAACTTAAAGATATAAAACAAATGAATATCAAAAGCTAGGAAACATTTATATATATGAAACTATATATATATCACGAATAGGCATACATGAAAAGATCAAAAATCCATTAAGAACATGTATCCATAAAGTCAACCAAAAAGCTAAAAAGACATCATTAAAGAAAGCTTTAAGGAAGAAGCATATTGATTCAAAAAGAGATACACAAATTTGATCAAAAGAATCAATAGCTAGAGTATGAGTTAAGCACAAGTTTAGAAGTAACAAGTATGAATAAAACTTTAGCTAAACTCATATGCCTACATAAAGGTATTTATACAAAAATAGATATCAATATAAGAGATACATGAACTATAAGTAAATGAAAATTTTAATGAATATAGTCATGTATCCTTAATGAATATTTGAGAAACCATCACAAATTCAAAAGCATGTATAAATAAACTTTATTAGGCAAAGACATAATTGATTCTCAAGAAGATAATCAAGATAAAGTATGAGAATCAATAATGAATATATTATGTAAGCACAAGATTAAAAAAAAGTATAAGTATATACTTGTCAAGAATAAGAAGCTTGTGCTAAACACAAATATTCGCAAATACCGATTTAAAGTAAATAAGACACATTAAATACAAACCGGCAAGAAATAATTATTTCAAAAACTTTAAAGACGGAGAGTTAAAATCATATTAACTCAAATCAAAACCAAGCTCCTATGGACTAGAGTGATATACATGCTTTATAAATAAAGATTAAGAATAACAAGCATGCATAAATAAAATGTGTCACACTTAATTGAAAATGAGTGATAAACTACAAGTGTGAACTAAACATTTAAGCTAAGTAACTAGTCATGCTAGATAAAAGAAATAATAAGAGAATTAACTAAGCATGCATGCTAGTATTATATCTCACATTGATTTATACAATAAGCAACTAAGGATATCAATGTGAGCTAGTAGCAAAACATCAAGAGAAACATGCTAGATTCTACTAATATAAACAATTTAAAGAGAATCGCTTAGCATGTTACCAAAGTGGCTCTAGTGGCCACGCTTGTGTTGGTGCAATTGCTTGGAAGATGTCCTTTGAGCTTTGCAACCACCAACATGCTCCTCGGTGCTATGTCCCGATATAAGAAGCTCCACCTACAACATTAGGCGAAGACTTTGGTATCCAAAAGAACTTGGATCCACATTTATTAGCTTTAGGGACCCATATACTATTTACTCTAGCATTGGTAGAAAAACTCCTACGAATAGGACAAGTGAAGCTCATGTGTCCAATGCGAGAGCAATAGAAGCACCTAATACTAGTGTGTGCACATGTATCAGAATGAGCATGGTTATGAACATGTGACATACTAGAATGATGAATATCTCTAGAGTGAGCATGAGAAGATTTTGTTTTAAGAATATTATGTTCTAATAGCAAATCATCATGCATGCAAGTAAGAGAATCAAATTTAGCAATTAAAATATCATTCTCTTTTTCAAATAAAGCAATTCTAGAGATAAAAGCATCATTTTGTTTCTTTAAAACATCAATAGAAGAATCATGCAAATAAGATAACTCATGTGATTGATTCTTGAGATCTTCTACGGATGATGAAAGAGATTTAATTTTCAAGATTAAAGTCTCATTCAAACTCTTTAAAGAAACACAAGAAGAGTTTTGAGAATCAAGTCTAGATAACAAGTCATTGTTTTCATTTCTCAAAAACTCATTTGCTTCTTCTAAATGAATAACCTTTTCAGAAAGTTCCTCATTTGTAGAATGAAGGTTGTCAAGAATCTCTAAGGATTGTTTAGCCATGGCTTTCCACGTAGAGCATTTCTTGCATTTAGAAGAAACATGATTGTCTATGCTACTAGAAGTAAAAACCTCTTTATCGGAGGAGGAGGAATACGATGCCATAGAAAAATTAACAAGGATCTACTCTAAGGATGTTAAGCCTAACAATAGAGTCCTTGCTCTGATACCAATTGTAGGAACCCTAGAGGGGGGGTGAATAGGGTCAAGCTAACTAATCAAGCACTTAGCACAAGCTAATTGGCAATTTAAAAATATAAGTGCAAGAGAAGAAGCAAACACAATACCGACACCCGATATATCCTGGTATCCTCCTAAGAGGCAGTCCAGTCCCGGAACTCTCTCCGGCTTTAAACCACTATTTGAGCAAATAGTTACACACGAGTTTGGATCCGAAGAACTCGCCAACTTCTTACACAAGAGCTTTAATCCGAAGGGCTCTCCGACTTCAACCGAGAGTTTGGATACGAAGACTCCCCAACTTCAACCGAGAGTTTGGATACGAAGACTCTCCAACTTCAACCGAGAGTTTGGATACGAAGACTCTCCAACTTCAACCTTTCACAATAGGTTTTGATCTCCTTATACAATAGGATGAAGATCTCACTTTTCAACTCAATAACTCTAACACAATTTGTGGATGGCAAATGAAAGCTTTGTAGAGTTGTTTGTGGATAGGCTTTGGTGGTTTAGAAATTTTTAGGCTCAAAGCATCAACCTTGAATGAAGGGGTTCAAGGCTATTTATAACCAAAGCTTGAAAAGAAGCCAAAGACAACTTTTCAGTCACGAACCGGCATACCGTCGGTATGATCCGGCATACCGGCGGTATACCGGTCTGGAATGCAACGGCTAGAAATATAGCCGTTGGGATCATTTATTGCTCAGAATTCGACCGTTGGAATTTGAACATTACTGAATCGGTATACCGTCGGTATGGACCGGTATGCCGTCGGTATGCCGGTTTTGTAGACAGAAACTTTCTGTGAACAAAAACCGATATACCGTCGGTATACACCGGTATACCGTCGGTATGCCGTTTTTCAGCAGAAAACGATCCTAGGCTTATTTTTACCCTAGCTTTCAATTTTGCCATCCATTTCTTGTGTTTACAATTATTCCTAAGACTCATTACAGACTCCAGATATACTTAGGCAGGTGCAGGCTTCTTCAGAGTCTTGAAATGATGATGGCACGGCTTGGCTTCTTCCTTTGATAGGTGCTGGCTTTTTCCCTTGGCGGCAGCTGTCCAAAGATATCCAGTTTGTAAAAACTGAATACCTTTCGGGGGCTTCGCCCCCGAACCCCCGACGAGGGGCGCTGCCCCTCGACCCCCGTCCGCTGACCGGGCAGCGGAACCCCCGGTGCGTGGCTCCAGAGATGTCGTCGGGTGGTTCAGAAAAATCTTGTGGGATCCGTCGTCTTTGGCCCACCATGATTTCTTCATTGCATATGTCCACATTGATCTTGCTTATTGCTTTTCTGCATGTACATGTTAGACGAACAAAGCAATATACATAGTAGCAAGTATGATAAATTAAAGCACATTAGGACTATGCAAAGTTTAAGTATAAGTGCTAAGGTGATGGCATAAATGTTAGTGATATCATAATGATTAAACTTAATTGAATGACCACAATCAAAAACATAGTTTTGATTTTGGCAATCCAATTAAATTTAAGATAGATAAGCTCATATCACTAAGATGTAAACCAATGGGCACATATCACCAAAGATATAAGTATAAGTAGAAATGCTATAGCGATAGTATGGAGATTAGTGATAATGAAATGCTAAACTTAACATATTAACCATATTCAAAAACATGATACCATCATTGGGCCAACAATAAAGAGTGATTTAGCGCAAGATAAATGGAAACACGACAAAATTAAGCCAAAATACAGTTTCTATATGAACTTGCACTGTATCACAACTGTTAAGTCCACAATTGAGCTTAGGTGATCATCATGGTCCTCTTGACTCCCTCTCATTCAACCCAGCAACCTCCAATCACCAATATCATGGTCGACCGATGCACAATCTGAACACAAGAACAGCCTACACGAGAAAAGATAAACACTAGATTCGTGCATGACCAGTTATTTTAACCGATTTAATAAGTAATGATAGCAGAGGTGATGAACGATTAAATTATATACTGATACAAGTTATTAGACATTAGACGTACACTAAAATTATCAAAAGTTGTAACACACCACCTTCAAGACAGTTAAATCAAGACAAAAGTAAAAATATTATGAAACTACGTTAAAATCTTATGAATGTTCAATAATAAGATAAATGGTGAAATAAAATTATACAAGAAAGATTGTCAGAGTTTTTACCATATTGCACGAGTTTACGTCTTTGAAGTCTAGATGTCATTGACGTAAATCCAGCATCAAGAATCAAAACATCCATAGAACCCAACCAGATCTTACAATTTGCAATGTGTGTTGACGTAGTCAGCAAATGCCAAAGCTCCAGCAATCTCGACACAGCTACATCAGATCATCTCATAGTTTGACAGTAATAGCAGAGCCTGCAGCATCAGGGCATGAACAATAGTTGACCATACATATCAGATAATTAAATCTTATGCTCTGGTGGACAATGGACTTTGGCCATACCAATCTTTCAACATATACCAATGTCATTTGCTCTCACAAATAGTCAATCCACAAACTCTCTTCAATGAAAAACAACCAAGTCAATAGACCGTCCTCGTGTAAGCACTCCCAGGCCACATCCCCACTAATGATACAACGAGAAGTCTCAAGATATAAGCTGCATGTGTGACAAAACTGGAACTTTTAAAGAATGACCTGAAAAAAATGAGACCATGCTCATCTAAGCACTCCTGGACTGCAGCCCACTAACTCTCCGATTCAAATTTCATATTTCATATTGTTCTATACGCTCCACTCCAAGTCACTATGAGATTGTAAAAAGCATACAAAGGTAAGTAGAAATAGAAAAATAAATGATGGCAAGTAAAATGAATATCAGAACTACATTGCAAGGAAGTGAATCAGTTTACACAACGAACCTAATAATAATATTGGATATTGATGAATAAACAATTATCAAATGCTAAATGAGTTGATTGCTACAACTAAAAATGCTAAATGAGTTGATTGATACAACAAACCTAATATATCAAACATGTGTTGTTTCTTCAGTTTACCAAGAGATCGACAAGAAAAAGCAACACAGAATGGGAAAAGAAACCAAGGAACAAATATGTCATCAGAATGAACAAAATTAGAACTAACCTAGCAAAATGACATCCCCTCGGCAAGACTCCACCGAAACGATCGCGTTCCAGGAGATCAGGGTCCTGCTCGGCATGCTCTCGAAGACCCGATGCGAATCGGCGTTCGCGTACATCGACACGAGCGCGTTGCACACCACGGTGTCGGATGCGTGCTGCGTCTTCGAGACGAGGCCGTGGAGTTGGGCTCCGAAGCGTAAGGGGTGGGGTCCGGAGTCCTGGCAGGCGCGGAGGACGCTGCCGAGAGTGAAGCTGGAGGGGTGCACGGAGCCGACCCGCGCCGCCAGCTCCCTCCCCATCTCCTTCTCCCTTTCTAACTAGGTTTAGGGTTTTGTATCTAGGGTTAGGGTTTTGGAGTTGGGGGAAAGGAAGGAGAAGAAGAGGAGGAGAGGAGGGTGTTGCTAAACTAGAGTTAGGGTTTTGGATCTATAGGATTTTGGAGTTGGGGGAGAGGAGGGAGAAGAAAGGATCGGAGAAGGAGAAGGCCAGAACCAGAGGGAGAGAAAAAAAATTGTTGAAGCGCGGGATTTTGTCAAAAAATGAACTTAACAAATATTACAAGTTTGCCACCGCTCTAAACTATTAATAACGCTTTGTTTTATAAACGTTATAAAAAGCCCAGAATTAGCCCAAACCGTCATAGAAAAAAGGTATTTTTCAACTTAATAACGCTTATGTATCAGCCGTCATTAAAACTCCTTGTCGAGCGTCATTAAAAGGGTTTTTTGTTGTAGTGACTAACCCATTTAGTACACCTCCAAGTGAGCACAGTATTGTTAGATTTCCATCCATGTTGGCAATAAGATGAACTTTCTGTAGAAAGAGAGGAGCTTCAGTTTTCAACGAAATAGACTTGACAAACTTCTTACTGAATGAGAGAGATGTGGTGAAGTGAATGAGAGAGATACTGTGAAGTGGTTTGATACTTATAGATGGTTGTGGTTTAATATAGCCGTTGGAATTAGAACGTTACAATTGTAACGTTGAGAATTGTAACGTTAGAAGCCCAACAAAAGATAACCCATCTCAACCCAAAAAAAAAAAATCAAACCCACCCAACCCAACTCCAACTCCAACTCAAGGAAACCATAAATTGATTGGAATTAACCCACCCAACCCCCAACAAAAATAACCAACCCAACCCAAAAAAAAGAAAAAATCAAACCCGAATTAACCCACCACCCAACTCCATCAGTAAACCGTATACAAAATTTAAACCAAGCCACCCAAAAAAGTAAATGCTTTATTTCAGCCAAACCGACTGTCGGAATTTGAGCTGATGCTCATTTTCCGACAGTCAGTCTGTCGAATTTTTAACATACTCATTTTCCGACAGTCAGTCTGTCGGATTTTATTGTTTGACCAAATTTTTCAAACAACTATCGTTTAAACAAATATTATTAAAATTATTATTGCTACAGTAAATTACTTTTATAATCCAGTTGAAACTAAGTAAAGCAAATAAATACCACAAGTAGGTATCACGCTCAATTTGGACCTGATACAACATTCATGTATGTCCATTGAGGGTGATGTGGCCTCTCCTATTGGTTCCAGCCTTTCTGCTAGTACCGGATCTCATCCGTTTCCAACGGGAGACCGTCACGTTCGTACAGTCTGCTGCGTGTGGTCTCCCCCTCGATTCGTAATGCACGGCTGGTTGGGAAACGTTACAGAGTGATTGCCGAACAAACAAAGACAAAGACTACAACGAATTGATTTGAGATCTTTCTCATCAACCTGTTTTTTCCTTCAACACTTTGTAGTTGATTAATGTAGTAATTGACTCTTAACTGTTAATAGTTACTGTTGGAATTGATTGAGTTGTGGCTTGCTTGTTTCATGTAATGTGTTTGGTACAACTGCTAAAGAAGCCCAAATTGAAAGATACGATCCTTAAAAATAGTAATAAAAAAAAAAGGTTTTTTAACCAATCGGAATTTTTTTGAGCGTCATTAGCAAGGTCGATTTCTAGATTCGGAAATTTGAAGCTCATTTCTCGGTCGCAATTTCTAGATTTTCAGTCACATCCCACCCGTAGGACCCAAAGCTTGGGCCTCCCAATTTCTAGATTCTAGATTGTAGGAACTTATTTTGTAGAATAGTACGCTTCATCTCCGGACCTACTTTCTAGAGTCTAGATTTTACTTCTTCTTTTTTTCCACATCAGTTTTTTTTATCACAATCTTTGGAACCGGAGCTCACTTTATCATTTTTTACTATTCTCATACAAGTCCAACCCATTTTTCTTTTTTATTTTTTTTTTGTCTCGCGATAAAATTTTGAACACCATCTACTAATGATGCTCTAACCAAACATATATGTCTAAATCTAAAAAAATAATATAGATTTCATATTAGTAATATATATAGAGAGAGGTTAAAATTTTGCGTCCTACTAATTCTTTGGAGCCCCTACGATCGCACATCTTGTACATATGCTCAAAAACGATCATGTATACAAGTGCACAAAAATTATAATATTTATCATGATTGAGGATTATATATTTATATTATTCTAATATGTATATGTTCTTCTAGCAAATCAAAGATCAATTTGTGGACTTTTGAGCTAAATTTGCATAGCCGCAGTATACATATTCTTAATCCGCTTAAAAATGTACAAAAAAATAAATAAATATAGATTGATCTGAAATTATGTTAAAATCCAAAAAATAACCACTTGAATAGTAAATTGTGAAAAAATATTGCCCTTGTGTGGAATCAAGAATATGTCTCTCTGTTGGGAACACGGTGTGGAACCGGAGTTGACCCATGAGATACGATATTTAATTGGGCCCATATGCTTTAACAGAGAATTCTCATGTACAGAGATGAACCCGATTATACACATGAACTATATGTCTCGAAGCAATTAGAACCGCTCAAACCAGTCTCGTAATCATGGACTCTGATACCACTTATTGGGAACGCGGTGTGATCCGGACAGGAGTTGACCCATGGGGTGCGATATTGAATTGGGTCCATATGCCTTAAAAAGATATTTCTTATGTAAGGTCTGAACAAATTCAAATTATTTACACCACATGATCCCACCTCCTAATCGATGTAGGACTAAATTATCAACTCCATTGTCACCCTCAACCGGAAACGAGATACAACCAACACTCCCATCTTAGCCACCCGCGTAATCTAAAGGTGTTTAACATTCAATCAAAATAATAAAACATTAGAGCATCTACAGTGGAGACACTCCAAACACGTACTCCAAATTACTAGAATTTGTGCAATTTTTTTTTTAGTGTCTCCTTGAGACTGGCATACAATGGTACACTCCAAATTAACATGTTCCATCTTTTTTTTTCTTTTTATGTTTGGCAAGAATTTTCCTCCATATTTTTTTCTTTATTTCTCTTCTATGTTTGGTAAATTTATTTCATATTGGTGGGCCCAAAAATTAATATTGTAGAGCTAGCACACGCTCCAAATTTGGAGTGTCTCTCAGCTTTCTAGTAATTTTCAAGTATGTATAAATGTCCGCTGTAGTCTTCAAGTGTTACAAAATTTGGTTAAAGTCAAAATGTAGCACTTGAAATTTCTTCTACGGTAGATGTTCTTAGTAAGACTTGAAAGGTATATATTTATATTATTTTAATAATTTTGACCAACTATAATTAATGTGTACAAAGATTTGCGAACATGTAGATAGACATCAATCTCTAATATAATATCGGATAAATAATAGCTAAACAAAAATGATCGTCTAACTCGTTGGACTTATTATTATCATGATTTTTAAGATATTGTATAAATGGAATATATGGTTGATTCCTTCAGCAAGAGTTCCTTTTATGCAATCAATCAATCAATCATATATAAACCAATTTAGAAGAAAATTCTTAATTCATCATTATATATATAAATATAAAAAAATACTATATTTACAACCAATTTTGATTATAAACTTTACAACCGTCTACGTGGCATCCATTGATTGAGGGAGAAGAGGGATCGAGTGGGACCGAATGGGATCATATTAGTAGAAAATGAGTGTGGGTTGTAAGAAAGTTGTAAATATTTGATAGTAAATTTAGCATTTTTCATAAGACTTTTTCTAAGGGCACCACAACTTTTACTAGGGGCTAGTCCTTACTTGGGGGCAACCCAATAAGATAAAACTTTTGCTAGAGGCTGTCCGCAATTTGCTTGAGACTAGTCAAAAAAGTAGAATTTTTCCCTCTTCTCTTTCCTCCTCCTCCTCCTCCTCCTCCTCCTCCTTCCTCCAGCGGCGGCGCCACCACCACTACCAGCAGCCACCGCATCCTTCCTCCGCCTCCTTCTCCGAGGACTGCCAACTTGTTGGCAGTCCTAACATATGTCAGGACTGCCAACTTGCTGGCAGTCCTAGGACTGTCATTAAGTTGGCAGTCATAACATAATGTTAGGACTGTCAACTTGCTTGTAGTCCTAGGACTGTTACTAAGTTGGCAGTCCCACTTGCTGAAAAAATTGAACTAGTTCCAAGTAAAAAAATGGATGACAAATTTGTAATTTTTTTAAAATATTTTTTAAGCTAGTCTCAGTAAAAAGTGTAGTGTCCTTAGAAATTCTAAGCCTTTTCATAAATATATGAATTTTATTGTTATAGTAACAAGAGATTATAGTGAAGGACAAGACATCATTTTCCTTTACACAATGATATGATTGTTAATTTCAGTAGAAGCTTCATTGTTGATAATTATTAGGGACCAAATCCCAAAACTAGGCCCATAGACAAACCAAATAAAACCGATTAAACCGATCGGTTTTATTTGATCAGCTTTTATATATTTAATAAATCAAATTAATTTAGACCAACGTTGGTTAGAGTGATCAAAATTATTACTAGTCATATCGAGTTTCAATTCTTACATGTTGATTTTTTTTAAATCAAGAACCAATATAGTATGATCGTATTGCATTACAATGAATATTTATAGAACGTTCTTATTTATTATCACTAAATTGTAATGTACAATCGGACGTGTCTTGAAGCCGTTTAAATGACGTTCGAATTGTTGTTGCAGATGCTAACAAATAAAGCAGACTGCTGCATCCCTAAATTTGTACTAGATCATGTTGAATGTATATTTTAGCAAATGTTATATTTCAAAATTTGAAAACTAGCATATATTTTCACTATTTTAAAAAAACTAAGAGATATTCTCGTTTTGTACGTAACAATTAAAATATCGATTAAAATAGCAAACGTATATCTTAGATTTTTAACTGATCTGTACAAAAAAAAAGTATTTTTTAGTTTTAAAAAATAAAGAAAAAATATATTAGGTTTTATATTTTAAATGGAGATATTTGCTAAAATTTATATATTTTCTTACCAAACTATGAGGTGGTTTTCAGGTGGTCTTGCATTGTTACACAAAACCGGTTCAATTGGACCGGACAACCAATGGCCATTCCGTAAATAAAACTAAAACCAAGGGCCAATTTCAGCACTCTTTTCTTTCTTCTGACTCGCTAGAAATATCCCCACAATAATTTTTTTTTCTTTCTCAGACCACTTTGTCCTTAAAAAAATAATCCCATAGATATTACTTGCTACTCTCAATTTCTCAAATTATTTTTTGCTAGAAAAGAAGAAAAAGAAGAAGGAGAAGAAGAAGTTTTCCGACTAAAAATGTTGAATCGGTTCAAAACCTAGCGATCGGCCGGCTCCGGAGGAGAGCTTCGACCAGCCACTCGTTGCTTTCCTCTGGCTTCTTGGTATGCTTCTGCACCGTTCACTAGGCTAAAATTAGGGTTTTTTTTCTCTCTTTCTTCCGCTGTATCGTAAACGAGACCAAAACATCTCATTCGAGGTGGAATCGTGGTCAAAATTCGATTTTTAGAGGTGGGCTTCTGTTGGTTTTTTGATCACTTGTTGGGGAGTTTGGTTGGTGGTTGTGTAGCTTAATAAGCTGAAAATTTTGGGGTTTTATGGAAGGGTTTTTCTTTTAGTCCAAAATTTGGGGTTTTATGGAATGGGTTAAAATTAGGGTTATGTCTGCTGCATCTCACTGTAAATTTGATTGGATGGCTCATTTGAGGTGGAATCGTGGTCAAAATTCGATTTTTAGAGGTGAGCTTCTATTGGTTTTGTGATCATTTATTGGGGAGTTTGGTTGGTGGTTGTGTAGCTTAATAAGCTGGAAATTTTGGGGTTTTATGGAAGGGGTTCATTTTAGTCCAAAATTTGGCGTTTTGTGGAATGGGTTAAAATTAGGGTTATTTTTGCTAGATCTCACTGTAAAATTGATTAGATGGCTCATTTGAGGTGGAATCATACTACAAAATTCGATTTTTAGAGGTGGGCTTCTATTGGTTTTGTGATCACTTGTTGGGGAGTTTGGTTGGTGGTTGTGTAGCTTAATAAGCTGGAAAATTTGGGGTTTTATGGAATGGGTTAAAATTAGGGTTATTTTTGCTAGATCTCACTCTAAATTGATTAGATGGTTCATTTGAGGTGGAATCGTACTAAAAAATTCGATTTTTAGAGGGGGCTTTTGTTGGTTTTGTGATCACTTGTTGGATGGTTTGGTTGATAGTTGGCTAATTTAGCTAGAAAATTTGGAATTTTTTGAAATGGTTTTTTGCTGAGACTAAACCTAACCCTAAGTATAAGTTAGGCTTAATTTCAACTTGATACCCTAAACTATTCCAGTTTTTCAACTTGATATCGTAAGCTTTTTTACTCGAAAACTTGATACCATCAACTATTGAATATTTTCAAATTGATACCCAAAATTTAAAAAAAAGATGAAACTACCCCTCCCTTCCCAACCCAACCCCACCCCTCCTCCCCCGGTTGCCCCCCTCCTCTGTCGGCTGCACCCATGCCCCCCTCCCCCCCAAACTGCACCACTCGCGCCCCTCCCCTCTTTCTCCGCGTGCGGAAGCGGTGCAACTGCATCGGCAACATCGACGACAGCGTCCCGTGTGGGGAGGAGGGGGCGGGGTGGTGCAGCCGTTGGGGTGGGGGTGGGGATAGCCGGGGGTAGGGGGATGGGCAAGGGTAATTTTGTCCTTTTTTATTTTAGGGTATCAAGTTGATGCATATTAAAGCTTAGGGTATCAAATTGAAAAATTGGAATAGTTGAGGGTATCAAGTTGCAATTAAGCCTCTATGTTATGAAGAGTTTCTAGGCTTAATTGGCGGGTATCCATCAAGTAATTTGGAAGTGGGTTCTCTCTTTTTTTCCCCCAAATGTTTAGGAGGTTAAGGTTTGGATTTTTTTTGCTAGATCTCATTGTACATGTGGTCAGAATAGCTCTCTTGAGTTGGAATAAAAGTCAGATTTGATTTTTAAAGGTGCGATTTTGTAGTTTTGCGATTGCAAGTTTCTCCATTGCTTGTGAGATTATAGTTTTTTCCCCCTTCATTAGATATCGAGTGTAATCATAATAGCTCATTTAGGTGAAATCTTAGTAAAATTTGGATTTTTATAGGTGGGTTGTTGTTAGATTGTGTATTGTATTGTTTGTTTGGTGGTTATCTAGCTAATTGGGAAATTTGGTTTGCAATGGCCTTTCTCTTTAGGTTAGGCCCTAACATGTTGGATTCAACACCATTACACCAAAATTGTAGAAATGTAGTGAAGGTTGAGGGTTATATATTTATATTATTCTAACAAATCCTATATTACGAAGAATTTTTAGGAGAAGGATGCTTAATTCCTTATTTTTAATAATTAATTTGGAGATTTTTTCTTTATTCGTTCCCGTGTTAGAATAGTATAAATATTAACCCTCAACCTCACTAATGCTCTAGAGTTTTGGTGCACTTGCTAGAGGATTTAACATAATATAAGAGCAACCAAGGTTTGAATCTTCTCTGGCGCACATTTTAAGCAGATTATACCGTTGTATGAATCCACTTTTGGGCCCACGAAATTTACCTACAAGCTCCATGGGCGTGTTAGAATAATATAAATATCAACCCCCAATCCTCACCAACGATATGGAGTTTTGGTACAACTCGCAGGGACTTTAACACCCACAAATGTTTGTGAGGTTAAATTTAGTTTTTTTTGTGTATGTGATATGTCTCACTCTAAATGTGATTGAAATAGCTCACTTGAGGTGGAATCTTAGTCGAGATTTGATTTTCAGAAGTGGGCTTTTGTTAGTGTCTTGAATAGTTTGGTTGTTGGTTACCTAGCCTAATTAGATTGGGAAAACCTACCCTAACCCTGTAATGGTAAGAATTTCTAGGAGATGGATGTCTAATTTCTTGTATTAATCAAGTAGTTTGGAGATGTTTTTCTCCATATGTTTATGAGGTTTAAGTAGTTTTTTGGGGGGCTCTATTTCACCGTAAATATGATCCAAAATAGCTCATTTAAGGCGGAATCTTAGTCAATATTCAAATTTTAAAATTGTCTTAGTTTGTGATTGCTGTCTTCAAATATAGTTTGGTTTCTTGACTGCTGGCGTGGTTAAAGTTAGGGTTTGTTTGTTAAATGTGATAGCATGCATATTTCTATGCAGTGACACCAGGCGGACATATAACTTTAATGTAGGTATTGTTTGGGCTGACATCTTATGCCAACACGGTACATTTACAGTCTTATGTCACAGACTCACAATATAACAGTATAGTTTGAAAAGTATGAAAATCATTTGAGGATGAAAAATAAACCAACAAGCGACTTAGGACGAAACAGTGATTATATAGCTTTTAGGATCAAAAAGATACCACGGAGGAGGGGTTCATGCAAGAGAGGAAGATGGAATCAGTAAATGCAATTTGATATTTGTAGAGAAAGATGTCTATCCATGTGAAAGAAGCTAAGATGAAAAGATTATGTAAACCCCACAGTTTTATAAACAACGGTTTTGTGCACTGTTGAGTCTTGAAGCCATGTACTGCATCAGCACCATCATAATAATCCCAAAATTCTTTATAACGCATCTGCTTTATTGATATGGTTGATTGTTAACACTTACCACCACTCCGATCATTGTCATCAACAGTAACCATAGTTGATAGATGAGAAAGCTCTCTTGGGAGCCAAGGTCCTTAGGAGCTTAGATGCGAAGTGTGAAGGCATGTCAAACGTCTGAGAAAAAAAAAACGTGTATAATATAAAAACATGTATACGTTTATAGCTATTTTTAGTCATAAATGATAAAATACAATATGTTAGTCTAGTGTCAAGGAGGACGGCACAAGGGAATTGACCTCAACTGTGTTCTGCAATTCCTTGTAGAAAATTGTATCATTTACCACTTCGTCTAGACTCTTTATAATCTAGAGGAACTTTGACATTGTTCCTTGTCACATGAGCTTAAACGTCACACGCCTGCGAAAAAAAGCACATGCATAATATAAAATCATTTACATGTCTATATTTATTTTTAGTTATAAATAATAAAACACAATATGTTAATCAAGTGTTAAGGAGGACGAGGCGATGGAATCGTCATTCGTTCACTCTTTGGCTTAATGTGTTATACAATTCTTTATAGAAAATTGTATCATTTTACCTCTTTGTCTAGACTACTCGTGTCTATAGGAACTTTGAGAGTGCTCCTTGTCACATGAGCTTCAACTGCATATCCAAAAGGTAGGTCTACCTGTCAACATGACACTAGTTTTATTACATGGCTATCTCATGCTCCATGCTTGTACTTTATTCTCTACATAGTTGCATTGTCTATGAATTTGACACCAATATAGATGGTTGACGCCATGTCGACACCATATCATAAAAACGTATCAGATCTTGAATGGAGATCTCTTACGATCAATAGCTGACCTCATTCTGATTGGAGAAGGCTTGGATGATAATTGTGATGACGATGAGATGGCAACAAGGAGGGGGAACAGTAAGGTTGATGAGGAGGTGGTGGTTGCTATAAGAGGTTAACATGAAGAGGGGACATTGAGAAGGAACTGGCTGCTGCAGGGAGACGTTAAGGAGATGTTGCAGCCAATGGGACATTGATGAGATATTGGCTGTTGCAAGAAGGAGATGACTGCTGGAGGTGGTAAGTTATTGAGGAGGTGACTGTTGGAACACTGCTGGTGGCAGCAAGGAGGAGCTGGCATGCTAATTATGACGACAATGAGGTGGCAACAAGAGGAAGGGGGAACTGTGAGGTCGATGAGGAGGTGGTGGTTGCTATAAGGGGTTAACATGAAGAGGGGACACCGAGAAGGAACTGGCTGCTGCGGGAGACGTTAAAGAGGGGTTGCAGCCATGGAGACGTTGAGGACATGTTGGCTGTTGCAGGAGATGACTGCTGGAGGCGGTAAGTTCTTGAGGAGGTTACTGTTGGATACACTACTGTTGGTAGCAAGGAGGAGCTTGCATCGAGGGTCCTACTTGAGGAGCTGCCGGCAAATAGATTCACAAGAGAAATAGAGAGAGAGAGGAGGCATTTATATATACTAGTTACGTTCACGTGCGTTGCACGTACCAAAAGAAAATGATATTGTTGAAAAATTAGATAAAAAATAAATTATATTCAAATATTTTAAATATGATTTGAATATATTTTAATTAGGATTTGTTATAGATATGTTTTTAAAATTTTGATGTGTTTAGTTAGATAATGCCATATAACTAGTTTAAATATAATTTGAATATTGAATATATTTTAGAACTTGTTATATGTTCAGGTGGTTAGAAGGATATTAGAATTTTTATCTCTTTTCTTAACTACGTGAGGAGTGACATACACGGTAAAGTTTTTTTGAATTCTTTGAATTAATTAATGGAGGATATATATACGGCTTAGACGGCTCATTTTTGAGTTATTTCCAAGCCGCATTATATATATATATATATATATATATATATATATATATATATATATATATATATATATATATATATATATAAGCTGGTCGATTAGTGGTTGTGCTAGAAAGTTGGGTTCATTCAGGTAAAATTCTAAAAGGACTCAAGAAAGCATGTGTGTCAGGTTAGAATTGGGTTCCGGTCAAATTCTAAAAAACTTCAAAACACTTTCTAGACGCATGCCGAGGTGGCACTTTTGCAATTGCATGGTGCTTTGGATGTACCGAGGTGCTTCAATAGGCTGCACGGATAGGTGTGCTTTTAACAACCAGCTGTAAGTTGCATTGGGTGCAAGTCCATAGAACTGAATTATATTTTTTCTAAGCCAATAATTAACCTCAAGTCCAAGGGTTATATATAGACTTGTAGAATTATACGTTAAGAACGATATCTTGTCATCCCTTTTGTATGTCCATTCGTTGAAAGCTTGAATTCTATCATCATCATCCAAGCCTGCTGCCATCATAGTGGGTTGACTGTAGAGCATAACAAAGTTCTATGAAAGATTTGACAAAGTTTTTATTAATGGCTATCAACCTGACGTTAATCCTCTATGTTGGTGTCAAATTCCTAGGCAAGGTAGTTATGAGCATGAGAGAGTCATACCATACCTAGGTGGCCTGATAGTAAGTAGATAGACCTACCTGTTGAATATGCACTTTAAGCTCGTGCAACTAAGAAACAACCTCCAAGTTCTCCTTTACTATAAGGAGTCTAGACGAAGAATTAAGATGAAAACTTGATTCTAAAACTATAATTGTTCACAAATATACCTTTTTACTGGAGGAGTGTTTTTATTGGTTTTGTACTTTTTTATATTTCTTGTATCCGCCATCATTTCAGAAATTTGTATATATATATATGTTTATATATTATGTGTAGCCTTTTTTATTGCAGTTTGATCCTCCGCTAATCTACTATATTCTCTTGCATCATCATGAATATCTTGTAGGAAATTATTTTCCTTGTCTGGCGTGCACTTTGTTGTCATTTTTTCAAGGTTCACAGTATCGTTCGATACGTATCGGTATTGGCCGGATCGGATCGGTTTTGAATGAGTTCGATCCGATGTTGATACAAAATATCGGTATCTGCCGATACATACTCACATTTTATTGTATCAGTCTGTATATGCCGATAAGTATTCGATACGGACCAATACAGACCGACACAGACTAATATTTCTTAAATCAGACGATTTCAGCAATTCAAAAAATCGAATCTTACGATTCCAACAAAGCAAAAGAAGAAATCGAGTCGTCAAATCCAGCAAAAATGGCGTCGAATCAAGAAAAAAGAACAATAATTGAAACTTTGTAACAATTAAAGTGCTCTCAATAATTGAGACTAAAATGTCTATAAATCAGATGAAAAATCACAGAAATTATCTCAATTAGATCGACCACAAATTTTCCAATCCAAGCCGCATATTTGATTTTCAGATAATTATTTCGAGACGCCAACCGCAACCCCTCCGCCGTCGCTGCTGTGCTCAGGGTGGAACATCCAACCTACAGTCCCTTATCTGCCGCCTTCGCCGCATGTGCACGCGGAAGACAAGGGAATGGAGGCGGGGAGGCAGAGTGAGAGGGCATAGGGAAATTCAAACATGTAAAATCTTGTAGGTAACTATTTTTTTTTTTTGGTATATGATGAAACAAAATAATAAGTCGCATTGTAACGGTTTGTAAATATGCATAAATCTAAAATCTATATAATTAAATCTTTATTTATTTTTTTACAGAAATTTTAAAAGAAAATATCCAGACAAATATAATTATGGGTTTGTGACTCTTGTCTCTTCCTGCCATTTGTATTGCTTCTCATCTCTAGAGCATTAGGTGTATCTTGTGCCTCCCTTGATGCCCCTTATTTCGTCCAAATTGGAACCTATAGAACAATGTAAGATTCAATTAGTAAGAATATAATGAAAAAAATATAACAATGGTCAATAGTTTTTTTTTTTTTGGGTCTAAAATAGTAAGATTGTAAAAACATGTAAAGGAGAGAACTTATTTACCGCAGGTAAACCAATCAGCAATGATGACTATTGTTTCATTCAATTACAATAAAAAACAACACATAAAATACTTAAATAATGCATAAATATGTAAACTATTTGTTTTTTCTAAAATTTTACTAATTTATTAATAACTATTTGATATTGCCGATACTGTCGATACCAAAATAAATCCGATATTCCTATCCAATACTGGCGATACTACCGATACCGCCGATACTGATACTCAATATAAAATGTCCGATACTGATACCAATACTGTGAACCTTGCATTTTTTTTTTTAGAGAGCAACAACTGAAGTGAAGTTTCTTACTGGTCTGTACTTCAGATAAAGAAAAAGTTTCTATACTCTGTCAGTCGTACTGAGGATGGCATCATGAACATGCATAGCTCATTACTGTTAGAAAAAGGACTGGTACACGTGGAGAAAAGAATACAATTCCTTGGAGTGACTGAAACATTCCAAACAGTTCAACTGAGATTTCATGGATTCTAGAAATGAAGGTCCTGGCCCACCAGGCCAAAGGTTCATCCAGGGTCCTCCTGCTTCTACTAGTAGCAATGTCAGACCGCCAGAGACTACTATATCTAGTGCTGCCAGGCCCGTTCTTAATTACTCAATTCAGACAGGTGAAGAATTTGCACTTGAGTTTATGAGAGAGCGGGCAATCTCCAAGAAACCTTCTGTATCAAATTCATCCGGAGATCAAAACTATACGGCTGGATATACAGACTTCAGAGGTGTGCTTGGAATTTCTCACACAGGATCTGAAAGTGGGCCAGATGTTTCAAAGCTGATCAGTGGCGATAAAACTTTTTTTAAGGACACAGATAAGAGAAACCTATCTGAAGCTGAAAATAAAGGCAGGTTTTCTTCTTCAAGATCAGTTCCACGAGCATCATCAGGTGTTTCTCATGGGGATTCTTCATGTACTTCTGATTCCTCATCAAAAAAGATGAAAGTTCTGTGTAGTTTTGGTGGTAAGGTTTTACCTCGGCCAAGTGATGGAAAGCTCAGGTATGTTGGAGGAGATACACGAATTATTCGCATAAGCAAGGACATTTCCTGGCAAGAACTCATGCAGAAGACAACAGTGGTATATAACCAACCACATACCATCAAATATCAACTGCCAGGGGAGGACCTTGATGCCTTGGTGTCTGTTTGCTGTGATGAAGATCTTCAAAATATGATTGAGGAGTGCAGTGTTCTTGACGGTCGCGAGGGATCACAGAAGCTAAGGATGTTTCTCTTTTCTTCTAGTGATTTTGATGACTTCCACTATGGCCTTGGCAGCATGGACGGAGATTCGGAAATCCAGTACATGGTTGCTGTCAATGGCATTGATCCAGGAACTGGAAAAACCTCGAGTGACCATGGTTTTGCAAGCACATCAGCAAGCGACTTAGATCAATTACTCAATCTTAAAGTTGAAATTCAAGATAAAGATCTTGCAAACAGAGCTGCAACTGAGTCAGCTGGAATTCGTAATGTGGCTTCTGGTGGCGGCATGGTAACCTCATCTACATTATCATCACCTTTGCAGGCTAGTTTGTCTACTGACTATGATCCATATATGCACTCTTATCAGGCCCATAAGGTGCAGTATGTTGAAGGTACAAATTGTCCGTTCTCTGCCAACAATGCACCTGGCAGTGTTTACAATACAAACAGCAGGATTTCCGTCCCTGGATATCTGCCGTCTGACTACAACTATAATTCCCAATCCACACCCCTTGGAGGGAATTCTGTTCCTCTACCACTCCATGGGCTACTTCCCGCTCACCACGGTATGACTGACGAATTACATGGGACCAAAGCTCATGAACAAGGTCAGGGAACAATCAAGGAGTCTAAATCGGCAGCAGAAAATATGAGGCAGAGAAAGAAAGAAAGTGAGCTGGTTCAATCTCTGGAAAATGAGTTAGGTGCAGCCATGCAGCAGCATGAGGATTCAGTTTCAGACCACGATACGAAGCACCAAGAACCTGCTACGTTGTCACCATCAGTTGATGATGTAAATGCTGACCAGCATTCACAGTTCCATGAAGATGATCATTATGCAGCTGGTGTAGTTTATACTTCTGGGTTCTCTGATTATGATCCTGATACAACATCTGATCTTACCTACAATTATCCACCTTCACGTCCTGCAAGGGTTTTCCACTCTGAGAGGATCCCTAGAGAACAGGCAGAGCTCTTAAGTCGTCATTCCAAGTCTGATGATTCTCTTGGTTCTCAATACTTGATACTTCAGTCGCAATCTCGTATGGCTCCAGAATGTATTGCTGAAGCTGCTGATTCTTTGCTTGAAAGAAATATGGTTTCCGAAAGTGGTAAGTCTTCAGCTGCAAAACCACCTCTTCCTAGTTCTCGGACAATTGAGGATGGTTTACCGCAGTTTGATAAATATAAGGAATTGGCTGGTACAATCACACAAACGAAAAAAGTTGAACCTCTCCCTCCTCCAGATCGACTAGAAACAACAAAATTCGCTCTTCAGCCTGCAGGTGAAACAGTTAACGGCAAGGGTAATTTCAAAGAGCCTCATGTTCATGGAACCAATGCAGCTGAAGTTCCAAGCACCTCTGTAGGCATGGGATCTTCCATTAAACAACAGGAGAATCCGGTTTCTGTTCTACCAGAGGAGATTCATTGGGAGGAGATAACTGACAAGGCTGCCATGGAACAGGCTGCAGCTTTTGCCTGGCCTCGGAGTGGAGCTGTTTCTGAAGCAGAACCATCTCAACCCAAACCAGAGAAGAGAGATATTCTTATTGATATCAATGATCGATTTCCTCCTGATCTACTCTCTGATATATTTTCTAAGGCTACAATTGCCGAGGGTTCCTCAGGTCTAAGTCCTCTTCGTGCAGATGATACTGGTATCAGTGTGAACATGCAGAACCATGAACCTAAACGCTGGTCCTTCTTCAGAAATTTAGCACAAGATGAGTTTGCTCGAAAGGACGTTTCTCTTATGGATCAAGACCACATCAGTTACTCTGGTCTTGCCCCAAAGGTTGAGGACGGAGTTCCTAGGCCATACCAGTTTGCTCCATCAGAAAATGAGGGAGTCAATTTGGACCACATGGATTCACAAATTGATTTTGATGAGGAAAACCAAGGGCTACCGGGTACCATTGAAGAGGGTTCTAAGATTTTACACCCAGGTTTTATGCCTGCTCATCCTCACTCGATGGACAAGGGTGGTGAGAGCTTGCAGGTAGAGAATCCTTTTCCAAAGATAGGAGAGAACCTACAAACAACTGACTCAGCGTATGAGGTATTTTCTTGCCTATAACACAAACAATATTTTATATCAGGTAACATGTACTTAATTAATTGTATTCGAATTCTTATGAATCCCTTTAGGACTTGAACTTTGCAATTGGTGAAGGTGGTGGATCCATCGATGCTTCTGCAAGTGATATTGATCTCAGTGACTTGCAGGTAATCCTCAGACTATACCTCTTGCATCGATTAGCATCCCTATTTCATACCCAAGTGTGATTAATCTAGTGTCTAAGTTATTCTTCTAATATAAAAGTGATCATCTATAGTGATGAAAAGATGGAACACAGACATTCATGGAATATATATTAAAATAAACAAAATATCTATTTAGTATGAAACTCGATTCCAATGATTCTCAACAAGTCATAATGTTGCATGTAGAACTTTTGTGTGATCACCTCATTCATATAAATATTAGAAATTCCTTTCTTGTGATATATAAAATAAGGTACAAGGACGACGAAAGATTATAAATTTGTTTCCATTTTAATTTTTTTTGTTAATATGTTGTTTTATATTATTTTTGTTGTGACCCATCGTATCACTTCCTAGTGTTTTTGTTGTTGTGTCATGTCATAATCCATATCGAAGAAACATTGGTTGCAATACCTCGGAGGCTAATCTGGTTTAAGCCATGTGTTTTTCACTCTTGCAACCAAGGAGCAACTATTTGAGTTCTCTTAAGACTCTTACAAGCCTAGATTAAGAAGAAACATGACAAGCTATGCTATAGGAGATTGCATATGGTACAATTAGCCAAAAAAGTCAAATTGCATGTCCTAGTGAATCCATCTATATCTTATGCAGATATATACATCCGCTCCTACTGAAAATTCTGCCCAATCAAGTTATAAAGGAAACTGTAAGATGCTTTCCTGAACCAATTAAGTGTTGCTGGTCTCCTGTAATCTGTACTGTGGGTTGGCGGTTGGGAGGTGTGCATTGTAGATATTTTGAGCATTTTTTGAAAATTGGGTCTTTGGCAGATCATAATGAATGAAGATCTTGAAGAGCTCAGGGAACTCGGTTCTGGCACATTTGGTACTGTCTATCATGGGAAATGGAGGGGCAGTGATGTGGCCATTAAGCGAATAAAGAAGAGCTGCTTTACAGGGCGATCCTCTGAGCAAGAGAGACTGGTAAACTTTCCATATAAATAATGTTAATGAGATCCGTTTTCTACTTTCCGCAATTAACGGTTGATTATGCTCAGTAATGGTATATCGTTTTGAGGTACTTGTTTTTCCAAAAAATGATACATGCATTAACTTCCCCCAGACCCTGGAGTTTTGGCGTGAAGCCGTGATTCTTTCAAAGCTTCATCATCCAAATGTGGTGGCTTTCTACGGGGTTGTGAAAGATGGACCCGGTGCTACTCTAGCAACTGTGACAGAATTCATGGTCAATGGTTCACTGAGGCATGTTTTACTACGCAAGGACAAGTATATTCTCTCCGCTATCTCCTTTATGCTAGTAATATAATAGTAATACTTCAGTAGAGTTTAACGCACTCTGAAATGGAGCTGACAGGTACCTGGATCGTCGTAAGAGGCTCATAATTGCAATGGATGCTGCCTTTGGAATGGAATATCTGCATTCTAAAAACATTGTACATTTTGATTTGAAGTGTGATAACTTGCTTGTGAACCTCAAAGATTCATCACGGCCTATTTGTAAGGTAAGGTAGATGTTCACTAATGGCTACTGGCCTATTAGTAGCGAGAGATTGCGCACTGCATGTATACTGATTGCATCATTCTTGGTAAACTGTAACCAGAAGTTTAATGTTGGCCTCATACAGGTAGGTGACTTTGGCCTGTCAAAAATTAAGCGGAATACCCTGGTTTCTGGAGGTGTGAGGGGAACCCTGCCATGGATGGCTCCAGAGTTATTGAATGGCGGCAGTAATAAGGTGTCAGAGAAGGTAAAATATAATTGTAGCAAAACCACAGAGGTTGAGGTTCTGATTCCTTTGTTCTTTCTTTGCTGGAGATTACTACCATATCTAACAATTCTACTGATTAAGATGTAGTTGTTTGCTCTAAAGAGAACATGATTGACTAAAAAGAAAGATAGCTTACAGGGAATCAGATGTGTCTCTATAGTTGTGGTGGATTTAACTTGAATAGAAAAGTTGAGAACGAAAAAAAAAAGAATTAGCCTACTACATGGATGGTTTAGATATTTACCAATATGAAATACTAGATTTAATTTGATTGCAGGTTGATGTATTTTCATTTGGCATAGTAATGTGGGAAATTCTCACTGGCGAGGAGCCTTATGCCAATATGCACTACGGAGCAATTATAGGTACGATTGCAAAAGCTCATCGTAAGAAACTTTATACTCTTAAGTTATTTTGTAATGCTTTCTTACTATAGTGCTTCAAGTTATTGATATAACCTGACTAAATTTGTCTTTAATGGGTCCAATTCTTATTTTTCACGTTAAAAAGCTAGCATATTGCCCACACTCATCCTTCTTTGATAGTCTTAAAACTGGGGCTGAAATCTTAGGTCCAGTGTAGAGCTACAATGGTATTCTTTATTATTTAATCTGTATATGGAGATAAATAGCCTTAGTTGAATATTAATAATCTGACAAATCTATTATCACCTTCCAGTTTCTACCCACTGGTTACAAATCTGTTGTGCCCCTCCCTTTCTGCTTTCCGGGCTAGGAAAATCCATCCCTGCGGAGGTTTTAGTATGGATTGCGTCAAAGTTACTTTTTGGTGCACAACCTAGAAACCAATTTTCTTACCATCTATATAAAAGAACATATCGATCCACAAAAAAACACATTAAGTGAGTAGAACCATTATTATAAGTTAAAAACACTGAAATCTCAGTGAAGCCTGTAAAGCCACTAAACGAGACGTGACACAAGGCGACATGCAAGGCATGGAAGATACTAGAAACCTGATAGCCTTTCAAGATGGGTTTGGTTGGTTCCATGTATTATAGACTCTACCTGATCCGGATGACAAGCAAGTTGACATCATGTTCAAGTTTGGACCCGGTTGATTACATACATGGGTTGGGTGTAGGTAGGGTTCTTCTGGTAGTTCCATTGACGGCGTCTCTTTCAAAAGGCTAGATCGGTATTTGTACTAATCTGTCAGGACTAATTGGGCGACTCATGTTTAATATGGTTGCATATTGCGTATCTGTCATGAATCAAATTGTAGTTCCGGGTCTCGATTTGGTCCTAACACAAGATATTTGTGTAGATCGATTATGGGTTCAATCTGGCTTTATACCAGCCACTTGCACTCTTCCAAGTATTGCAAGCAACTGGAAAAAAGAGAATGCCCACTTGCTTTGTGGCCAGATTGGATTATGGTTAAGTAGCAAGCCAACCGGATTCCATTTCGGATGAACGTGTTTTCAAACTTACCGGTCATTCGAAGTAGTGTTACCGAAATGGATGTTTGAGCAAACATGATGAAATTTAACTACAATCCAAACTAGCCCTTAATCAAACTTACTCTTTTGAATCATTTGGCGGCGGCTTTCATGAGCTCAAGTGTGATATCAAATTTGTTCTTTGACCCATAAGATCGGTGCACCTTCATTTATACTGCAGAGTTCAGACTGTTAAATGATGTATATCTGAAAAAACCCAAATATCAATATTGTCTCAAAACCCACATATGATGATTATTTACCATCTTTCTGGAGTTCATTTTCCCCCATGCTTAGAGCATCATTAGTAAGGCCCGTCCCATTTTCTAGATTCTAGATTTAGAATGTATGAACTCATTTTGTAGAATAGCAAGTCTCATTCCTAGTTCCAATTTCTACAATTTCGGTCCCATTCCACCCATAGGTGCTAAGGGTTGGGTCTCTCAATTTCTAAATTCTAGATTGTAGGAACTCGTTTTGTAGAATAGTAAGTTCCAATTTGGAGCCCAACTTTCTAGATTATAGACTTTATATTATTTTTTTCCTACATCAATTTTTGACCACACAATCTTTGGGACCGAAGCTCACTTTACCATTTCCTACTATTCCCATACAAATCCAACCCATTCTACATTTACCTTTTTTCTGAAAATTTGGGCCCCAAATTGCATTTGAGAGTCCCAACTACCAATGATGCTCTTACAAACGTCGGAACCACAACTCACAATATGCTAGCATCTTTAATTATGCTTATTTTGGAGCTTTGTTTCTCGATGCAGGTGGTATTGTGAACAATACTCTGAGGCCCCCCGTGCCAGTAACGTGTGACCCAGAATGGAAGAATCTGATGGAGCAGTGCTGGGCTCCCGACCCACATCACAGGCCGTCCTTCACCCAAATAGCCAGTAGGTTGCGTTCGATGGCCAGTAAGACGAAGCCGACCAAATGATTGTAGATGATCCTTGAAATCTGTCTCTATTGCTTGATTATTTATAGACTGGTTCCTGCTCCAGCTGTGTTTGTATTAGTAAGTGTGTAATATATCTACTGTTTTGAGAGGTACAGGGACTTGGCTCCCATTATTGAGTGTGCTTATTATTTTCTAAGAGATGCAATGGTAGATCATATCGATTCCGAAAATATTTCTTTGGGATGTGCTGTATGCCCGAATCCCTTGAGAATATTCATCTTAATGTTGATGTAAATAAGTTTGTAAACTGTCGATACGCCAAATGTGATGGTTATGTGCATTTTTCTCAAGGGAAGAAGGCTGTGTGAGAACTCTAATCTTGGATTTACAAGTCCAGGTTTTGCTGGCAAGCAGTTACTATAAAATCTACTTGACCGAGGACAACATGATAAATATTTTTTCTTTGGTTGCATATTTATCCTGTGCTACATTTTTTCAGTACATAACTTGGGCGCCAGTAGCATTATTATGTTTCTTCTGTAGCTATCGAGTATTCCTTGTGCATGGTGGTGGGCAGCAGTGGTCACTTCAAAAACCAATCTAAGCAATGGTTTTTCTGGTGAATGATCGGTTTATCCGACCGAACCAAAATAGTCAAAACCGAAAATCTTAAACGTAATTGAATCGAACCAAATAATTGATTGGCCTTATTGTTTGGTTGAATATCGGGCCCAAAGTTGGTATCATAATTAAATTATTTTTAAAATTATAATTTATATATATTCTTTTTTTTAAAATCTTTTTTTAATCTTTTATTTTGTTGTATTTTAAAGTTGATTTCAAGGTTGGACTATTTATTAAATTATCAAATTTGGACATCAAAACATGTACATATTATTTATATATTTTCAATCATAAAATATCTATAGAATTGAGAGTATTTCATAATTGCATAAGTCTTATTTGGTTTTGAGTTTTGGACTGAAATCTAAAACCAAATAAGTATTTTTACTATTTTTAAAACTAAAACCTAAGCGAATCTCTTATTCGGGCCGGTACAAGTCGATTTTCGGTCTGAAACCAAATAATGTTCATGCCTGACGCCGTTGACACAACACATGACATGTGGGCCATGGGAGGCATATAATAAAGTAGGACCCACATGTCAGCCACAACATCAACTTGATGTTAACTAGGGGTGAGCAAATACCGACCGATACCGAAAAACCGATCGAATACCGATTGAAAATATACCGAAAAATCGAACCGAAAATATGTACCGATACCGAATTGTCGAACCGACTAAAATATGGAATAATGGTAGTGGTAACGGTTTGAGCCTAATACCATACCGAAAATACCGAACCGAACCGATCATATATATAATATTGTTCGTGATTAATTTTATACTACTTATTTTTATTTTTATCTTTGTTTTAATCAGTTTCTTAGAACTTATAATAGATTTTAATGGACTTGAAGTTATGTCAAGAATGCCGAGAATTGAGTTTTTGATCTTTTGAGCTTATGTTTTTGTATTCTCATAAAATTATGAAGTAAATTTTTGTTACTTAAACTTATAATAAAGATTAAACTTAGTGACAACGTTTGATCTTTTAAGCCCATTTTTAGGTGTTTGTAACTTGTTACATATTGTTCTAATAATTTTGATGAGTAGTTTGGTTGGTAGAGACTTTGACTTTGAAATTTAATACTTCAAAAAATGTAAAAATATATATCATAGGTTAAGAGGTTCTACAATATTAAGTGTGTTGATTGACCAAATGTTAATTGGTAAAATATCGATACCGAACAAAAATCGACCAAATATCGATTTAACCGAAACCGAAAAAACCGATTTAAAATGGTACGGTATTGGTATTGATATTTTAAATACCGATTAAAAAAATACCGAAAATTTCGATCAAATACTGACCGAATATACCGACGCTCACCCCTAATATTTACCTTACTGTGCTGCAAAAATTTTGTTTTGGGTGAGCTCTTAAACAAGCTAAATATAGGCTTAAACTTGGCTACAATTTAAGATAATTAATTATTTTATTTTAAAACTAAGCTTCGAGGCTAAATTATAACTTGATACCCTTAACTATTTGAGTTTTTCAACTTGATACCTCAATTTTGATAGGTATCAACTTGATACTCTAAATTTTAAAAATGACGAAATTATCCTTTTTCTCTTTCTCTCTCTCCCCCTCTCCCCCCCTCTACGGCTGTCACCACTCCGCCGCCCCCACCCCGCGCCCCTAACCCCTCCCCTCTCTCCGCCGCGCGTGGACTGCCGCCGTGGGCGAAGAGAGGGGCGGGAGGCGCAGGTGTGGTGCAGTCGTGGCATGAAAAGGGGGCCGGGGGCACCGGAGTGGGGACGACGGGAGGGGGGAGGAGAGATGAGGGATAAGTTTTTCATTTTTGAAATTTAGGGTACTAAGTTGATACCTATCAAAGTTGATGGTATCAAGTTGAAAAACTGAAATAGTTAAGGTTATCAAATTGTATTTAGCATTTTTTTTTCATAAAAAAAGTCGAGCTAAAACACAAGGTATATCGTAAAGAATCATTATCGTGTATCAAATTATCGTGCCAAAATCTCATGCAGCATCTTTACCCGTTTACGAACACTATGACAATAATACTCTATTTTCCAATTCAATCAGACACAGAATTAGGTCGGGCCGACCCGAAAACCGTACAAAACCCGAACCCGATAAGCAAGCATAACAGGCTACACTGTAGGGGAAACAAAAAGTACAGGATCCATGAACTACTCCATACCTTTATTTTTACCATGAGATGAAGACTCCTCCAATCGAATAAATCCAATCCTTTCAATCAAGATCAATTTTATTCTATATTTTAGAGAGAAATTTTTTTTTTAAAATAAAAAAAATAATTTGTTTTTGAGAAAATTGGGGTTCGTGCAATTTACAAACGCTCGTGGCCATCAGCAACAGTACAGAAGCAGTCATGAATCACAAAAAGAAAAAGAAAAAAAAATTCATCCAAAATTTTCCTCAAAAATAATAAATTAAATTCTTTGGTTTGGTCTGGGTTGGTCTGGATTGGATTCTTCTTTTATTCCCCCCCTTTGCTCTTCGAAGCTAAAAGCTTAGATTTTTTTTCTTCCCATCACTATTCCTTGACTGTACTTCTTTATTTGGCTATTCTTATATTAATAATTATTATGATTGTGATTATTTATTTGTTGGTTTGGTTTTAATTCGTTCCTGATCCTCAAGGAAGAGAGAGAAACCAAGAAAGGAGTCGCCTTTGGCTAGGGTTTTTTTTTCCCCTTCTTCTCATTGTTGTTCTTATTATTCTTCCCCTTACTTTACTCTTTCTTCTTCTTCTTCTTCTTCTTCTTCCGTCGAAAACTTCGATTTTGGCACCTGGGTCATCGATTATAGCTGCTTTCCCCATCTGGGTCGTCGATTTTTCCCCAATTTGGGGCGCTCTGATCTGTGAATTTGGGTTTTTTTTTTTCTCCGATGGGTCAGTAGGTTTTTTGGGGTCTGGCTATGCGTGAGAAATGTATCAGAATTCGTCGAAGCCGCACTGTAGCCTCCTCGCGGTGCTATGCGGCGGCGGCGGGGAGTCCGGCGATAGGAAAGGCGGGGGTTCGTCGTCGGCGTACCCGCTTCCGGAGCTAGCTTCCTCCGGGAGGCTCGATGTCAGTGTGTTTCCTGATTGTTATTGCTTATGTTCTTGATTTGGGAAAGTTTGGATTTTTTTAAACTTTTTTTTTGGGGGTAATGCAGATTCAGACTCTCATTAATCCGACCGGCGATAGGTTCCGGGAAGCGCTGAGTTCGGCGCCGCCGACTATACTGTACCTTCAGGGGGAGCGGCGCGAGAATGAGGAGGAGATTGGTTCTCTTGTTTGGGGTGGCGTCGACGTGTCCAACCCCGAGAAGCTTATTTCGCTTGTTCCGACTCCGTATCCTACCATTGTAAGCTTTTTTTTCTTTTTCTTTGCAGATTGAGAGTTTGTAGATAAGCCTTTTGTTGAAATGATCACACACAAGGTTGTAAGAGGCGCTAGGTGCTAGTCGGGCGGGCACCGGGCGCCTAGCCCGTCTAGGTGGGCACCTAGGCTGCTGCGGTTAATTTTTTTTATTTTAAAAACACCATAATTATACTGAAAATTGCAGAAAAGTTCATAAAACCCCAAAATATGCATAGTCGGGGGGCCTAGGTGGGCCCCTAGGCGGACCTCGGGCAGGCACCAGGCGCCTAGATAGCCGTCTAGGCCAATTTTGAGAACACTGATCACTTATGGTTAATGTGCTTAGCCGAGTGACTGGTTTGAACAAAGCGAACCAATCCTCGGACTGCTACGAAAAAAACAGTTCATGACAGAGGCCGAGCCTACCTCTAGTTGTGTGGGCTAATTCAAAACTTGATGCTTAACAAAAGACATGTATTCAATTGAACGACTTTGTTACTGTCACTGCACTTAGCTCAGCTTTCTACGGCCCTCTGGCTTGCGTATCCATGCGTTGGTTCATTTACCGACTCCTGTGGCTCATCGGTTTGGTCCCAGTCTACAAGTGCTATGCTGAGTAGAGATAGAAACTATAGGTGGAGGCTTTCTTTCATAACCTTGCTCTTTCTTAAGCAAAGTGACATTTATCACAATTTACTTGCCGAATCTATGGGAGTGTTAGTATTTTGGAAGTGATATTGGATTAGCAATCATCTATATTGCACGCATATGGGCACGGATACGGGATACGAACATTTCCTCATGCCCGTGCAACATAGGTGGTCATCAACTAGAGCGTCATGTGGAATTTAATGAATAGATGATGTGCAGGATGTAGTTGGAACAATTGTTCCTTATTGTAGGGCCCGGTCAGTGACTTAGTTCCTTACTATTATATAATATTGTATGGATAAAATGATTTTTTCTTTGAAGGAAACCGACACAATAACAAAAAATTATTATAAATATAAGTGATCTTAAATAACTAAATGAAGAAAAATAAATAAATTTAGTTATCAATAAATGAGTTTTATTTAAGATTGTATAAAATTTTGAAATAATATAAAAAAAGATGGATTCATAATATGCAATTTATTCAATTGTTGCCTAATAGAATAAATTCTGGAAATGTTATACAATTTTATCTATAAATAACATGGGTACATAAATAAATGAATTATGAAACATATAAAGGAATAAGAAATAACAACATTTGTTAGCTTAGTAAGAAATAACGGTCAAAATGGATGATCTAAGTGAATTTTACCTTTCTTTCGTTCGTTCTTTCTTTCTTCTTCTGTGAACCATTACATATGAAAAAAGAGAGAAAAATATAATTAAATCAAAAAGTAACATAAGAAAATGGAAACTAATCGAAGGAAAAAACAACTAGAGAATGAGCTTGCTTATTCTTTTCTTCTTTTTTTCTACTTCCTCTTTCAAAGGGGAAAGGTAGCTTCTATAAAGTCGTAGGAAACAATTAATGAAGTATCATAATGAATGAACTTGCAACACGTGCCTTGCAACAAAAAGACCCTATTGTTCTTCCCTCATTTGATGTCAAATTATTAGTGAGGGACATCCGAAGGGAACAATACAAAATTCGTAAGGTACAAATGTAAATGGAGCAAACTTCGATCTCAAGAAAGAGCCTCCTCCACTAATTTCACTATATATATGTTGTCCAAAAGTAAAAAAAAGAAAGAAAAGAAAATCGAAGAGACATAAAATAGAATAATGAAAGAAAAAAAATTGTTTATTAGAGGACATATTTTGTAGTGGTCATGGGGGTAGGACGTGTGTCAATGAGGGATTGATGGATGCTCTTTGTTGTGTAGAGGCATCCACCAATCCCTCGTTGACACGCTTCCTACCCCCATATCCACTATAGAATGTCCTTGATAAACATTTTTTTCTTTCATTATTCCATTTTAGGTCTATTCACTTCTTGTTTTCGACACCATATATAGTAAAATAAGGAGGCTATTTCTTGAACTTGAAGTTTGCACCAGTTACACTTGTGCCCTTATGTATGTTGTATTATTCCCTTGGGATGTCTCTCATTAATAACTCATATTCCCTTCAAATAAAGAAGAAAAACCGAGTAAGTGAGCTCCTTCTCTACTTTTCTTTTTCTTCCTTCAATTACTTTTTTATATTTTAATTGGATTTTTTTTCTCTTTTTTTTGCATATATCAAGAAAAGAATGTAAAATATTCTTAGATCATTCGTTTTATGCGATATTTCTTAATAATCTAAAAAATGTTGTTATTGTTTTAGATGTTTTATGTGTTTATGGACCAATGTTGTTTATGGATAAAATTGTATAACATTTTCGAATTTTATTATATTATACAACACTTGAATAAATTATATATTAATATGAGCCCATCTTGTTTTTTGTATTATTACATAATTTTATGTAATCTTAAACAAAACACATTTATTGATAAACTAAATTTATTTATTTTCTTCATTTGGTTATTTAAGATCACTTATATTATAATTACTTTACTTTTTCTTACTGTGTTGGCTCCTTCAAAGAAAAAAAAATATTTCATTCATACAATATTACATAATATAAATGAACTAAGTCACGGACCCTCCACGCCTTATTGAGATTTCATTAATTCATTTTAATTTAGAGCAATTTTGGAGGGGTTGCTTGCACTACATCCTGCACATAATCTATTCATAAAATTTCACCCATAATGTAATAAAATAGTTATTTTTGCTTGTATTGGTGAGGAATGTAGGCTTGGTTGTATGATTCAGATTGCTTTCAAAGTTTCAAACCACTTGTTTTTTAGAAAAAAGAGAGAGCGAATGGAGAATGATAAATAGCCTCTCAATCTCTATAGAGTTATCTACTACAAATAACATAGTAGAGATGGATGTTGAGATTGTTTTGCACATTGAAGCAAGTGGTCTCATGTGATCAAGAATACCCTCTTGTATACTCAAGCTAACTTTTCAGATTATAAGGTTCAATCAGAGTGGATAATTGATTACAGTTAGCGTTTGCGGTTTATCGTGGGGGCCAAATGCCCGTGGGGGCCTAGTCAGTAATTACTGGTTATTGTTTGCCTTTTTCCTGTTTCAATCGGGAACCAAACTAGCCCATGTTGTAAAGCATCAACCTTTTGTTCCTTCCTTTTCTGTACATAGTTCCTAATAGACAATATCCATATATTTTCCCCCTATGTTTTATCCTGTTGCCACTTTATTTTCTATCACATCTCTTTGTGTCCATATTCTATGATATGGACTTGTATGCTAGGAGACTATCATGTCTGCTTCCCTACGTCTACGAGGGAGAAACAAATTTTCCCATCTGAACTTGAGAATATGAATGCAGGTTTATCTGGAGGTACCAAACGGAGAAAGAATTGCAGAAGAAATGCACTCTAAGGTGAAATTGAGATTTTTTTTGCTTGTTTCTCATGCTCTGAAATGCCATGTTCGTTTGTTCATTCCTTGTTATAATTGATCACTCGAAATCCAGTTTTTCTATGTTGGGCACTAGTAATTTGGTTGACATCTATCTTCTTCCGCGACCTTCCAATCCTTTTATTAGTTCTTAGATATATTGTTTTTTTGATGTTTTATAAACTGTGATTGTTGCCATGCTTTGTATTGGTTGTTGTTAGAGTTATTATTATTATTTATCTTATGTGGGTACAATGAAGTAATTGTGGGTGTATTTGTGCAACCTAGGGTTTAAGCCCTTGCAGTCTCTTTTCTCATTTTCTCTCTTCCCCTCCCCTTCCCTTTCTCTCCTCTCCAAACTTCGCTGTTGTATTAGATACTTCTTTATCCTTGCAACTCTTCTGTGTTTTTTCTTGGTGTTACTTGGGTGGGGTTGGGGCATCTTAATTTGTCTTCCACTTATTCCGTGGGCTAGATCCCAATATAGATGAACTGTTATGGACTGGCACTGATGTTATTAAGGTTAGCCTCCCAAATAAAATTAACTGTCTACTGAAGGTTTTTTTTTTTCTGAATCATTCTTTACCAGGGGTGTCCATATGTCATATATTGGAAGCATGCATTTTCATCTTATGCAGCTTCCCACTTTCGCCAAGCTTTGCTGTCGGTAGTACAGAGGTATATTATAGTTTCTTCGTCTTTGCCAATTTGTGTCAAATTCATGCTTTTTGATAGTTTGCTGTTATTGGTTGCAGTTCATGTAGCCATATGTGGGATGCTTTTCAACTTGCACATGCATCCTTCAGCTTGTATTGTGTGCGGAACAACTATGTTTTACCGCGTGACAGCCAAAACATTACTGGGAAACTTGGACCACGATTATTTGGTGCTCCTGCAAAGATTAAAATTGATCTTCCAGAGATTAACATGGATGAAGAGGAAGGCCCTTCTGAGCCCCTTCCTGCTATAAAGATATACGACGAGGATGTTGATATGAGATTTCTTGTTTGTGGACTGCCTTGCACATTGGTCAGTGGGATTCCTATAGCTAATCTGATGTTATAAGTTCCAATTAAACAACAAACTTGTCTGCTTAGTTATATCACCGTTATTCATCTTCTTCATCATTTTGCAGGATGCATGTTTGTTGGGTTCTCTAGAAGATGGTCTGAATGCCCTCTTAAATATTGAAGTAAGTATCCAAATTGTTTGGGTAAAGTGCATTTAAACCCTCCTTAGATTTGCCTCGTTCGCAAAATAAGACCCGTTAGGAACTTAAGCAGTTTGGCCCACCTTAGATTGTCCGCGTGAGCAAGAAAGCCCCTACCGTCTATTAGCCGTTAAAAATAGCTGTTAAGATTTAAAAAAAAAAAAAAAATCACCTAAACTACCCCCCCTTCCCTACCTCCTCCCCTCCTCCCTCCTCCGTCCAGCCCCTCAGCCGGCCAGACCCCGTCCCCTGACCGTCCACCCCCCCTCCTCCCTCCGCCAGCCCCCACCCCCCGACCGTCCCCCCACCTCCGCCGGCCAGCCCCCGCCACCTGCCCCCACCACCGGAGAGAGAGGGGGGGGGGGCGGAGTGTGGGAGGGGTAAAATCGTCTTTTTAGACGATTTTTAACGGTTGTTAACGGCGGGGGGCTGAATTGAGCGTAATTGAAACATATTGGATTTTTCAAATCAGGAGTCTTTAATTGCATTTTCGTAACATCTAAGGAGGGTTTAAATGCACTTTACCCAAATTGTTTCAAGTATAATTGGAAGGACATAACTGAATCATTGCACCACATATTATGGCTGAACTAGAAATAATTGAATGACCTACACTCAAAACACATTATGCAACAGTTATTCCTTTGAAATGTGTCACTTTCCTTGATGTGGAATTCCAACCCTTAATCACCATTTTCTCGTGGTTTCTTATTTATGAAAGCCAAGCAGCAAATAATGAATTTCTTTCTGGTTTAGCCTCTTCTAGTTAGCAAGTTAATGTATCAGTATCATTTCAGTATTCAATCTATACCCATAGAGTTCTATAGCTTTAGCTGTTCTGGGCATAAGATTAGAAATTGCATTTGTGGGGAAGTGTGGATGTTGGGAAAAAGGTTAAGATGCGAGAAAATCCTTTGTGACGGTCTGGACTAAAGTTCAAAAACTCGTTTTCCATACTGGATTTGGACCCTTCCTATGACAACCAGTTTCAGGGGGGTTTGGTGGTCGTAATCTGTCAGTTTCAGTAATTTTTTCGGTTTCAACGGTTTTGTACCCTCCAATTCTGATCCTAAATAGCTGTTTCTGCTGATACATAAAAACGTGGTTTGAACATGTGCAAAGGTATATTACAAACGTGGTTAGATGTATAATTTCTCAAGAAAAATATAAAATAACGGTGTACATAATATAAAAAAGGTTGAAAGCAAATTTAACTAAATACTGTACAAGCAGAATTTAGAATTTTGCAACTACATGAAAAATTATTTCCATGTTTGAAGTAGACTCATATTACTGATTTTTTTCCTCGAAACTAGTAATTGGATGCTCTTTATTATTTAACTATATATTTTCTCTTGGCAACCCTACTTAATATGTTCTCAACTTCTGATTGTTTCTTCAATTTTCTTCTCTTCTGCTGCATTCAGATTCGTGGGAGCAGACTTCATAACAGAGTCAGGTACTTACATTTCCTACTTGTATGATTCTTTCTTCAATTCCATTATGAAGTGAGAACAATTTTACATTTTTTTTTCTTTATATGTCAAGTGTTATATCTGAGGTTCTAAAAGATAGAAGTGGTTGCTGGAAGGATGGAGGGCCTAGCGCCTAAATGGATTACATGTTTATGAATTAATTGATAAATAAATGATATAAATACTTTAGAAATAAGTACAACTTACAGAAATAGTAATTGTACTGTTGCAATCTATGTTGCACGGATACTCCCCCCTAGGACCATATTCGTGCTTGTATCCATATCTGACACATATTGGACATAATACTTCCTTGACTTACCAGTTGGATATGGCTGTCCCATGTGTAGGCTCCCGAGGGATCCAAAATATAGTTGAAAGCAATTTTAGCATGTTTTATTATCATTCCAAGCATAATTGAGATATGAGAAAGTAACATTTTTTTTGGCATCGAATCCTTTCTGAACTTTCGGGAACTTTCAGGAACCTAGTTGCTACAAAGACATGGTTGAATATAGATACTATTAAGATCTAATTTATAAAATGTGTAGATAAATATGTTTTTATGTGTATATATAACACTATCCATACCATACCGTGTCCCAAAATGTTCTAAAATGCAGTGTTCCAAATCGGTACCGTGTCCATGTCTATGCAACTTGGTCTGCAATTAACAAAATTCTGACTATGAAATAATGTTGTACTTTATAATATCAACAATATAAGCTTCTAACTGCTGTAATTACTAAGTAAAACATTCATGTTTTGTTTACAGTAGTGAAGAGGAAAAGAAAGAAGGGAGAGGGTAAAAAAGTTAATGGAGCTTGATTATTATGTAGACCGCCGTAGAGGAGAAGAACTGGTGTTGACTACAAAGGAAACAAGAAGAAGAAACAATAAACATATAAAACATTATACATAGTACTTAACTGGAGAGGTTGCCGATGCCAGAAGGAGTTCACTGCTGTTGACGAAGAAGGTTACCATCGGCAGAGGATATTACCACTGCCTGGTTGCATTGGAGGAGGAAATCTTCACTGCTGAAGAAGGTTGTAGCCACTGGAATTCTTCGAGAGAGAATGGCAGCAGAAGAGAAAATTTGGTGGGAGGCTTAGGGTTTAGTATTGGAAATTTATGTAATAGGGTTGGAACTCATTTAGTCTCCCACTCTGAATATTTACCTCGACCTGCCTCCTAAACTAGCCTGCTCAAATAACCTGCTTAAGCCTAGGCTTTCGGCTGCCCAGAAACACCCTCCTAGTCCTAGGCATAGGTTAAACGAGTCAGGGCTTCATAGGCCCATTCTTTAGAACATTGGTTTTATCCATGGTCTACTCTTGGGTTTTGAAAAGGGTGACATTTTTTTAATCGAATTGACCGATAGTACCTAAATAATTGACTATTCTGATACCAAGAGAGTTTTTTAAATGGAAGATTGCTTTATGGTAATCATGCAAAAGAGTAAGCAATAAATCATACCAACATGATAGAAAAGTATTTAAGCAGTAAATCACACCAAGTTAGTAGAGAAATGTTTGAACATTAGTAGGTCCCAATTAGGACATACATAGATTATATTTGTAGCATGAACAAATCTTGATTCTTTGTTATAGTGCAGAAAAGTAAAGGACATAATTAGCAAAGATAACAGTCTGAAAAGGCTTTCAAGGATTTACAAAATGTTATATGAAGTCGTTCGATTCGCTGCTATTTGTTGATTTATTTTCTATTAATGATGGATGAATTGAATGGCCTATAAGGCTGACGTTAGACGTTATATACAAAAGTTTGGTTATGTTTAAACTTCTCAATTCCATTCAGTTTGATTGTACACACAGCATATTTTTACAGTATATCATTATTATCACAGTATTACCTCATCAACCAAAGCAACCATGAAACTTGTGATCAAAATATCATAAATCATCAGCAAAATAATTTTGTGCTTGCTTCACTGGTAATTCACAACTAAAATAGAACAATTAAAATAGAAATTGTACTATGACAATTTATATTCAGAATTTTACACATCAATTGTTGCCACCTTTAAGAATAGTATTTTCAAGAGAGGCAGTCTAAATTCAAAATTCAAACTGGAGTAACCAATAAAAAACCTACAGAATTGATACTTAAAACATAGATGAAAAAGAGGTATACTCTGCCTAAAATCTTGAAATTCACCAGACCTGAAATCAGATATACCCCATAAGCAATTGTGACAAAACTTAAGCAGATAAAAAGGAGGAATATTGACTACCCATTTACATAATAGGTATAGTTGTTCATGTGGTTCACCATTTTATAGATCGACCCATGTTGAGAGTAGAAATAAGCAACAAATAATGAGCTTAAATTCTTTTTTTTTATGGAGAGAATAGGATAACCAATGGATCAGTATATGAGCCTTGAAACGGGGTGGTTTCTAGAACCATGTATCAGATTCGGAAACCCTCGTGTGTGTATTTGTGTTCCTAACTATCTAAATAAACAAGGGAAGGCCTGAACCTTCACTTATGGAGGAACATGTAACCGTTTGAGACTACATTCTTGTGCTATTGATGCATGAGAGGCTTATGTGATGCCTTTTTCTTGTTTCTTAATGCATGTTAGTACTTCTTGCATTTGCATGAGCTATAAGATGACATTAAAATCCCTGGCAGTGCCACACCGCCCCCTCTTCAAGCTGGGACCTTTACTCGTGGAGTTGTGACAATGCGCTGCGATCTGACAACCTGCAGTTCTGCTCATATCTCACTGTTAGTGTCCGGTAGTGCACAGACTTGTTTTGATGACCAGGTAAGTGTTTAAATTATCAGTTCAGTTTTTTCATGTAAGCTTGGCACATTGATACTAAGTTATTCTCTGTTCACATGAAGCTTCTGGAATCTCACATCAAGAATGAACTCATTGAGAAGAGTCAGCTTGTTCATGCTCTGCCAAGCTGTGAGGAGACCAAGCCATCCTTGCCTGACCCTCTGAGTTTTGCCTCTGTAGCTTGTGGGGCACCTGTATTCGAAGTATCCATGAAAGTCCCTACTTGGGCTGCCCAGGTTACTTTTTTAGCAACCCTATTCTTAGTGACTGTTAGCTGAGCCTTTTATTTTGTCTAGCTACCTTTTACTTACTAGTAGTCACTGTATTCTTTTCATGTCACTACTCATTAGTAGTCAAGCATGACTTTGGAGCGACTGTTTTTTATTATTTATACTCCATATTCCATGTATTAATCCATTGAATCTAGAAATGTAATATCTGTTGGTGAGGATGAAAATCTTGGCAGGTATATTGCCACCTTGTCAAATCGAAGCTGAAATTATAGGGACAAGAAAGTGCTGTCTGTAATTTGTTTCTTAGTATGTGTAGTAGATACTTTCCTATATACAGCATACTTGGATTATTGTCTCATATAGGGTATTGATTCGTTTGGTTCAGTAGATAATGCCATCTGTGAGATCGATGTGTACTTTTCGACATTTCTGTACTTTGAGCTCTACTCCTTGAACCTATTTGTCTGTAATTTTTATGTTCCTAGCAAATATGACATTTATTTGTGTTCCAAGGACCATCAACTATATGTTCCAGATCACATGTTACGGTACACTTTTCTGGGCTATATTTAAATTGAGTCAAGTCAGGGACTACCAATTCTCGATACTAATTAATGATATTTAATTCTTTGTCGATTCACCATCAGTGTCAGTTATGGAGATATTCACCCTCTCCTGCTTCAGTTTTTATTTCTATTTATTCTATTTTCTATCTTGTTTCTTATAGACAGACATCAGTGGCTGTTCATTCACTTGTCTTTTGGTGTAACTGCAGGTTCTGAAGCATCTTGCACCTGAACTTTCATATCGTAGCTTGGTTTCACTTGGAATCGCATGTATTCAGGGTACACCTGTTGCCTCATTTGAGAAGGAAGATGCCGATCGCCTTCTTTTCTTTTGTACAAGACAAGGCAAAGACTTGCCTGGGGAAGACATTGTTTATCGTCGTCTACCTAGGTGGTCCGCCCCTCTTATGAATGAAAGGTCTAGGCCAGCTCAAATATCAAAGCTCTTCCTCACTAGCGCAATGGCTGGTGGAAATGGAGCAGCTTGTCCTAAAAGGGAACGGAATCACAATGACAGGGAGAAGAGGTTGGTAGAAGGCTCCCGCATGCCACCCTTACCTGCTAGAAAAAAATTGAAGGTTGCTGCTTTGAAACCCATTCCCCACACTCGGCAGCACAAGATGCTGCCTTTTATACCTCAAAATGATGCATATGAAGGAAGTCAGGTGAAGCCAAACTTGCCAATAGTTCCTGTGAAGCATAACGTGGTGCCTCCCGCACCAACTCATAGGAAGTCTATGTCGAGTTCTTTGCATGCACAACAGATAATTTCTTTGAATCCATTACCAATGAAGAAACATGGATGCAATCGAGCTCCCATTCAACTTTGTCCTGAAGTAAGCTACTCCATTATTGCAGTATTCTTCCAAAGGTTTCCTGCTGAATATTTTCATTTTCTCCTTGAACATTTAATTTGCTCTTAGCTTGATCTAGATTTTCAAAGTATGTTATTGTTAACAGATATTCCATGCATGTATATCTGAAAGCTATGTATTTCATACATTATTGATTAATGATGGGGTGCATGCTATCTTTTATTATCATTATCCCCTTGTGTTTTGAGTTTTCTGTACACCCTAATATAAATATGACAAACATTTCTTTATTTTTTCTCACGATTTACAAATTTGAACTTCTTCTGAGCTGTTGATGGAGTTTCTGCAGGCTAATTAACTTTCTTATATATAGTTTTCTTTTTCTTTTTTGCTTTATAGGAAGAATTTCTGAAGGATGTAATGCAGTTCCTTATCTTGAGGGGACACAGCCGTCTCGTCCCTCAAGGTGGATTATCAGAATTTCCTGATGCCATACTCAACGCTAAACGCCTGGACCTATACAATTTGTATAGAGAGGTAAGCCTTATGGCCTGTTATTCTTCTGTTAAAGTTTTGTTTTTGTTACGACTCCTTTACATTTCGTGCTTCAGGTGGTTTCAAGAGGAGGGTTTTATGTTGGGAATGGCATTAATTGGAAAGGCCAGGTTTTCTCAAAGATGCGCAACCATACAATGACCAACAGGATGACTGTATGTTTATATTTCTCTGTTCATCCCCTTGATATTGACTGAGTGCATAAGAAAATTTTCATCCAATACCCCACACACGTGCACACACACAGAAAAATAATATGTTTTTGCTTGATCCCTCTTTCTGATAGTACCTTTGATCCATTATTGGCATTTTAATGGTCAGATTTCTTGGTTCTGTTACTCAAACAGTAGTCCGGATACCATCAATTATAGGTAGTTGATATGTTCGATATCCAATCCCCACCCACCCCACCCCACCCCACCCAATGGCTTCATCTCAATTGCTTTGATTCATAGCCTTTGTCTATGGTTAGACTTCTCGGTTGCATTACTCAAATAATCCAGAACCGTTGGTGATAGCTTTTTTGTACGTTTGATACTTGGAAGATATTAATGGCCAAGGCCATTTTATCTGCAAGAGGAAGACACTTGAATATCTTATGGTTTATGATGGCTATTGACATGGTCATAAAACTATAATTATCATCATTATAGTTATCTATACCTTTTATCCTTAGAATGTGTGGGCTGAGCACAACTCTACATGGAGAAATCTCTAGAAGAAGATTGACCGGGATTTTACTACATGCGTGCCAACCTGACATCAATGTTCTGTTTTATCTCCAAATCCTTAGTTGAGTTAGCTATATTCAAGTTAGGGACTTGCCATGCATGAAACCTTGTGTTGAGAATCAATAAGGGACTTTTAGTCCCACATCGGAATATGTAGTATGTAGAGGAGCTAGACTCCCTATATATAGTGAAGTAGTCCATCAATAAAATCATCCAACTATTAATTTCTACATGGTATCAGAGCCATAATTCTCTCTCTCTCTCTCTCTCTCCACAAAACAAATTTTTTTTTCCCCTAGCCGACGACCCGCTGCCCCTAGCCGCCGACCCCGCTGCCCCACCGCTGCCCCAACCCTTCTCTTCCCTCCCGACGACCCGCTGCCCCACCGCTCCACCGCTGCCCCCCTACAACCAGCCCCCCCTCCAGCCCTAGCCGACACCAGCCCTCCCGCCCCTGCCTCACCCCTCCTGGAACCCCCTCACCCCTCCTGGAACCCCCGCCCCCTCCCCAACAGGAACCCCCCCCCCCCAAGTCCAGGAACGACCCCCCCCCCCCCCCCCCCCCCCCCCCCGCGTCCAGGAAACCCTAGCCGCCATGTACTCCCGCCCCCCCTTCCTAACCCTAGCCCTAGCAGCCCCATCCAAACCCTAACCCTAGCCGCCTAAAAAAAAAAAAGAAAAAAAAAGAAAGAAAAAAAAAACGGTGTATTTCGAATAGAGACGGCTGTCAAATCTTTATTTGCACCAACTCTGTTCCGTGCTTACGCCGTTTGGAACTAACAAATGCTTTATTTGTTATTCCTTCTTCACATCGGGTTCTATGCAGAGACTGATCATGTCTTCTCTGGTGTCCTGACATGTTCACTTTACATGCGCGCGCCGGTGCTGGCCAAGTTAGTAGCGCATTAGTAAAGTCTCTGGCGTTGAAGACGACGACGTCGACGACAAAGACGACGACGTTGGGTCCGTTGCAGACTCCGACGACGAAGAAGACGACGAATTGAGTTCACAGTTGCAGACGCCATGGATTCGATCAGTGGCAAACTGACGGCCGAAGAGATGAAGGCCTTGGTTGATGATATCTTGTCCAAGAGATTAACCGAGGTAACCCCACGTGTGATCCATACTGATGTGGATCCGTCGCCTTACAAAATGGGGAAGCTGGAGAAGCTGGAGACGAAGTTGGAAGGCACTTCCAATTACTTGAAGTGGTCGCGGCAGGCGATGCGGATACTGAAGGGACGTGGCTTGGTTGGCTATGTCACTGGCCAAGCCAAGGCGCCAGCCGATCACTCCACCAAGGAGTTTGCTGTGTGGGAGATTGTCAACAACGTCGTGGCTGGGTGGTTGACTGCCTCTTTAACCGACCAGGTGTCGGGCAATGTCGAGACTATGGAGGCTGCTGCTGATATATGGCAGACTCTCAAAGATATGTACTCCGGCTCCGGCAACCCTATGCGAGTCTTTCAACTGCAAGATGAACTCGATAGGGTGGCCCAAGACGACCGTACCATCTCTGAGTACGCGGCCCTGTTGAAGAAGTATTGGTCTGATCTGGATCATTATGATCCTCTTGGGATGGAAGATGCACAAGTCGAACCAACCTTCGCAAAGTACTTTCAGACGTTTCTGGCATATATTTCCCGGCAGCGTATGATGAAATTCCTGAAGGGACTACACCCTGTATTTGAGCAGCGACGGAATATCCTCCTTTCCCAACCCACGCTCCCGACCTTGGAAGAAGCTATAGCTGTCATGACACATGAAGAAGCTCGACTGAAGTTGATGCCCAACAAAAGCTCCTCCCAGGGGGAGCCAGCCGCGGTTGAAAAGTCTGCCCTTGCTGCCTTCAATCAACCTCCATCTATGGGTGGTGTTTGTCACAATTGTGGTGACTCCGGACATTACATCCGATTCTGTCCAAAACCCTTGCGCACTCAGTCAACTGATCGAGGACGGGGTCGTGGAGGCCGACGTGGTGGTAGAGGAGGATATGCTGGTCGAAGGGGCGGCCACAAAGCAAATCTGGCGGAAGAAGGGGGAGAGCATCACCTGGCTGAAATAACCCCGCTTGAGCGGGAGTTCCTTGAGAAGTTGCGTGGCACGAAGCTGGGTTCGGCCGACAGTCCTGGGGCGTCTTCAACCTCGGGAGATCACTTCACTTGCTTTGCCCAAACCAGCACCGATGATTCTGTCCGTGCTCTTGCATCTATCCATCAGCCAGGATGGATTATGGACTCTGGGGCATCTCGCCATGTCACGGGGTCCCGTGGTACGTTTCGGGAATATACTCCCCTACCATTGCCGGAGAGTATTCAGACCGCTGATGGTACATCCAACCCTGTAGTGGGTAAAGGCACTGTCGCATGCACCTCTTCCATCACTCTAACCAATGTCCTTCATGCTCCATCTTTTCCTGTCAATCTTCTATCCATTAGTGCCATTATACTTGATCTTAACTGTACTGTTTCCTTTGACATTCCTCAGGTGACTTTTCAGGAGAAAGGGACAGGACGACGACTTGGGACTGGCACATGGCATAAGGGGCTATGGTATTTAGACATGACTGGACTGGACAAAGCATTGGCATCCTTGGTAGCAGACGCACCACCAGCAGCTTCCTGTCGCAGTGTTGAAGCCGACTTGCTACTCCACCACCAGCGTGTCGGTCATTCCTCTTTTCCGGTTATTGGTCGAATGTATCCGTCCTTATATCAAAGGGCTAATAAAGAGAAGTTATTTTGTAATGCTTGTGCTTTGGGAAAACATACCTGTCACGACCCGCACCCTAGAGTAAGGGCACGAGAAGTGGGTACGTCCAGCCTACGCCGCAGTGTCGGCGGTAGAACGCTGTCCTAGGTCAATCATCTAACAATATAAAGTACCTGTACAGTTTATACTCTCCGAATGGAGGTGACAAACAAAAAAATAATCTCAATCACATCTAGGTAGAAGAATGAAAGATAGATAGATAGACAGTAACTCAAAGAGAACAGTAGAATAGATGAAATAAGACTAAGTGTCTAAGATACATAACATCCAGAATGTCAACTCATAATACAAATAGTCTAAGAGTCTACATAACTCAACATCTCAAAATACAACTCAGATGTGAGACAAAAAGATATAGAAAAGACTGCCTAAACTAAACTGGTCTAGACTACTGGAACATCCTCCTCAGCTGCAGGTGGATCCTGCTGAGGGTCCACAACATAAGTGTCATCTAGTCCTGCTCCATAATAGGTAGACACCAGGGCCTCCTCCTCATCCTCTGTAATATTTTCAACAGGTCCAATCAGGACGGGAACGAGCACAATACATCTCACGCAGTGCATAGCAGGTTAGGAAATACGATACAGGCAATAGAGTAAGATACATGAACTGCTGAAAGGAAATATACGCTGTAAAAGAGATAGCTGTAATGAAATATCTACTGTATATAGAGAACTGTAAGTGACTAGTGATGTAGAGCACAATATAGGCATGTGAATGGCTAGAATTTATACATGATTACACTACTGAGTTTGCACATGATTACACTACTTTGGAATTATTCACATGTCCACTTCTACTCTCCCGTTACCCCAATCAATACACAAGGATCTATACAAGTTACGTTATTGTACATGATATCACATGGGGCCCATGAAAGGGTGCACATGATAGTATACATGAGAGCTCAGTAAACATGAGAGTACATGATCACATGAGTGCACATGAATGATGGAAGCATAGGAGTACATGATGATAGTGAAACGCACATAACATGAAGTACCCGATGCTCCCGAGGGGGATAACATCTCATGTAAAGATCCATATAGTACCAATTCGTGTTACAAATGTGACAGCAACAAGTAAAGTAATCTAGAGCGAGAAGTAAAGCCTGAACAAGTATGAAACGGTCAGAGAATGTACTCGCCTGATAACTGAATGTCTGAAGAGGATGTACTGCCTGAGGAGAGGTGTATGGCTCCTAATCAGAGCAATATAAGTCACAATGTATCCACAATGATAAAAATAAAGTATACAATGCATACTACATGATTCTAGGTCAAACTGGTCAAAAGTCAACTCTTGGTCAACTCTAATAGTCAAACTGGATCACAGGAAGTCATACTAAGTCAAATAAGGTCAAACAAGATCAAACAAGGTCAAACAAGTTTAATCTAGGTTAAAGTCAACTCCTGGTCAACACTTTAATCAACTAGTCAAATACTAGTCAACATGATCAATCTGGATCAAGTCTAGATCAACTTAGACCAACTAAGTCATTGGTCAAACAAAGACTAGTCAGTTAGGGTAATTAGGTCAAACATGGTCAACACTAGTTAAACTAGTTAGGGTTTTAGTCAAACTAGTCAAACTAGTTGATTTAGGTCATTCCTAGTCATTTCTAGGTTAACTATGTCACTTTTGACCTAAGGTTGACTTTGGTCAACCCTTAGTCAACAAGGGTCAACAAGTGGGTTTAGGGTCATTAGGGTTAGTCCCAAGCCATAGGCTAGTAATCCTAGGCCATAGGCCATAGTCATAGGTTTTTATATAACCTATACTAGAAATCATATATATATGTATATATCTATATACTACCCATATACCCATATATGAATACTATATACAATACAACCCACATACATATGTATATATATATAATATCACTATATGAAAACTAATACAAATATATATATATCAATATATATATATATATATACCTATATATATATAAACTCATATATATACTATATATATAGAGAGACAAAGTGAGAGAGAGAGTGAGACAGTGAGAGAGAGTGAGAGATCAGGACAAGGGGGGGGGGGGGGGGGAAATTCCAGAACCTGGAACCCACAATCAAACCCCCAAACACACACACACATAACATATATACATAGATATGTATATATATACATAACTATACACACACACATCCAAACACCCTAAAAACTCACACACACACACATAACATATGTACTACATATATATATACACTAAAATACATATATACAATGTACTAATCACATCAAAAATAGATTTGAAACTCGAAGTCAAAAACTGGAAAGGAAACACAAAAACTGGAATATTTGCACTGTTTACTCGAAATATAGGTAATCCCAAATTCTCACACTAAAACGAGCTAAGACTCGTATCCCTAGGTTGGTAACACTAGCCCCACACATATACTAGTGTCCTAGGTGCCTGACACAGAGTATAGACACGACACGACGTGTCCAACTCACAAAACAACCACTCGGGTAAACCTGATACACACGCACACACACAGTATCGTGCACGCGTGCAACTCACCCTAGGACACGACACAGACACTCTCGTGTCTCGTGCACGTGCACGAATGTTCACCTAGGGGTAGGGTACGTGTCCAACACCCTGCACTGTGTCCACGTGTCGTGTAGAGAGGACACGACACGCGTATCAGAGAGGGAAATACGTGGTTTCAGACCGCGTCGTGCAGTGATGCACGCGTCTCGTGTACGCAACACAGGACACGACACACCTCGTGCTCGTGTCCTGGGGTTCGCCCTAGGGTCTACTACACACGTGTCACCCTGACACGTGTCCACGACTCGTGTACGTGGGACACGAGACCCGTGTCAGAGCCAAAAACTCGGCTGTGCAGTGCAGTGCACGACCCTTGCGGGGACGATTCCGTGTCCGACACGACACGAGGTCATCCCAAACTTTGGGGATGACCTGTCAGTCAGTGCCCCGTGCTCTATGCCAATTTTGGCGTGTCCAAGTGGCGTGTAGAGGGAGAACTAAGGGGGTGGTAGCAGGGGATTTACAGTGTACTGCAGTGTCTAAACAGTGTTGTGTCCAGTGAGCTTTGTGTCCAGTTTTGGACACGACACAAGCTCAAAATGTGCACAGTGACACAGGGTTAGGGTTAGGAAACCTAGGACTAGGTTTTGGTTCAAAAAGTTTTACAAATCAGTGTGTACTCATCAATGTGACAGTGTGCAACAGTGAGTAAAATACAATGTAATTAAATTGGGATACGTGTCCGACACGACACCAAATCAAACCCTGAAATCACCAAACTCTACCCACAACCATATTATGACTATATGCATGCAATAATGAAGAAAAACTAGTAAAATAACTAGGTTAAATATATTTACCTCTATGTGCAAAATCCTTGAAAATTTAAATAATGAGGGGGGGTGTCCAAGTCCTTGTGTCCAACTTGCTAGCCTCCCTTAGCACCCTCTAGGTTGTAGGAACCCAATGCAAGAGGTTTGAAGTGATTTGGATCACTAGGTTGAGAGTTATGGATTTTTGAAGTAAAGGGCAATTTTTCATGAATTTAATTCAATGCAAATGCAATGAATTAATCAAAATATATAGGAAAGGGGGTCATGCCAAGGGGGGGGGAGGTCTTGGCCGGCCAAACATGGCCAAGGCATGGGGGGAGGTTGTCCTTGGCTTGCTTGCAAGCTAAGGGAAAGACTTTGTAAAGGGGTTTAGATATTTTGCATAATTTAAGCAAAATATCAATAAGTAATATCTAGATATTTATATAGCTTGACTACCATGAATATCTAATCCCCTTAGTTATTCTAGGTTAGGGTTTAACCTATAGATTAGGGTAATTAGGTTAGGGATTAGCAAGTCACTAATCTAAAAGTCCATGAATAGTAAAATCTCACTAATCCCACTAAATTCCAAATAAATTCCTAAAAATTACCAAAATACCCCTATGGCCAAAAATCACTAAAATGATATTCTAAGCCTATGGTCAAGTTCCCATGGTCATGGCAACTTCTAGTTTAGAGAAACTAGGGTTTATACTAAGGTTTACTAACAAAGTCACAAAGTCATAAGTCATGACTTAGCATGACTTAGAAGATGGTTCTAATTACACTAATAATCACTATAAACCATATCATGCCCTAATCACCATTATTAAATAATAAAAATAATAATTTTTCAAAAATCCCCAAATTCTGAAAACAGGGTGTTACAAGTCTACCCACCTTAAAATAATTTCGTCCTCGAAATTTAGATGGTCGTACTCCTTCTAGGTCAAACCTCCAATACTCAAGGACAAAGCCACTACCTAGGCAACATACAAGGTCAATAAGCAAAGTAGGGGTAGTAGACCTATACTGGGTCATGTCCAAGAATTGGCTGGCAGTTTTAGGTCATAAGGTGTCCTTAATTTAAATCGAAGCCAAAAGTAACTCCATGGGGTAAATCAGGATGGAGTCTCGGGTCAGAAAAATCGTACTAAGCAAATGAAGCACACAATGGTATGCCTGAGTGGGACACTAAGGTCATGGGCGTAGTATGTCATGTCTAGGTCATGTACGTGAAATCAGTTTTTAGAAAACAACTAATCTTGTGCTCCAAATTTAAAAGTCACGGTAATGTGTCTACGGGGATCATAATTTAGAGTGGGAAGGGTCTAAGGCCTAATTTTAACCAGAATTTGTGATGCAATAGTGGTACCAGGGGGGACAGGTTAAATGGGAAAGTCTGTGGTCTCATCTAGGTGTACTAGTCATTCTAGATCAATACTGTCCTATGGTATCAAAACGTTCAAGCAATCTAAGGTGTCCAAATTGGGAAGGTAAGGGAACAACAATTATCAAGACTATAGGGTCGTCTACCCTCCTATATGAAAATGGGTCATTAACAAGTGAGAAATCATTAAAGTTACCATTCCATAAAAGAAAATTGAAAATTTAGGTACAACAATCACAAATAGATTTTTGTCTTGACATGATCTAAGTTGATCAATTTCAGGAAAAATAGAGATTTGGGCAAGATGGGAAATCAATAAAATTAAGTATAAGCACGAGCATCCAATGATGAAGATCCAGGTCATGATAAATTTAATTCAACTGAATACGAATACGAGGTTCATAGGCGATTAAAATAATTCCAAGGAGAATTGTCAAGGCTGTTGCGGACAAGATTCTAGGGCAAGTTTAACTGTCTCCATCCACGTAGATTAATATATGAAAAGGCGAACCAAAATGCAATAGGTTGATCAGACCATCATGCGCCGGTTCTGATTAGACAATATGTTAGTGGGTGCGCACCCAATAAAATATATCATGATCAAGCTCGAAAAAGGATAAGCTTGTAAAACTAAGGATAAATTGTAGCATAAGATATAAGTAAGGGTGGAATGATGAAAGAAGATACATAGTCCTGGTCATGGGCATAGACTAGGAAGATAAGGAAACAATAAATCACAGGGCTAAAAGGGTCACCATTCTATGGTCAGAGCTACTCTATCAACTCTAAGTCAAAAGGCATAACACATAAATTAATTTATTTAAGAGGAAAATTCTTGACAAAAGAGTTAGTCAAGAATTATATTAATAGCTAAAGCTACTCCTACTCCTACTCCTAAGTAAGAGATAAAGAAACAAACAAACAATCGACAAAAACAAAAGAACTACCAGGTCAAAACTGATCACTAATAAAGAACAGGTAGGAGCAGACGGAATTTGATTTTAAGATAGATATAATGAAGTAAGGTGGGAATGGAATTTAGAAGGACAGAACCTGCAAGCACATTGCCAACTGCCTGGCCATCCTCAACTGTCATGGCGTAAGCACGCCCCTGCTGACCTCTTCCAGCCTGCTGCTGGAACTGCAAAAATCTCTGCTGCTGTGGCTGTAATGGTCCTCTCTGCTGCTGTCCTACCGGAGCCTTGGCTCCTGCTCCTGGTGCTGCTCCCTGTGCTACTCTGCCTGTGTACTGGGAACACTCCCTCAGCTGGTGGTCCGCTGCCCCACATATTAGGCACCGGCCCAACCTCTTCCTGCACTCACCCCATCCATGTCCCGACTTCTTGCAATAGGGACAACTGATCGTCTTCGGGTCCTGACCCCGATACTGATGCTGCACTTGCTGAACTCCCACTGGGGTCTGCGTCTGCTGAAACTGCACATGGGGCCTCTTGGCCTGGCCTCTACTGCTGCTGGTACCACGAGCGTCCCGTCCCCTCTTGAACAACTGTTGCCGCTGAGTTTCCACTATCTGCTGGAAGAAGGAGAACAATCGTGCCACGTCCTCTGATCCTGATGACGACTGCTGCTGAAGAACGTTCGGGACGACAGAAGAAGGTCTCGGAGTAGGGAGAGGTGCACTCCCATAGGCTGCAGATATCCTAACCTGAGCTGGCACAACAGGAACTGCAGTCTCGGGGCCCTGCTGATCAGGACGAGGAGTGGTAGACCCCTCAGTGGTATCTCCCTGATCGAGACGATGAGATCGTGTCTCCATACCCATCCTGGAGACAGATCAAACAAGGAATCAATACTGAGATATAAAATGATAATTCAAGGGAGGACAGTTATTCAAGGAAGCAAACCTTCAACAAGAATTTTGATGGCAGGAATCCAGTTAAGAGTTTTCCTAATGCGATTGAGTACCCTAAAATAAGGATATTAATCTAACACAAGAAATTAAAATCAACAACTACAAAAATTTCAAAATCATCAACTAACACCAGGATTCAAGTTCTACAGTGAATCCTCCAAAACCAAATTCAATCAAGGGAAAAGGAGTTTAAATCGTAATTTCAAATGAGATTCTCAAGGGTCATCCCAGGAATCTCTCAAAGTATCCTAGCAGTGATTGAGTATCCACTCTCTCTAAGCCTATTCCTCAAATCCTATCGCAGGCTGTAGTGATACTCTAGTTCGAATACTACTACATAAACTCGTGACCTGCATGGGCCACTACTAAAAACGTGTCACGACCCGCACCCTAGAGTAAGGGCACGAGAAGTGGGTACGTCCAGCCTACGCCGCAGTGTCGGCGGTAGAACGCTGTCCTAGGTCAATCATCTAACAATATAAAGTACCTGTACAGTTTATACTCTCCGAATGGAGGTGACAAACAAAAAAATAATCTCAATCACATCTAGGTAGAAGAATGAAAGATAGATAGATAGACAGTAACTCAAAGAGAACAGTAGAATAGATGAAATAAGACTAAGTGTCTAAGATACATAACATCCAGAATGTCAACTCATAATACAAATAGTCTAAGAGTCTACATAACTCAACATCTCAAAATACAACTCAGATGTGAGACAAAAAGATATAGAAAAGACTGCCTAAACTAAACTGGTCTAGACTACTGGAACATCCTCCTCAGCTGCAGGTGGATCCTGCTGAGGGTCCACAACATAAGTGTCATCTAGTCCTGCTCCATAATAGGTAGACACCAGGGCCTCCTCCTCATCCTCTGTAATATTTTCAACAGGTCCAATCAGGACGGGAACGAGCACAATACATCTCACGCAGTGCATAGCAGGTTAGGAAATACGATACAGGCAATAGAGTAAGATACATGAACTGCTGAAAGGAAATATACGCTGTAAAAGAGATAGCTGTAATGAAATATCTACTGTATATAGAGAACTGTAAGTGACTAGTGATGTAGAGCACAATATAGGCATGTGAATGGCTAGAATTTATACATGATTACACTACTGAGTTTGCACATGATTACACTACTTTGGAATTATTCACATGTCCACTTCTACTCTCCCGTTACCCCAATCAATACACAAGGATCTATACAAGTTACGTTATTGTACATGATATCACATGGGGCCCATGAAAGGGTGCACATGATAGTATACATGAGAGCTCAGTAAACATGAGAGTACATGATCACATGAGTGCACATGAATGATGGAAGCATAGGAGTACATGATGATAGTGAAACGCACATAACATGAAGTACCCGATGCTCCCGAGGGGGATAACATCTCATGTAAAGATCCATATAGTACCAATTCGTGTTACAAATGTGACAGCAACAAGTAAAGTAATCTAGAGCGAGAAGTAAAGCCTGAACAAGTATGAAACGGTCAGAGAATGTACTCGCCTGATAACTGAATGTCTGAAGAGGATGTACTGCCTGAGGAGAGGTGTATGGCTCCTAATCAGAGCAATATAAGTCACAATGTATCCACAATGATAAAAATAAAGTATACAATGCATACTACATGATTCTAGGTCAAACTGGTCAAAAGTCAACTCTTGGTCAACTCTAATAGTCAAACTGGGTCACAGGAAGTCATACTAAGTCAAATAAGGTCAAACAAGATCAAACAAGGTCAAACAAGTTTAATCTAGGTTAAAGTCAACTCCTGGTCAACACTTTAATCAACTAGTCAAATACTAGTCAACATGATAAATCTGGATCAAGTCTAGATCAACTTAGACCAACTAAGTCATTGGTCAAACAAAGACTAGTCAGTTAGGGTAATTAGGTCAAACATGGTCAACACTAGTTAAACTAGTTAGGGTTTTAGTCAAACTAGTCAAACTAGTTGATTTAGGTCATTCCTAGTCATTTCTAGGTTAACTATGTCACTTTTGACCTAAGGTTGACTTTGGTCAACCCTTAGTCAACAAGGGTCAACAAGTGGGTTTAGGGTCATTAGGGTTAGTCCCAAGCCATAGGCTAGTAATCCTAGGCCATAGGCCATAGTCATAGGTTTTTATATAACCTATACTAGAAATCATATATATATGTATATATCTATATACTACCCATATACCCATATATGAATACTATATACAATACAACCCACATACATATGTATATATATATAATATCACTATATGAAAACTAATACAAATATATATATATCAATATATATATATATATATACCTATATATATATAAACTCATATATATACTATATATATATAGAGAGACAAAGTGAGAGAGAGAGTGAGACAGTGAGAGAGAGTGAGAGATCAGGACACAGGGGGGGGGGGAAATTCCAGAACCGGGAACCCACAATCAAACCCCCAAACACACACACACATAACATATATACATAGATATGTATATATATACATAACTATACACACACACATCCAAACACCCTAAAAACTCACACACACACACATAACATATGTACTACATATATATATACACTAAAATACATATATACAATGTACTAATCACATCAAAAATAGATTTGAAACTCGAAGTCAAAAACTGGAAAGGAAACACAAAAACTGGAATATTTGCACTGTTTACTCGAAATATAGGTAATCCCAAATTCTCACACTAAAACGAGCTAAGACTCGTATCCCTAGGTTGGTAACACTAGCCCCACACATATACTAGTGTCCTAGGTGCCTGACACAGAGTATAGACACGACACGACGTGTCCAACTCACAAAACAACCACTCGGGTAAACCTGATACACACGCACACACACAGTATCGTGCACGCGTGCAACTCACCCTAGGACACGACACAGACACTCTCGTGTCTCGTGCACGTGCACGAATGTTCACCTAGGGGTAGGGTACGTGTCCAACACCCTGCACTGTGTCCACGTGTCGTGTAGAGAGGACACGACACGCGTATCAGAGAGGGAAATACGTGGTTTCAGACCGCGTCGTGCAGTGATGCACGCGTCTCGTGTACGCAACACAGGACACGACACACCTCGTGCTCGTGTCCTGGGGTTCGCCCTAGGGTCTACTACACACGTGTCACCCTGACACGTGTCCACGACTCGTGTACGTGGGACACGAGACCCGTGTCAGAGCCAAAAACTCGGCTGTGCAGTGCAGTGCACGACCCTTGCGGGGACGATTCCGTGTCCGACACGACACGAGGTCATCCCAAACTTTGGGGATGACCTGTCAGTCAGTGCCCCGTGCTCTATGCCAATTTTGGCGTGTCCAAGTGGCGTGTAGAGGGAGAACTAAGGGGGTGGTAGCAGGGGATTTACAGTGTACTGCAGTGTCTAAACAGTGTTGTGTCCAGTGAGCTTTGTGTCCAGTTTTGGACACGACACAAGCTCAAAATGTGCACAGTGACACAGGGTTAGGGTTAGGAAACCTAGGACTAGGTTTTGGTTCAAAAAGTTTTACAAATCAGTGTGTACTCATCAATGTGACAGTGTGCAACAGTGAGTAAAATACAATGTAATTAAATTGGGATACGTGTCCGACACGACACCAAATCAAACCCTGAAATCACCAAACTCTACCCACAACCATATTATGACTATATGCATGCAATAATGAAGAAAAACTAGTAAAATAACTAGGTTAAATATATTTACCTCTATGTGCAAAATCCTTGAAAATTCAAATAATGAGGGAGGGTGTCCAAGTCCTTGTGTCCAACTTGCTAGCCTCCCTTAGCACCCTCTAGGTTGTAGGAACCCAATGCAAGAGGTTTGAAGTGATTTGGATCACTAGGTTGAGAGTTATAGATTTTTGAAGTAAAGGGCAATTTTTCATGAATTTAATTCAATGCAAATGCAATGAATTAATCAAAATATATAGGAAAGGGGGTCATGCCAAGGGGGGGGGAGGTCTTGGCCGGCCAAACATGGCCAAGGCATGGGGGGGGGGGGGGGTTGTCCTTGGCTTGCTTGCAAGCTAAGGGAAAGACTTTGTAAAGGGGTTTAGATATTTTGCATAATTTAAGCAAAATATCAATAAGTAATATCTAGATATTTATATAGCTTGACTACCATGAATATCTAATCCCCTTAGTTATTCTAGGTTAGGGTTTAACCTATAGATTAGGGTAATTAGGTTAGGGATTAGCAAGTCACTAATCTAAAAGTCCATGAATAGTAAAATCTCACTAATCCCACTAAATTCCAAATAAATTCCTAAAAATTACCAAAATACTCCTATGGCCAAAAATCACTAAAATGATATTCTAAGCCTATGGTCAAGTTCCCATGGTCATGGCAACTTCTAGTTTAGAGAAACTAGGGTTTACACTAAGGTTTACTAACAAAGTCACAAAGTCATAAGTCATGACTTAGCATGACTTAGAAGATGGTTCTAATTACACTAATAATCACTATAAACCATATCATGCCCTAATCACCATTATTAAATAATAAAAGTAATAATTTTTCAAAAATCCCCAAATTCTGAAAACAGGGTGTTACAATACCAGAAGCTCGTATGTGAGCACAGGCAATAGGAGTTCAGCTGCTTTTGACATGATACATTCGGACGTTTGGGGCCCTTGTCCTACAACCGGGATTAACGGCTTTCGATGGTTCGTCACCTTTATTGATTGTTATACCCGTGTGACGTGGGTCTACCTTCTGAAGAATAAAAGTGACGTCCTTGAGGCCTTTCAGGACTTTCATCGACGAGTGGAAACACAATATGGCGCTAAAATTAAGTGTTTCCGATCCGACAATGGGACGGAGTATACGAATAAGCGGATTGCTGAGTATTTTTCAACTCATGGAATACTTCATCAAACTTCGTGTGCTTATACTCCGGCTCAAAATGGTGTGGCAGAACGAAAGAACAAACACTTGCTGGAAGTTGCACGGACGATGATGCTGGCTATGAATGTCCCGAAGCACTTATGGGGGCAGGCTATATTGACGGCCTCTTATCTTATCAACAGAATGCCATCTCAGGTATTGGACTGGAAGACACCATTGGAGATGCTTACTGGAGCTAATACATACACTGTTCCACCAAAAGTTTTTGGATGTGTATGCTTTGTCCAGGATAATCGGCCAGGCGTTGGCAAACTGGATCCTCGGGCAGTTAAATGTGTCTTTGTCGTTTACACGGCGACTCAGAAGGGTTATGTCTGTTGGAGTCCAGTCGAGCGGAAGATGTTTGTCAGCATGGACGTTACTTTCAGAGAACTCGAACCATACTATGGTTCGGATGAAGGTTCCGCATTTGGTGACACACCTAACACAGATGGTGTTCGATGTGAGGGGGAGATAATCAGCCCAAATGTGGTCGTCGGATCGGTTCCGTGTCCGGTTGTAGACAACTGGACGAAAGGGGGAGAGCACAGTGACTCAGATACAGAAAATGAAGAAGAAGATCCATATGTTACGCAGGGGGAGCAGCAGACAAGGGAAAAGGAGACGCAGAGGGAGCAGCAGACAAGGGAAAAGGAGCTCCAAGTCTACAAAAGAAGACAACAGAAGTCCAGTACTGTGCCTATGCCATGTCCTGTGCCTACTGTACCAAGTCCCTCGTCTACTCCTGCTCCAACTCCTGAAGATGTTGTCCCCGCACTGAATCACTCGGATTCAGATGCGGATCTCTCCGACTCGGATGGTACGATCTCTCCACCACCTATTGCTCCCTTAAGGAGATCTTCTCGCATCAATGCGGGTAAGGCTCCTGCTCGTTTTGATGATTACGAACATGACATTGCCAACTTCTTGTCTTATTCTAACATTTCTTCGAATTATCGAGCCTTCATTGCATCGTTAGACTCTACTTCGTTGCCCAAGTGTTGGCAGGAAGCAAAGAAAGATCCAAGGTGGAAAGCTGCAATGATGGAAGAACTTGGAGCACTGGAGAAAAATAAGACATGGGAGCTGGTTCCATTACCCAAAGGGAAGAAAGCTGTGGGATGCAAATGAGTGTACACAGTGAAAGAGACGCCAGAAGGAAAAGTAGAGCGGTACAAGGCGAGGTTGGTTGCAAAAGGATTCACACAGTCATATGGAATAGACTATGATGAGACTTTTGCCCCAGTAGCAAAAATGAGCACAGTAAGAACTCTGGTCTCCATTGCAGCGAACTATGGGTGAAAGCTGTACCAGTTGGATGTGAAGAATGCCTTTCTTCATGGGGACCTGCAAGAAGAAGTATACATGGAGCTCCCGCCTGGGTGCTATGCGACGGAATCAAACGGAGGGACGTCGCAAGAAAATGTGTGTAAACTGAAGAAGTCACTATACGGGCTCAAGCAATCCCCTCGAGCCTGGTTTGACAGATTCAGAAAGGCTGTTACAGGCATGGGATACCGTCAAACAAATGCAGATCATACGGTTTTCCTTCAGCATGCAAGAGGCCACATCACTATACTTGCTGTATATGTGGATGATATAGTGATTACAGGTGATGATGAAGTCGAGATCACTAAACTGAAGTCAAAACTCGCGAAGGAGTTTGAAGTGAAAGATTTAGGAGCGATGAGGTACTTTCTAGGCATCGAGGTGTGTGAAGGCGAACAAGGAATTGTTCTCTCACAAAGAAAATACACACTAGATCTGCTGAAGGAGACAGGGATGCTGGGATGCAAAGCAGCGGTCACTCCAATTGACCAGAAGTGCAAGTTGGGAGCAGAAGCAGGAGAGCCCGTTGATCGTGAAAGATATCAACGACTTGTAGGGAGATTGATTTATCTGGGACACACTCGCCCTGATATCTCATTTGCGGTGAGTGTAGTGAGTCGCTACATGCATGATCCAAGAAAGGGTCATATGGAGGCAGTATTTCAGATCTTGAGGTATCTGAAAGGAACGCCGGGAAATGGGCTATGGTTCAAGAAGAATGGACGCATAGAAGTTGAGGGATACTGTGATACAGACTGGACGAGCTGCATAGACGACAGAAGGTCTACCACGGGATACTGTGTTTTTGTAGGAGGAAATCTTGTCTCATGGAGAAGCAAGAAACAGTCTGTGGTAGCACGGTCGACAGCTGAAGCAGAATACAGAGCAATGGCTCTGGGAGTGTCAGAGTTGCTATGGGTGAAAGCATTGCTGACAGAGTTGAAGCTGGATAAGGGAGCACCATTGCGTCTTCTGAGCGATAGTCAAGCTGCAATAAGTATAGCTAACAATCCAGTTCAGCACGACAGAACGAAGCACATCGAGATTGATCGATTCTTCATCAAGGAGAAGCTGGAACAAGGGATACTGAAGATTGACCATGTCCGCTCAGAAGAACAAGTTGCAGACTGTCTGACTAAGGGTCTTAGTTCATTAAGTCTGTCGAAGCTATGTAACAAGATGGGGATGATCAATATCTATCGCCCATCTTGAGGGGGAGTGTTGAGAATCAATAAGGGACTTTTAGTCCCACATCGGAATATGTAGTATGTAGAGGAGCTAGACTCCCTATATATAGTGAAGTAGTCCATCAATAAAATCATCCAACTATTAATTTCTACACCTTGAAAGCTAATTTATTGGCCCACATGCCTACATTTTGTACTCTTAATTTAGCTTACGCAACAAAGGAGCAATCCTCCGAGTTACTGTAGGCAAAGGGAATCTTATTTGTCCCCGTACAACGTTTAGCCACAGAGTCATAGAGCCAAATAAAATCACATCCCGATGAAATTGATGTATTAATCTCATGTAATATACAATTTTATGCTCGTCATAGGTGTCAAATCTAGCCTTGTCAAATTTATAATGATTAAGGACACATTTAATTATGGTCGATTCATTTAGTGAACACCTTTGGCCTTCCTCTTTGTGATATCAATGGAAGGATTAGCAGTAGTGTTCCCTTTTGGAGCTGAAGCAATGTCAGAAGAATGGAGTATTTTCTTCTTATTTTGCTTTAAACTTAATGGGAAAAGGGTTTGAATTCTTTTCTTAAAGTACAATTTCTGTTAGTCTACTATGAGCAATGTCGTTTAGCTATATTGCTTGTCAGGATACTGAAGACCCATATAATTGTGCTTCTGAAGCTTAACGGATACTTTCTGCTTCCAGGGTGTCGGAAATACACTCAAAAGACACTATGAAACATACCTATTGGAATACGAGCTGGCACATGATGATGTGGATGGAGAGTGTTGCTTGCTATGTCACAGGTGTGGAGACATCAGTCATCAGCCTTTCCCAGTTTATTTAACTCCATTTGTTTTGTCTAATATGCATGTCTAATGCATAAGATGCTTTCTTTCCTCAGTAGCGCTCCTGGTGATTGGGTGAACTGTGGTTTATGTGGCGAGTGGGCTCACTTTGGCTGTGATAGACGGCAGGGCCTTGGTACTTTTAAGGTATGCAATACTCTGGTACCATTCAATTCAAACTCATTATCACGACTAATTACACATGATTCTTATTCTCACATGTTCCAATTTCTTCATGTAAGTTCACCATAATGGCAAATTGCCAACTCTACATTACGTTGGCTCCATAACAAAAGATCTGGCATAATTTTCTTACTTATACAAACACCTTGTTTAGACAACATTTACACTTTACTATATAACTTCATGTGTAACTAGTTTTGCATATGACCCTACAATAATTTAAAAACTAATGGAAAGTGAATTATTCTTGCATGACAATTACATGACCGAAAATACTGTCTGTGAGCTTCGAATCATAGACATGGAAGTTTGCTCAAGAATTTTCCGATTAACAGCTGTAATAAGAAGGTTCTAGGGGTTGAATTGGAGCTTATGCAATTGTGTTACTCTACGTTGTATGTTAATACATCAACTTGCATGCATACATTTGGTATGTTACTACAGTTTTAAGTAATACTGGATTAAAAGAAGAAAATCTATTTCGCATCTTAATGCATCAACTTGCATGAGAATGACCCATATTTTTTAGATCATTAGCTGCATACCATTGCATGATGACTGAACCGAATCTCAGAAGCCATTTATAGTGATTTTGATTTGGTTACATACTTGCATCCTTGACTGAAGTAACAATAAGGACTGTAAAGCTCTTTCTTGGAAACTTGGGGATGTTACAGAGGAAATTTATATTATATAGAGCTGAATGGAAATGACCAAAAGCGAAAAGAGAGAGGGGGGGGGGGGGGGGGGGGGGGGCAGGGCTGGTCCTGAGCTCATGGGGGCCCAGGACGGACTTTCAAAATAAGGCCTCCATACATAATGTAAAAAAATATTTAAAAAAACTCTAGGTATCATCATCAAAAATGAACTGCTAGGCATCATCATCAATATAATGAATTGGATCATGAGATTGGGGGGGGGGGGGGGGGGGGGGGGGGGTTGGGTTTGAAGGCTTTGTTGTTGGTTCTTGCATGATATCGAAAATGAACTGCTGGGCATCATCATCAATATAATGAATTGGATCATGAGATGGGTCACATTGCAAGATTGGCAAAGCAAACTAGAATCAAAATAGATTTTGGTCCCAACCGAATGGTTGTTCTGATTCATCTGAATAGTGATAAAGATTGAAAAGCTCACTTATATGATGGTAGATTGTGGATCCAACAATAGTGCTTTCAAGGTGCGTCACATTGTTGAGTATGCATGCTCGCGCACACACAAAACTTGTACTTTATGATTGTCTGCTGCAATTTTTTTTGGTATCAAGAAAATTAGGCCTACTGTTGTGGTACTCTTCTCCTATGGCAAAATGTGTGAAGAGATTTGATCTCTACGATGATGTTTGTGAACTCTTCTCCCCAGTTTGTTTATCATCTCACGAGCCTCGTTGGTTGGTAACAGGATTATGCAAAGACCGATGGGTTGGAATACGTATGCCCGCACTGTAGCATAACAAACTACAAGAAGAAACCACAGAAAATGGCGATGAATGGATTTTCTAACGCATCAGCAGTTGTATCGCGACATTTGTAATATTTTTCTTTTTTGTTCTTTTTTTGTTGTTGTTCCTCCTATTTTGTTCTATTCGTAAGAGCAGCATCCCCAATTTGTGTTTGGGGGTTAATTTGTATTACTATTCCTCATTGTCGTTAACCCTAGGCAAAATCCTAATATAGCAAGCTAGTTATTATACACGGAAGGAAAAAAAAAAGGAAGAAGAAGAAAGTGTTCTGTGCATTTGTTTTGTAACATATTTGTAGGTCTTCTTTCATTCTGAATGCTCGAGACTACTTGCTTCTACTATAGGAACAAATAACACTTTCTTTTTTGTGGTACTTGGGTTGACCCCTCTGGCTATGTTTGGTCAAATCTCGTAACAAAGACTGAGGATCCCACTACCACTTTCACTCAATGGTGTACACTCGGAGGGCGGCAGCCAGAAGTATTGATTTGAGTTTCTTCTCCACCACTCATGTTTGATATTTGGATTCTTTCAAGGCGTTTAGTCTTTGGGCACCTGTTTAGTCTGTGTATTCCATGAGCATGTTCGTTTTTAACGTTATGTTTGGGAAGGGGAGAAAATAGGGGGAAGAAAAAAATTGACGGAAAAGTAAGGGGAAAAAAAATTAAAAGTTAGTGATGTTTGGAAAATGGGAAAAGAAAGTGGAGGAGAGAAGTTTGGGAGAAAAATCTTCGCAAAAGAATTTCCTCCAAAAATAAGTAGGAGAAAAATGAACACACGTGAGGATTTTTTGTAAAATTATACCATTATCCAGTAATTAATTAATTTTTTTTTTCTATGTTGCCTTTTCTTTCGAGGGGATTTTGGTAAAATTAATTAGTTTTTCACTCTCTTTTCTTTGGTCATCCAAACAAGAAGAGGTAAAATTATTTTTTTTTTCACCTCCATTTTTCTTTCTCTTAAATTTTCCTTCTCTTCTCCTAAGTTTCCAAACATAGTTTAAGACAATGTGATTTTATATATTAGACTACATCCGATGACGTGATCATATATGATTCACCATTGTGCTGGCATCTTATTTTATCGTGTTAGTTTTATCATCATTTGATGGAGTATTAGGGACTCGTTTTTGGTTTATAATATGTCATATTTTTACTACTTCTTGTTACCTGATTGAGACATAGGTTATATGATGAGATCTAAGTTGACTATTGTAGTATGCACTTTCTTGTCTAAGTACAATCATGATCGGACTACAGGATACTGGAATATTCCTTAGTGCGTAGCTGGCTTGATCATATCCCGTTCTTTGTATGTATTTCGATACCGAGGCAAGACAAAACTAATAAATTTGGAGTGCCTAAAACTTACCATGGTGCTTAGGCCATCTCAAATGGGGGGTTTCTCTTTCCCATATTTGTATGGAAGAAAACCAAGTTAGAAAAAACTTCTCCCAATGGTGGTTTATATCTCAATTTGAATTATATAAATTCTCGATCTTTCATACCAATTAATATTGGGCCTCATGTCTTTAAATTGATCATTTTATTTGTTGTCATGCAGGTTAAAGTGCAATGTCAACTAGGATAGAAATTCAATTTTAGAAATCTCCATTGGAGATTTGTCCCACTTGTTGGGAAAGTGGTGTGACCCGAACCGGAGTTGGCCCATGAGGTGCGATATTGAATTGTGCCCATATGTCTTAAAAGAGAATTCTCATGTAAGACCTGAACCAATCCCAATTATCTACACCCCATGATCTCACCGTCTATCCGATGTGGGACTAAATTACCAACTCCATTGTCACCCCTTTTTGAGGGCTCAACCAGAAATGAGATACAATCCAACACCATTTTCTAGATTCTAGATTTTACAGTATTTTTTTCACATTATTTTTTGATCACACAATCTTTAGGACTAGAACTTACTTTATCATTTCTTACTATTCTCATACAAACTTAACCCATTCTACGTTTGCCTTTTTTTTTTTTTTTTTAATTTGACCTATAAATAAATTTTGGCTAAATCACAACTTGATACCCTCAACTATTCGAGTTTTTCAACTTGATACCTGAACATTGATAGGTATCAACTTGATGTCCTAAATTTCAAAAATGACAAAATTATTCCTACTCGTCCCCCCTACCGGCTGTCACCATCCCCGCTGCATCCCACCCCCACCGGCTATCACCATCCCTGTCGCATCCTCCCCCCGGTGTGGCCACACCATCCCCCCTCGGTCGCACTACCCCGAGTGCTGCAGCTACACCACCGCCTCGCTCCACCCGCCCGCTTTTTGCGCCGCCTCCCTCCCCCCTCTCTCTGCCCAAGGGTGGTGCAGCCGCAAGGTGGGTGACGGCGGGGGCGGTGATAGCCGGTAGAGGGAGGGGATAATAGAGTAGGAGTATTTCGTCATTTTTAAAATTTAGATTATTAAGTTGATACCTATTAAATTAAGAATATGAAGTTGAAAAATTCGAATAATTGGGAGTCAAGTTATAATTTAGCCATAAAAATTTGAGCATCATCTCTACTAATGATGCTCTTACACCACATACTAGAACTATACACGACTACTTTACTTTATTATTATTTTTTTGTTTACTATTTTTTTTGGCTTAATTGCACTTTGATACCCTCAACTATTTCACTTTTTCAACTTAATACCCTAAACTTTTTTACTCAACAACTCGATACCCTCAACTATTTTATTTTTTCAACTTAATACCTAAAACACAAAAAATCCCAAAAATGCCCCTGGCTTTCTCTCTCCCATGCAACCCCCCTCCCTCCCCCCCCCTCCCATTCCGGTGACCACCTCCCCCCCCCCCCTCTCCGGCGACCACCTCCCCCCCTCCCTCTCCGGCGATGGTGGAGTCGGGAAAGGAGAGGAGGGCAGCGAGAGAGGGAGGAGGGAGGGGGGAGGGGGTGCGGGTTGCCGGAGGGTGCAGGGGAGCGGGGGGGGAGGGGGAGGGGGAGGGTGCAGGCGGGGCGGCGGAGGGGGAGGGTGCAGGCGAGGCGGGGCGGGGGCGGGGGGGGGGGGGGGGGGAGGGGGAGGGGAGAGGGGGGGGGGGGGGAGGGGAGGGGATGAGTGGTAGTTTTAAAATTTGGGTAAGGACATTATTGTCCAAAAAATTATCTGGGTATCAAGTTGTTACAAAAAAAAGTTTAGGGTATCAACTTGAAAAAACGTAATAGTTGAGGGTATCAAGTAGCAATTAAGCCTTTTTTTTTTTTTGAATTTTTTCCACATTACTCAGTTGAATTCACTTCCGAAGAAAGCTGAAAACTGTTGCTTTTTATTCTCCCCAACTGCTCCGTCTTATGCTCTCAAGCTTACTCTCTTGGCTTTCTCTCTCCCATGTCAAGTATTCCTTCCCAAAACTAGGGTTTCTTTCTCCCCCACTCGTGCTCCTCTCCCCATAATTAGGGTTTTCCGATCCTCAATCCATGGGCGATCCGTGTAATTTCTCGTAAATACTCCTCCTCCTCCCCAAAATTATGGTTTTTTTAGCTGTTTTGAATCGTAATAACTGTTAGTTCGGCCGATTTGATGGGTAGGTTTCGTAAAATAGGGTTTAGAATTCCGTGTTCGATTGTAAAGGTTTGATCTTTTGGGCGCCTGTGCTCTTGGCAGAAGGGAACTTCGGTTAGGCTCTATATTTTAGGCGGTGGGTGTTGTGATACTTCCATGTGCAGTGCACCACTGCTGGAAAGCTGTTGTCTTGAGTGCTTGTCTCTCAAAAATATTTCTTCTTCGTTTTTGGGGTTCGGCTGTTTTGATTATAACAATTTGTTTATGTGGAGAATGGATTTGGTCAACTTAATGGCTAGGGTTTAGAGTTTCTTTACATATCATTTGTTTTGGGATATTCCTTTATGCTCTGGAATGTTGCTGTAAAAATTTGCTCTTGATGTGTCTGTGTTCTTGTCAGAAGGAAACCTTGTTCTCCTACGGGGCTAATTTAATTGCTAAGATTGGTAAATTAGGGTTTATACTTCAAATATCATTGGGTTTAGTGATATGATGTGCAAATTTGACCTTGGAGTGTCTCTGTTCTTACCAAAGGACGGAACCTCTGTTTATACTGGCTAATTAATATCCGGAATTGATAGTTTATGGTTTAGAGTTTCTGTACATATCACTGAGTTTAGTGATAGAAAATTTTGATCTTGGCCGTCTTTGTTAATAATTCGCTTCCCTTGACTTAAATAGTTTAGGGTTCACATTTTAGGTGGTGGGTGTTTTGATCCTACCATAGGCACTGCAGTGCTGCTGTAAACATGTTGCCGTGAGTACTTGTTCTCTCTTGAGAAAATATGCTTTTGAATGCTCAAACTTTTTTATTATTCTATGCATTGCCTATACTCTATTTGTTTAAGATATTCCAAATTCTTGGAATTTGTTAGTTCCTTTTGGGAGAGTCCAGCTATGTTGCACAGACACGAATAATACAAATTACAATACAGACACAGTGATGCCGAGACCACACATTTTTTGGTTTGTCTGTGCTGCCTAGGAGCGAGTGTAGTAAGCTTGAGATCTTCAGTCTGTGTTCTTAAAGATGGGTTTTCTTTTTTATTGTTTGAAAAGGGTTTAGTTAAAAGTTCTTAATACTCGCCCTTTTTTAGTGATATAGTTTCCAAATTTGATTCATGCTTGTAGAACAAGGGTAGGATTATGGAATATGAAAGAGTTGTTCTTTGGTATATGAAATATTAGTATAATTTAGAAGTTTGATTGATATCGTTTCCTGCCAAATTGCAAAACCCTAATTTGTTGGGTTTGGGACCACTGTGTGTGAGTGCTTTACCTGTTCTCTGTCTGCCTTGGGTTATATTGTCATACTCGGTTCGCATCATGGCACTTTTATCTTGGCATTCATCTGCGAACGACATTGTGTTCTCTTGCTAGTCATACTTTGTACACTTGGCACACAAATGGTCTCTTATCTCTTGCACAAAATTTATCTTGATTTTGTTGGTTACTCTTTCTTAGACATTGTCATCACCATCATGGAAATCACCATGGAAATTGAAAAAGCTAATCACTTGGATCCATGATTCGCAGTTAAGTTCTTGGACTCTCATCACCTCACACTCACTATGCAAGCTGACTGATCTCCTAACCCAAACAATATTCTCTTGCTTACCTTCGTCTAGGAAATTCTACTTAATCATTTTAATTTTTTGGATCTTGAGATATCAACATGGCAAGATCTCTACCAGCTCTTCTCATTTTATATTTTCTTATTTTTCACGTTAATGGCATGATGGGCTTGTTTTTATAGTGCTGCATTACTGGAGATTTATGAACTACACGTGTGCAAGTTATGTGTAAATTAAGTGGATGGATTAGAAAAGCATTTAGTATGTTGTGTGTTATTACTATGTGCAAAATGCAAACTGATTCTAGTTTACATTTCGTTTGTTTCCATTTGTTCTCTGAGTTGATTCAACTTGGAATCTAAAACTGCTTGCTGCTAAAATTCAATTGTTACATGTCGTTGGCCCACGCATGGATCACGCCCCTCAATCTTTTGTTATGATGAGAGTATCTAGTGTCTTGTGTGACTTGATAATTCAGATATCTACTGTTGTTTACAAAATATAGCAATGTCATAGAATTATTAAATTTCGACTTCTAAACATTATTAAACATTTGCCTTCACTATTGAACCATTCCAAGAAAGAATAGACATGCTGTTTTGTATAATCCGTATATGGAGTCTTGTTCAGAAGTCAATGACATGCATCATGTATAAATCTTGTTATTTCCTGCATTTTCTGTAGTAAGAAGCTAACGTTTATACTTTTTCATGTTAGCTAGGAGCCAAGAGAAGAATTAGAAGCAGGTTCATGTTCTCTACTCCATTCAATATCAGTTTGTAAGGACGGACTTTTGCCATAGTTCTGTGGATATGATGGTACTATTTTGAAGTGAGTCTATTGAGTACAGATTTTACCTAAAGAATATTCTCGGCTTCCATTCTAAGAAGCTCCCCATTTGCTGATCCTGTGGTTCACGAGAGATTACCATGGATGATTTTATTGATCCTTTCCTTCCATCAGTATCCTGGTCAGAGTTGCATACATCTTCAAGGTCATCGTGGGACGACAATGTTGCATCTCAAACAAATGGTTTACTTGCTAATTCAGTAGAAGCGTACGAGAGCAATGAAAATAATTGCATGATTCCCACAAGTCATATTGTCAGGAATGTTGCTGCTGAAGATTTACAAATAGATGCACATAGCGATACCTCTTCTATCTTTAGTGATGAAAATCTAAAGTACTTATCTCAGTCTGAGCTACCAAACCATCCATCACAGACAACCCTACATGATAACGGGACTCATGAAAACAATTTCTTGATGAAGGGCTTATTTGAAAGTAACATAAGAATGCCTCAGATTGCACTTACCATGTCCAATTCAATTGATAGTAATGACAATGACCATTCAACGTTTCCACTCTCTCTTGGACATACCCACACTATTTCTTCAGTTCCAACAATGTGGGCACCATCATATTCTGATAGCTCTTCTTTTCTGGAACATGGCAAATTGCAAAATTTTGGCTACCAAGGAGTGGGAAGTAATGGTGATGTATTGGGGAAGTCATTTATTGAGAGTGGCAAATACCAACATCTGCACAATTCACCGGCTGCATCTCTGCACGTAAAAGTCTCACGTTAAACAGCTGTAAAATTATGCTTTAGATCATTCCACAATCTGAATATTTCTCTGACTTCCTACACATTCATTACAGGATAACTGTGACCTTCAAACCTCCCATTTCCCTACTTTAAGTCGTGGGCATCAAATGAAATTAACAAGTGCTGGATTTTCACAGCAACAGCAACAGGTACTATATTTATTTGTTTTCCATTTCAGCCTAGAATTCCTTCAAAATTTATCAACATATGTAAAACTACAGGAGCAAAACGGGTTTCCTAACCTTCAACTACCGTCTTTCTCTACTGTGCCACATATGGCACCAAGTAAATCAGCTGTAGTGCAGGCCTCTCAACAGGTTTTATATTCTGTTATTTATGTTTTTCATATATTGTCGTCTATTTTTCCCCTTGTTCATTTTGTTTATATTCAGTTGTCACAGTCAACTGAAGGGAATACCTTCGATCATCATACCAACCATTCTTCTGGTGCTCAATATCAAGCAGCAACAACTAATGGGGGTGGTTGCAATGGTGCTACAAATCCACGTGTGCGTGCACGGCGTGGTCAAGCCACTGACCCTCATAGCATCGCCGAACGGGTTAGTGTATAAATGTTGTCATATGAAGATTAACCTAGACAAATTTATGGTTCATTGCCTTCCTTTGCTAGATAGTAGATATCCATATTTATGATGACTTTTGTAAATTCAAAATTGAATGCAGCTAAGGAGAGAGAAAATTTCTGAAAGAATGAAGAATCTGCAGGAACTTGTCCCTAGTTCCAATAAGGTACTATTAAGTCATTTATTTCTGGATTTTCACTGCATTGTCATGTTTTAGCAGGCCTTTTCTGTCAATTATATGTATGTCAAGTGACTTGTGTCTTTAATATGTTCTTTTGTTTATGAAATATCAATATTCTTAGAAACTATATGTGTTCTCACATAAAGTACTATTACGCCATTGTCGTCTGCAATTCCTACAGAAATATACGAACTTCCATCGACAAATAATACTATTCAAAGTATATCTCAAAATAAAATTTGATGCTATTATTGTTATTATTATTTTAAACCTGTCTGTTAACATTTGATTTTATTTGGTAACTATTAAAGTCCCTACCACTGCATCAAAACTCTAGAATTGTAGTAAGGGTTGAAGGTTAAGTATTTATACTAAAACATTCCCTGCAGATCAAAGACCCATTTGATTCATGCAGTGTTATCTATCAGTATTCTTAGGAACTATATCTGTGCTTACATAAAGTACTATCACACCAATTGTCATCTGCATTTCCTACTATACCAACTTTCATCGACGAATATTACTATTAAAAGTATATCTCAAAATAAAATTTGGTGATATTGTTATTTTAAACCTGTCTGCTAACAATTTGATTTTATTTGGTAACTATTAAAGTCCCTGCCGCTGCACCTAAACTCTAGAGTTGAAGTGAGAGTTGAAGATTAAATATTTATAATGTAACATTCTCCGCGGATCCAAGACCCACTTGATTCATGCAGTGTTATATATTATTTTAATCCACTAAAAATGTGCACAACCCACGTTCGAATCCTCTTGCACGAATTTAAGAAGATTTTATAAAAATTATAAAAAAAAGTTACACTGCTGCATAAATCCAGCACTCATCCAAAATGGACCTTCGACCTGCGGAGAACATGTTTTGATAATATAACTGTGTAACCCCCAACCCTCACCATAGCTATAGAGTTTTGGGTAGTGGCAGAGACTTTGACAATAATCATGTTCCTATTAATTTGTTCATGTATTAGCAATTTCTTTTAGCCATGGGAGTGCATATAGAGAAACAACATTTTAGATTTTTATGTTCAGTAGAAAGTTACACTTAAGAGAGGAAATAGTTGGAGTCTATATAATGTGTCCTCTGTTTTACTTCTAGGACATACTTGGCATTTACATGCAAAAAGCCTTTACACAATGATTATGTATAAGCTTGTGCATTTTTGTCTTAGAATATGGATATTTGTGAAAACATTGAAGGACCCAAAATGACAGCTTGAGCTTCTAGATAGAAACATAATCTAGACACACAAATAAATCTTGACTACATTATGTTTTAGCCGTACCAGATTCTTCCAAACAAATCGAGGACATAACAACTATATCTTAATTAAAGACCTAATAAGCTGCTAATAGCAGATTCAAAATTGAAAGCTCAATATAAACTTTAATTAAAGACTCTAAATCTTTGTACATCCATATATGTACCCTGCTTTGTAGCTGTGAAGGAATAGAACTTGCACTTTATTCCACTTAGCTGCTTATTGGCGTGCGGCTGAATCTTTCCTCTACTTTCATGTGCAGACAGACAAGGCATCAATGCTTGATGAGATCATAGACTATGTCAAGTTCCTTCAGCTACAAGTCAAGGTTGGGACTAGTATTAGTACATAATTCAAAACCAGTTGACTTTAGTTTCAATTTTTCTGGTGATGTTCATCATCATTTTAATGCAGGTTCTAAGCATGAGCAGGCTGGGTGCAGCAGGAGCTGTAGTACCTCTAATTACGGATGTTCAATCTGAGGTATCTTCCTTGGTTTTAATGAGAATTTTCCTCGCTTGTCTAGTTAAGAGTTTTACATGCTTTGTTCTCAGTGAATCTTTGGAACTTCTCTTTGTTGTTATCTAGCGATATGATATGCAATCTCCTTCAATTCTCTATTTATTAGTAAATAGCTTAAAATAATGTATCCTGTTTTTTCAAATAATCAGCCTCTTCTGAGGTGGCTCTTTGAAACTATAAATTTCGGACACTTAAAAGCCATTAGCTACCCATGATATCATCATTTCGTCTTCATGTTACCTCAACATTTTGTTATACTTTGTACATATGGCTGGTGGACCTTGGAGCATTAGTAACGTAACTCTCATAACCAACCTTTCCTGCTATCCTCCATGTTTAGCCACATTTCTGATCTGGGAATGCTCGTGCTTGACCATGAAGGTAGGTTTCCTGATGCACCATGTTAACTAAGGCCTTTTATGAGGGCTGCCATTTTCCGTGTCCGATCTAGCTAGAAATTGGCAGAACTTGGAGAGCTGGGATCAAGTCGATTTACTATAGTGGAAGTTGCGCACCTCTTCTCTCTCCGGCCTTTCTCACTCGAACTTGTGCTTTAGTACTGACCTCATGTTATCAGAAACAGCCTTGGATGATGGCATGTTTGTTTGTTGCATTGAATTTCAAATGTTTCGGCTCATGTTATCATAAACCTCCAGGTCTTGTAGCATCAAAGTCTTTCTAAGCCTAGGTGCATATTCTTTTTTCACAGGGTTCAGGCAATCTGCACCTATCATCAACGGGACGAGGAGCAGCCAATATATCTGAAACCGAGGACAATTTGGCCTTTGAGCAAGAAGTGGTGAAGATGATGGAATCCAACATCACTGCTGCTATGCAGTACCTTCAGAACAAAGGTCTGTGCCTTATGCCAATAGCTCTGGCCTCTGCAATATCTAGCCAGAAGGGCTCGTCCGCTGCCATCCCCCCTGACAGAAGGAAGCCCGAAGTGAGCCACGGTGCGATTGCCCAGTTGAACGACCAAAGTTTGGCAGAAAGGAACATCAGAGAGAGTGAACCCAGTGGCTACAGTGTTGCTGTTAAACAAGAAGTTTTGAAGTCTATTTAGGCATATATAGGGATAACTGGCTTTTCCTTTCTCCCCTTGAGAGTATGTGTAATTATGTATAGGCTTTGCTTTGCATGTGGTTCTCGGAACAATTATAGTGTATACCTGCAAACCAGTTCTAATGTGTATGCACACAATGAATAAACATGTCTTGGTTTTCGAAAATGCTTTGTTGCCCGTGGGCTTTGACCGCGGTCCTGGCCAGCGGGCCACGTCTTGCCAACCGATTGGTCTCTCTGCTAAGTTCCGGCCCCATCCGCCCTTCGCCCTTCGCCCTTCGGCCAATTAGAAAGTGACACGTGGCCCGCGGGCCAGGACTGCAGTCCAAGCTTACGGGCAGTCCTGGCAACGTAGCACCGTCTCTTGGTTTTAACCAAGGTTTGGCATTATCGGTATCGGATGTATCTTGTGAGTATCGTTGGTTTAGATTTGTTTGTATCGGAAAATAAATAATTATTAAAATTTTAATTTTTTATATTTAGGCATAATTAAAGTATTTTATGTTTTATTTTCTTAGTAGTTTTAAAATTGAATAAAATAATAGTGGCTTTGGACTGTCATTTTTATTGCAACTTCACTAAAATTCAAGGATTTTCGACTTGGCATTTAGTGGTGATATTGCTATCATTACTTTGGAGGAAGTCCAATTTTTTTTTATTTGATATTTTTTTTTGAGATGCGCAGTGTTACATACAGAACTTTGTACACGATGTGTTGCACGTCTTTTGGGTCTGCTGTTCTCAACTTTCGTCACTTTTATAAATGGAAGAAATATACGTCCTGATCTTTAACCACCCAATCTAAATCTTATGCCTTTTTCCAGTAACTATAAGGCCTCGTTTGGTTCACGGAAGGGAAATCAATTCTTTTCCTATGATTGGTAAAACAAGAAAATATTTAACATAGACCATTTGATTTCGTTTCTAGTGTTTGGTTGGTGTAGGAAAGGAAAGAAAAAAAATATAACATTGTTCCAATAATATCCAATATCAATATAGTTATAATCAACAGAATACGGAGAGTTAGTTGGTAAAATAGGCAATAAATTAAGACTATTTTTGTCATAATATTTCGTAATTAATATTGGAAAATGAGGAGGAAAAATGAATCTCATTGGTCGTGAGAGGAGGAAGCATTTTCTCTCATATTCTCTCCATATCAGAAAAATGTTTCCCAAATTTATGGCTACAAAAAAAAAAAAAATATCCATTTCCAGATTTCTTGAATCCGTGAACCAAAGGAGGCCTAAAGGTCTTATGGCTCGACCCATTGTTTTCTTTTACATGTGATCAATTTCATTTTGTTAGACTAGGACCATATCTTTCCATAACACTAACAAATTGAAATTTGCCTTCCTAATTAAAAAAATATATGATAATTACAGGCTTACAGTCATTAATTTTTTCAAACCAACCAACCAAAAATAAAAGTCTATAAAACATTTCACAAGTAATTGACACGTATTTGTGTCGGTTGCTGAGCCATTCTTTCCTCTCCCTCAAGAAAACCATGCGTTTAAATAAACAAGAAAGAATGAAAATGAAAAAAACTCATCATTTCTAGATTTGGAAAAATCTAGGGTTAGGGTTTCGACATGGCTTCCGATGATTCTCTAATGGAGGAGCTGCAATCGCTGCAGAAGAAGCTGGGGAAGAAGAATTCGTTCGAGGAGGCCGTCTCCTCCATCCAATCTCTCGTTCGCGATCGATACTCTTCTTCCTCCCCGTCCCTTCGCAAATCGGTAAAATAAATGTCGATTTCCTCTTGTTTTTCATTAGATTTCTTCAATATTATGCGAAATTTCATATAAAGATTGCTTCTTTGGGAGGAATATGGTTCTTCTGTTACGTATTAGGGTTAATTGACGGATGCGGTTATATCAAGGAGGAAATTAGGGTTTACAAGTGTGATTTCGATGTGAACTTCTTATGATTTGAGGGAATATAACGGGGGCTTGTGTAAATATAGGGTTGTTTTGATGGACTTGTATGGAAAAAAAACCTTTTAAGCGAAAAATGAAAAAGAATGATCTTTGCCAAAATTGGTCGTATTGGCACAAACAATCCTAAATACACTAGGACGCGCTAAAAATGGTGCCACGTCCATGTTACCATGTCAATTTGATGTTGTATCGTATTTGTGTCCGTGTGATGTATACAGGAGGTTGCTTATTATTGATAACTTCCCAATTTAACTTTGGGCATTATCCACATGAATATTAGTATTACTTACTTTTTAACATAAAGAAGAGGGAAACAAGAGGAAATAAATATATAGAACACGGACAAAGACACGGACATGCATACCATACAATTTGAGCATGTCAGGATATGGTAGTTAACTTGAATAGCATATGCCCACTGTTAATAAATAATCATTCACAAATGAATTAAAGTGGAAGAGCAAATTAAGTGGGTTCATTTTATACGAAAGATGGGATTAAGCTGTCAAATTTTAGTTGAATATGAGAGCGGAAGGAGAAATGATGCAGTGTGGTTTTCAGTGACTCGGCGGGATGACCAAGACCAGGCAAAGAACGGACGAAAAGAGGAAAACAAGTTCTGGCCAACAAATTGGACATCGAACTTTAACCGATCGGATAGTCGATTGGACTATCGATAGTGTCGGCCGAGAACATAGATGATTTTGGTAGTCTTAGTCAAATTTTTAGGATTCCTTTTGTTTTAATTGGTTAGGATTCCTTATGTTTCTTTTTCTCCAAGGTTGCAAGCTTGTATAAAGGCCATAATGTAACGGTTTGAACAAATAAGTCAATTCAATACAATTCTTTGAGAATACTGTCTTTCAATTGGTGAATTATAATACATTTTTGTTCGAATACTCTCGTGGCTTCGAGATCCCCTGGACACGGGATGCTTGCTCGTGGATTCAAGCATACAAGGTAATGTTTTAGCTGCATCCGTTATCCCTTTTGGCTCCGTTTCTGCTTTGCCAATCTCTCTTTTTCTGTTTCCAGAACTGTAGGGGTTACCCGCCTTACATCAAGAAAGGATAACATGATCAGCAATGACATAAGATAGCCTTGATAGGAAATTATAACAAGAAGAAAACTCTTTATCCAAGTTTTTGGGTTCTGTATGGGAATCCTTTTCTTTGATGCTACAATGTCAAGTGACATTTCATCTCTACCACAAGCAAATACCGTACTCTATTTTAAGATCCCAGTCCAACTTCTGTTAGGTCTACCCCAAATTCTGGAAGCTCCTTTAACCTATGACTTATCATTGCTTCTAACTGGGGCACCCATTGGTCTGTAACTGATACATAATACATAGATTGGTCTCTGTTCCACATGCCCAACCACCTCAAACAATTTCCTATCATATTTCCATTTTGGTTGGGGTGCACCAGGCCCTTACTACAACATAACGTATGACGGCACTTAAGGGCCCAATAGCATGCTAATGTTCCAATCTCCCCCTCCTCTGCCACCCCCACCCATATTCCTCCGTGAACCATTTTGTAGTGATCCAACAAAGATTTACAACGTATATCAGTTACCTGACCAGAACATAGCATCCAACATGTCAGATTCAACCCTTAAACACTATCAAGATGCACATAAAATGTTCTAATATTGGTAAACTGTCAGTCAATATATAGGTCAGACCTGATAAATAGATCGCTATCCAGTAAGATTTATAGCATCTGATATTTGTAGAAGAGCATTATGTAATGTTAATATGTAAGGATTTGTAAAATTCCTATGCTTCAACCCAATATAATTGTATAAGTATCCTAACCTAACCAACATCCACGTATCTAGGGTTGCAATCGAGCCGAGATTTGCGTCTTCAAGTTCGGCTTGTTTAGGGTTGGTCCTTATCGAGCCGAGATCGAGCTTGTAAGAGGATGTTCAAGCGCGACTTGTTTTGCTCTCAAGTCGAGCTCGAGCTGCTCGTGAGCAGTTTGCAAGCTGTGCTTGAGCCAGCTCGAGTCTTGGTATTCTTCAGCAAGTTTCATTACGGAGACACAATATAAAGGTAGAGAAATAGAGGATAAAAAATTGAAATGACTAATGAGAACTAGAACTCACGGAGTAGAAATATGGAAATTTTTTTTTTTAGACCTTTAGCGTTTTGTGAATGGATTTGGAAGAGATGAAAAATGGAAAATAATGAAGAAAAATTAAGGGTGTCATGTTGTAATTGAGTCGAGCCATATCGAGTCAGAACCGAGTCGAGTTGAAGTGAGTAATCATCGAGCTTACCGAGTTTAGCTTAAGTGACTACTCTTCGAGCTTACTGAGTTGAGCTTGTTCACAGGCTCTTGAGCCGAGCTTCCTATGTGCTCGTCCCTCAAGGGAATCAAGCTCAATATTTTGTTCATGCTTGGCTCATTAAGGAAGCTGAGCCGAGTTGAGTTGAACTTGCGAGCAACTGTGTTCATTTGCAGCTCAACGTGTACCACTTCAACCCATCATTAATAGTCCTAACCTAACCAACAACCATGTACCACTTGATTGATGTCCTAACCTCCCCTTGATTTCTTGTGGCCCGTGCTCTCTCCCACTCCCACTCTCTACTCGATTGAGCCTCCAACAAGTTTAGAAGGCCATGATGTTGATGGCTATAAGGGGAACTTTTTAATTATGGAGTTTTTTTTTTCAATCCTCTTTTTTGTCTCTAACCTCGACTCTCTTAAGGAGTGTGGAGATAAATACATCTGTTTTTCTCACAATTATTATCTTAGTGTAGAGATAAGTAGATTATTTAATAAATTCCTTTGCACGATAAGATCGTCATAAGTACTTCATTAGATAGCATTACATGTAGGTCATCTAAGACTTAACTAATTTGAGTTATTTTACCGATACCTATCTATGAAAGACATATTTAGGGTTTTCGATATTGTTTCTCTATATATTTACATATTGTCCATAGTTATTAAAGGCACAAGGTGCATCACTACGTAAATGGTGTTCGAGACTGAGGTACGAGGTGTCAAGCACGAGCCTTATGAAGGTGAGGTGCAACTCTATTGGAATTATGTAAAATTATTTTTGAATCACGTGTAAAAATATTATTTGTCAGCAAATGAACACTAAATTATTGATTATTTACTGTTTTCTTTTTACACTATAGTATGATATGTTTGTGTTTTGTTCATGTCAACCCAATTAATATCATTAGGGGTGTGTATTCAATCTATTCGGACTTATTTTTCCAAAATCGTAGTTAAATTTGGTTAATTCAGTCTTAACCGCAAACCGGATAACATCCAAAGTTAATACTAAAAGTTGAATAACGACTCAGAACATACTAATAAAGGGCCATGATACAAGAGGAAGATTGGAGATTGAATGTAGTGTTATGGATATGTAAGATTTAGGATTAGGGTTGGATGATGCTTATATATATAAGTATATGGGAGATGGCATAGTTATCTTTTTGTATGGCAGTTTGAACCGAACCGAATTCTCAAAGCCACAAACGGAGCTGCAAATTTACAAACCAAAAATCGCAATGTCCCCATAAAAACTGAACCTAATAGTCTTATTTGGTTCGGTCTGCGGTTTTAGCCGCATAATGTTCACCCCTAAATATCATACTAATACTCTAGTAGTGGTACTAAGGTCCAAATTAAAAATAAGATGAGATTTAAGTACATATCTTTCAAGAAGCATGTTTTTTATCAAACCAATTTTTTTGAATAGGATGGTGAGAGTCGGAAAAGGGGTAGATAAAGAGGATAAGAAAACATTTGATTGAGTTTCTTCAAACCGACGTGGAGAAGGTTAGAGTGTTGATATATACAAGGAAGATGACAAGACTTTATGTTTTTTTTTCCTTATTTCTTTTGATTGAAGTTTGAAATCTTTTTAAATTGTTCTCATCTTTTCGTACAAAAGGGATTTTAAAAGATAGATTAAAAGACTGATCCAACGATGATTTTTTCTCATACAACACAACTTATCTGATGACAAGTAAAAACATACTAAAATTAGTATATCAAATAAAATATATATGATGCACACTTTAGATGGACTTGAGCCTCGCTAAGAGGCGTTCTGAGGCATGTGCATCATGAAGGGAGTCTCGTTCCACCTAAATTGAGGCGTTAAGAGATGTGCCTTGTGAGCTTCGCACCTGAGGCAATGATAAGTAGAAATATTGTAAAAATAACATAAAAAATAGAATATATATGAGGCACGCTTCAGATAGACTTGAGCCTCACTACGATGTGTTGTGAGGCGTGTGAATCATGAAGGGAGCCTCACTCCTCCTACATTGAGGTGTTAAGAGGTGAACATAGTGAGCTTGAAGCTCACTAGCTGTTTTGATAACTACATTGCCAGTATGTCCGGTCTCAGCTATCTGATATTCCAAACTTCAATGAACCTGAGTTCCAATATGTAGAACCTTGTACCTAAGACAACGCTCTTGTATCTATGCTTGGTGTTGGCAGTGAGCACAGGGGCACTTTAAACATAGCATAACCTTGGATAAGAGTGCTACTCACATTATTTTGGATCTATTGGAAGACCTAAGATAACAGTGCTTGGGTTTATAAATAGAAGCTGAATATATGTGGGACTTCACATATATTTAGGGAAAATCTGTGGCTGGAGACACTTCATTAAATGCTTTTTGCATATGATTCTCTTTATGTTTGATCACATTTTTCATGAGTAGGAAAATGCTTTGTACTGGTAAGTGCTTCTCAATTCTCAATTTTGTAGTTCCCATGTGAGCACATCTGTAGATGTAATTTGTCCTGCTCCGTTTCAACGATCAGCTAATCAGTATGTTTTTCCAACACTACTTTGAAACTTTGCCAAGTAAGATGATTGATTTTACTTTTGCAGATGTATTCTACTGTTTGCCGTGTAGCAACTGTTCTTCAGACTAGATACACGGCGCCTGGTTTCTGGCTTGCTGGTTTAAGGCTCTTTGAACAAGTGCAGGGCTTGGTCTCCGAGTCTTCGGAAAAGGAGCACCTGAAGAAATGTATTGCCAGGGCTCGGGAGCACTTAAATGAAATGGACACTGAGGTTGTGGTTTCAGAACGGCAGCCTGGTAATGTGCCTTTTTTTTTTCTTTCTGAATTGAGTATAGGAAAACCGAGCTGTTGTTTGTCACCTGTTTTACCTATGTTATTCTTGATATTTATGTGCTTAATAAAATCATCCTAGACAATTTGTTAATTAGGCAACTTTTAACTTATGCCAGGTGATACCACGACTGGCAACACTTGTAAGGAAGTGGAGGAGTGGGCTTGGGTTTGAATCCCCGTCCTGGCAAAATAAAATGTGAATGAGAGGGGTCCTGGTGCTAGTAGCCCAGGCATGGGCGGTCTTGAATGACTGCCTTATCTAAAAATAAACACGTATGCGAGGAGATTGTTTAACCAAACAACCTTAGATGATCTAATCTCATCATTCTTGCCCGTGCATCTGATGATCTGATCTATTGCTTCATGTTGCACATGTCCAAACCACCTGAGGCGGTTTTCTCTCATCTCATCCTCAATTATGCTTAACTTCAACTCCCTAGGAGTACACTCATTTATTATCCTATCTTTCAACATATTGCAAGCAGTTCATTTTAGCATTCTCATTTCAACTGCACATTTTTCTTAACATCTTTTTTAAAGCACGCCTGGTGGCTATATTTCAACAACCAATTGGTTAAAATTTCTTGAAGATACTTTTACATAAGTACTTACAACAACAGTAGTCTCTTTTCCAAATTTGTGGTTGGTTACATAAATCATTCTTTCCTTCCTGCTTCCTGAAGGTCCATCTCCTCTGCACACTAGCAAATGCTGTATCCTTTTCACTACTTCAATCCACTCTCATTTAGTTCTACTTCTACCCCCTAGTTTTAGCAGCTCCTACTATTAAGATGCTACTTCCTAACTTGTGCATGTATTGCTCTCTATCTATGTTGCACGAATACGAACAAGGATACAGATAAGGACATGATATGTCTACGGGATTCAGTCAAGGATACAGATAAGGACATGATATGTCTACGGGATTCAGTCATTTTCATATTGGTACATTAAGCAGTCACTTTGTTGCATGAATTTAACATGTCCAAACCATCTCCGTGATTTTCTTTTGTCTTATCCTTAACTGACAACAATTCCAACTTTATCCACCATTTCTTATCGTCTGAAAATACTATCAAGCTTTTCCTCTTTTTTTGTAGAATATTATTATTTTCTTTTATACATGTATTCTTTACCAACAAAGATACTGGGAATTTCACTCCTCAACTTTGCATCAGTTTGTCTCCTTTGCACATTCCCAAACCATCTCCACCATTTTCTTGTGTCTCATCCTCAACTAACTCCATCTGACACCATCTCCAAGAATCACATGGGGAAACAAATCACATGTATGGACTAAAAGTACTCGAGTATTATTAAGCTTTTGTTTATGTACCAACAAATCACGTGCGGAATTCAACATCGAACTGATTTGATGATTGGAGAATGGTGTCAAATTTATGTCACAACTCATAAATTTCAGGAAATGTGCATGTGAGGTTACAGTGCCTTGACAAGAACTTCTATAGTAGTCTTTCCAACTTTTTGGCATGGTTTATTAGCAGCAAACTGGAGAACAGTATCCCAGTTGTTCCATTTTAGTCGATGTGTCAGGCTAGTGGGTGTTGTAGATTAAGGTGCATCATCAAGAACTTTCATATGTAAATCTTCAACATTTTGACTTGTATGGTAGTTTTCTCCAACATTTTGACTTGTATGGTACTTTTCTTCAACATTTTGACATACACGCTTAAACACTTATTGTTCAAATGCTGTTGGTCATATTTATAAGAGTGATACATCACTGAATTTTTCAAGTATGCTAATTTTTGTGTACCCATCAGATGGAAGGTACCTTTTTGAGGGGCATCTGACTGTGGGGCCTGAGCCAGCACCACCAGCATGGCTGGTGGCACAAAATTTGCTAACAACTCTCGCTGTTGCACAAGATTCTGCTTCTGTGTCAGAATCATCTAGAGGCCAGGAGGAAAATAATAATACAATAGAAAGTCTTATAAATTCTGTGATTCCCGAGTCTGCAAGAGAATTGTTAAACAGTTTGGAGGGCATGAATGGCTTTCCAGATCTTGAGAATGCTATTGAAGCTTCATTGCGGGTATGTCTTGATTTTACACCATCCTCTATTTAGTAATAATCAACCTGTCTTTAATTCTGATAGTAGCATCTAATTTTCGTCTAACCAACTGAAATTCGAGTATGTAATGTTCTATAACTGATTGTGCAAATAGTTGTAATATGTACATTGATAGAATGGGGTAATCTACAAATGGTTAAATATTGGTAATCGCGCTAAAATGAGATCATCCCCTTTACTGAAGTAATTGGAAGTAATTGGGGTCGGCTGTTTGAGTCCTTCGCAAATTTTTGGGTTCGGCTGTTTGAGTCCTTTTCTTCATTCAGCTCTGTCAAGTGTAGACTCATGACTCTATGAATTATTTCCCTTGTTAAAGGAAATAAATATTGTGAGCCTGTTCAAAAATTACTCTTAAATTGAAGTAAAATTGAAAGTTAAGTAAATTTAAGATAGTAGTTATGTGTAAATGTACCCTAATTAACATATTTATAATGCACAGGTTTGTTTAAGGTTGTTTATCTTGACAGTATGGTGGCCATCCTAATTGTTGCTTTTAATATTATGCTTTCATATAACACTTAAATACACAGATTGGTTTAAGGTTGTTCATCTTGACAGCAGTGTGACCATCCTAATTGTTGCTTTAATATCACGCTTTTCATAGAACACATGTTGTGGAATGAAGCAGCAATATGTGACATTCCATTTGGTGCTCAAAGAGAGTGATGTTATTACCGCTCATTCTGAGACTTGATGTTTGATACATTTAAAGTGTTTGAATTTTGGTGCATGTATCGTGAGAAACAAAATCACTAATCCAGGTGAAGTTGGCACCGATTTAGGTGTCACCTGTTTCTGGAATCTAATCTTTGCACGTGTGTATACATTTTGTTTGCTGAAACTATACTTCCTTCAAGATGAAATTAAAGATGTACATCTTTTGTGTGTATTCAGGAAATTGGTGCAGAGCCGCAGAGACCACCTCCGGCCTCAAAAGAAGTTGTTGCAAATCTTCCCGTCATCACTGTTACCGAGGAAGTCATTTCTAGGCTAGGGAGTGAGACACAGTGTGCAGTTTGCCGGGAGAACTTGGTTATAAACGATAAGATGCAAGAGCTACCTTGCAAGCATCTCTTCCACCCCCCATGTTTGAAGCCATGGCTGGTAATCTTTATTATCTTGTTCGTAGGTTTATGATTTTGGTGGTGATCGTTTCTTTGATCTAGCTTACTGTTATTCTCAATAACATGACACACACCTCTTCCCATTTGGTTACAGGATGAGCACAACTCATGCCCCATTTGCAGGCACGAGCTGAGGACAGATGACCACAAATACGAGAGCTGGAAAGAGAGGGAAAAGGAGGCCGAGGAAGAAAGGAAAGGTGCAGCAAATGCTCTTCGTGGCGGTGAATTTATGTATGTTTGACGATTTTTCTCCATGCCGAAACCCGTCACTTCTGCCCAGTTTATGTAAACCTCCAGTCTTGTACCAATAATTCATTGAGTTGTGCCGAATTCACTATATTTTCCTTGTTATCCTTGTTGTTATTCAAGGGATAAGATGGAGCTACTAATGAAATGGCTGAAGACACTTGTGCTCAACCATTTGGCTTTAGTGATATAATTAACAATTAATTCACAAGTTGCAATCCAAATGTTTTCCCCTAGCATACAGCTGTGTTGGGCATCTAGAAAGCATTCTTGATACACTTTGTATGCAATTAGTTTGTGCAGTGCTGGTTCATGAATTTGAAATGCCAAAAATCACTACTCTAGCCAGTGACTCTTTTATGGTTTTTTCTAAGGGCACTACCAAAATTGCTAGGGGGCATCACTTACTTGAGGGCAGTCCAAGAAGGTGGAAAATTTGCTAGGGGGTAGCCCAACCTCCCAAATCCTTCTTTTCACTTTCATTTTCATTCTACTCTCTCTCTCCTCAAGAAGAAAAAAAAAAGAGCTCTCCCTCTCCCTCTCCTAAAACCCTAATTTCTTCTTCTCCACCACTCCACTCCCAATTCCTCCACCAAGATTTCTTTCACAACCTTTTCGAAGAGATGACACGCAAGTCAAAGCAACCGGAACCCAGGTACGTTCTTTCCTAATTTATTCGAGAATTTTGTACATTCTATTCGAAACTCTAGAATATTTTTAATTCTTGAAAAAGTTTTGATAAAATAGGTTTAGAATCTCTTTCACGTTCTCTTCCCTAATTTTCGAACACAAGAAACCCACATTTTATGTTGAAATCCTAACCCTAGAATACGACAAACTAGCATGTCGTTGTGGCAGTTCGGGTATCATAATAGTAGGACTGCCAGGCCTGTGGCAGTCCTACTGAAAATCAGGACTGCCAGAGTCCTGGCAGTCCTCTTGTGAAAGATGACTGCCAGGACTGTGGCAGTCCTGATTTTCAGTAGGACTGCCACAGGCCTGGCAGTCCTACTGTTATGACATATGGGGGTGGGTAATGCATGCTGTTTCTATTATTTAATAACTGTATGTTGTCATGAAGTCCACCGGCCGCTAACAAAAGAATACGGCCCACCGCGTCAAAGCGGAAGGAACGTGCGGGACGTCCTCTCGAGCGTCCGATAACAATTTCCGAACCGGCGCCCCAAGCTCGATCTCGGACGTCGCCACCGGCACGTCAAGCTCGGTCGAAGCAACGAGCTCCTACTCCTACGCGTTCTTCCGATGACGACGACGATGACGTGCCAATTGGCCGACTCCTATCACGTCAAGGCGGTTCTGCTCCATTTGATGAGGTCGGTCCTTCTAAGGAGGCCGAACCTTCTGAGGAGGCCGGTCATTCTGAGCCGCCTGTCCGTCCGCCCGGTTGCTCAATATTGGTTTCTTTTGAGAACCACATTGCGTATGAAATATGGAAGAACCCGGTATATACATGACGTTTGTAAGCTACCAGTTTTTAGTATACTATATATATATGTATTTCATAATTGATATGTTTTTCTGTTGTTCGATATACAGAGGACATATCGTATCCTTAACGCTGTGAGTCACGGGAAAAAAACTGTGACCTGGCAGTTTGCAAGCTTATCGGAGGCCGTCCAGAGCAAAATCATACCGAGCGGCTTGCACAATTTGGCACAAAACGCCTATCGGACAATGGTTAGTGCCCTTATATCTGCCTTTGTGGAGAGATGGCACCCGGAGACCAACACATTTCATCTCCCAGCAGGGGAGATGACCATTACACTTGACGACGTCTACCAGATATTGGAGCTGCCAATGACCGGGCGCGTCATGACCAAAGAACATTACACCAATGAGAAATCCGTAAAATGGTACGAGAAGATCGTCAACTTCGTCTCAAGTCACCTTGGACTTCAGGCTACGAGTTTTACAACTCTGTCAGGCTTCAAGAAGTCATATGGAATTTCTCTGTCATTTCTGGTGGACCACTTCATGGATATGGAGGTGGATGACGATGACGATGACGATGATATGGTCGACGCGGTGGCCCGTGCGTACATATTGTTCGTCCTAGGAACGGTCGGCATTCCGGACAAGTCCGGAACGTCGATACATGCTAGGTGCATGCTCAATTTATTTGAAGTGGATGACTTCATTGATATATCCTGGGGAAGCGGTATCCTAGCCAATCTTTACCGCGAGCTCGGCATCGCATCCCGTGTCGGGACTAAGACAATAGCCGGCTGTCAGACTCTGCTACATATAAGAAAACTTCTAACAATTTAATTTTGTATACTTTATTTTGTTGTTTATTTTTTGATTATTCATTTATAAATTGAATAGGCATGGATATACGAGCACTTTTCGATGCTCATACGGGCTTGACCTGAACCCAGAGTATGTTGAACACCTTCCTAGAGTGTGTCGATGGAGGCCATCCTAGCTGGAAACCAAAAATTGGCAAACACTGGCTTCCATTCGTGAAGTACTAGACAATTTGGTGCCAGAAGAGGTACTAAATTTTGACTTACTTTGTCATGTTAATTTTGCTTTGTTGTTAACTATTTTTCTATAGATTTTTTGGAAACCATACCGGGATTTACGTGAGCAGAATCGTGAGGTCCAACCAGTTTCTTTATTTCATGGCATGATCACATGCTATGATATCACGGAGCCGTACATGCCCGATAGAGTACTTCGTCAGTTTGGTTTCGTGCAAACTGTGCCGAAGCGCACACTACGACTGTTGGAGCCTCCGCGCGGAACACAACCTTTAAATTACAAACCGACGAATTTCGACTGGGTGACCGACTTTTACTCCGAGTAGCAACGACATGTACTTCGAGAATCTGAAAGACGACCGGTCACCCTGATGGCCGACTGCAGCGAGGACTACATGTCGTACTTCCTGGGGGTCGGACATCCTAAGTTGTCAAACCCTACAAACCTGGGTCCCGTGGCCGTCGGAGCAATTGGAGCTCTTCCTTCCAAAAATGTCTTGTATGCTGGGTTGGTGAGGATGGTGAGTTCCGTATTTGTAATTAGACTGAGATTTCCATGTTTGTAGACTTAATTCACTTATACTTTCATTTATAGTCTCAAAAGGTGAAGGAATTGGCCCAGACACTCCGGAGAGGTTGCCAAAGTGACACTAGTGTCGCGGTCGCCAACGAGCTTGATCGCATCGACGATGTGGTCGAGTTCCCCTTCATGAATAATCGGGAGTCTCGTTCAAAGGCCCGGCATGATATGTAGTTGGATGTGGAATGATCATTAGTTGGATGTAATCTGGATATTTTTGTAAAGATATTTTTGTTGTTTGAAACTTGAAGAATATATTTGTTGTTTGGAAACTTAAGTTGTTGGACAGACTTTTGAATGATATGTAGTTGACACTTATGTTATTTTTTTGAAGTTGGATATTTTGTCTGATATGTAGTTGTGATTTATGTTGTTAGTTATGTACATGTTGGATATGTAGTTGTCTGATATGTAGTTGTTATTTACGTACATGTTGGATATGTAGTTGTCTGATATGTAGTTGTTATTTACGTTTGGAAACTTAAGTTGTTGGCCAATTCCAGATATTCTTGATTTAGTATCAGAGGACTGCCACCCCCTGACAGTCATCCTTTTGTATAGGACTGCCAGGGGGGTGGCAGTCCTATTTATAACTCTCTGTGATGAGAGTTTGAAACTAAAGTTCTCTGTCACAGAGAGTTTCAATTAGGACTGCCACCCCCACAAAAGGAGGACTGCCAGGGTGCTGGCAGTCCTAATTGAAACTTATTGTTACAGCAAGTTTCAATTAGGACTGCCAGCACTCTGGAAGTCCTTCTGTAATGACCATTGTTCGTATTATGTATCTCAGTATACGTGTACGTATTTAGACCCGTATTGCATGTTTCCTTGTTTGGTTCGGCCCGACTTGACTTGGTTCGGCTAGGTTTTGCATGGTTCGATTTTGCTTGGTTTTATGTGAACCAAACCATTTCCACCTACCACCACCCTCTTCATTAAATATCCCACCAAATATTTCTCTCTCCACATTAACTCTTCTTCTTCCCCACCATTACTTCTCCACAAACCTGAGAGTGGATGGTTTAGGCAAGTGCACCTTGCTTCATGGAGAAAGTCCATTTTTATTGTTCCATTGTCTTCCTCATGTGTTTCTAACCCACTTTAGTACTTGGCATTTTTCATTTCCATGGTTAAATTCTTGTAAATCTAGCTTTGTGGTATTTTCGGTGTCCGGGAGTTTTGATCTATCAAACTTGCATATTTTGCTAGTTGATGATCCCATATGTTGCAGAGAATTTCGTTTGGTCCAAATTTGACCTACGAAATTTTGCTGGCCGCATGGCCTTTGCATATTTTAATGCATGTATTAGCAAGCCTATTTTAATGCATGGCCCTTGCATATTTTAATGCATTAACAAGCATCAGCTTGCATGCATACGTACAAGCACTTGGCCGCATGCGCATAAAGCCAGCCGCATAAGCATTTTTCTTAATGCATTTTCTTAATGCATTTTCTTAGACCAGCCGCATAAGCATTCAAAAATACATTACTTTAATGCATTTCCTTAAGCTACTTTAATGCATTTCCTAAGGCCAGCCGCATAAGCATTCAAGAATGCATTTAATGCATTCTTAAATGCATTTTTTAATGCATTTTCTTGAAGCCAGTCGCATAGCATTCAAGAATGCATTTAATGCATTCTTTAATGCATTCCTAAATGCATTTCCTTAATGCTTTGTTACTACTTTCTTTTAGCACCAGCCGCATATGGCTTCCATCAGCCGCATGCATGCGAGCTTTGCTTGCATTATGTTGAATCCACGTGGCCTTGAATGCATATTAATGCATGCTTGCTTTGAATCCACGTGGCTTTGCTTGTATTATATTAATGCATACTTGTGGCATTGCTTGCATGCGAACGCCAATAGTGAGCCGCATATGGAACATGGGAACAAATCAGCCGCATGCATATTAATGCATTATACTAATGCATGCAAGCATACATTTAATATATATTAATATATTATATAGTATATATTAATATAATGTATATTAATATATTTTGTATATTTAATATATATTAATATTATGTATTTAATGTATTTAATATATTTAATGTATTACATTAATGCATTATATTAATGCATTAAATGCAATTGTCTGCAAGCATGCATGCTTATATTTAGCATGCTTATATATTTTGCTCAACCGCATATAGCCAAGTGACTGCTGGCTGCATGGAAATTTTTCGAGCCGTATGAGTCCCCCACAGCCCTTGTCCCTTCTAATATTTAATTACTAAATGTGTACTTGTGCTAAATTAATTGTTCCCTGACACGATGATGACCCGTTGTGGTGCACTTTTGACATGACATGATAGTGGTCCGACGCGGCACACTCCTGACAGTGAGCATGACATGACAAGATTGGATGGCCTGGACCCCGTGTTTGTACAATTGAACCGGTAGTATTTGCATCATGTCTAGGACGGGGATCCCTGAGTACCACGGTCAGGGGTACCTACTGTAAATGGCTAAGGCTAATAACTAGAATAATTCAGTAGTCATGAGAGATTTTCCCAGCTACAGGCGATCCCGTTATCCCGGCCACCATTGTTGGACTTGCAGCCTGCCGACGATTAGGGCACAAGTCTAAATTCACTGATATATGGAAAGGAACGATGCACTGCTTAATGAACCCAAGTCGCCTGGATAACCTGGATTAGCTGCAGGGCTTGTGGCTGGAGGAACATCTCACTGCATGTTGTGATAAGCCTAGTTAGCTAATGTAGAAAGCCGTAGTCACTGATTGGCCGGGAACGATTGTATGGTGCAGTTTCAATGCTCGATTATTGCAGGCTTGATCGCGTGATTGTCACTTTTAACAATAAAGATCAGGGGCTAAGTTCTGCTCAGGCGAAGGGTTACAATCCGGTCCTTGTTTGGTTTAAGGGTTGTAACCTGGCTCCCGGAGCAGTTCTGAGTCCTCTCTTCGTTTATTGTATTATTGTACCCCACGTCACGCTTGTAATATTTTTACCTTACCAACAAGATTTGAAGACGGAGTTCTATTCAGGTGACGGGTTACAACCCCGGTCCTTGTTTGGTTTAAGGGTTGTGACCTGGCTACTTGAATGGTTCCCTCGTACTCCATTATGACTGTTGTTATTCTTTACTTCAAGTTCTTTTAACTGCTTTAATATATTTTCTGATGTGTTGGTTTTAGTTCTTAAGTTAAGCCTCCTTTGTGGCACTTGCTCTTTCTGGGATCTGACCCAGCTGGTTTTGTGTGGCCAGATTTCGGAGCAGCCTCAAAGGATCTACCGACCTTCCAGCCCGATGGTGACCACCAGGCGTAACCAGGGCAACGAGTGGGTTTATTTTTGCTCTCCCACTCTATTGTAAAAAATTTATTTTGAGGCGTTTAGCCGGCGAGTACCTGTTAGCTCGTATTGCATACCTTATTATTGTCTGCCTACGGTCTGTAACATGATTGACATATCCTAGGGTTGATCATGTATGACTAAACTCTTGCTAGTCATTATATTTTGTAATGACTAGCTTCATGATCAGCTGGATATGTAATGTTTGGGACGCCTTACTATTGTATATTTGGTGATCTCACATCTTGTAACTTTATTTGCTTGCATTGAGATTGAGACAATTAGGCTTGTTATTGACCACAGGAGACGGTTGGATTGTAGTTAAACCCTCATATATCTAGACAGCCGTGACCGTATAGTGGGGTGGATCCCATTTTATTATATGTAGCTGGCTATGTATGCTTCCGCTCTCCAGTATTCTGGTTCTGGGACGTTACATGGTTTAAGTGGTGGCCCATGCAGGTCTTGTAAATCAAGATATGTGAGGGTTTACCGAATAGATGTCTCAATCAGCACTCACCCTTGATTTCTGTCCAAATTTTCTAATCCCTGAGATTCTCGACCTGATCACATGCTTGTATCGTTGATCTGTCTTAGTCCTTCCTTATTGTTCCCTATGTCGTCTTCTTCAGCGACATTGTTCCTGGACCTGCCGATCAGCAAGGCAAAGCGCCTCCCGTGGACCAGCAGCGACCAGAAGATCAGGCCCAGCACTCAGGAGCAGCCTTCCGAGTTATGCCTCCTGGAGATCCAGAACCCCCAGTGCAGCCAGCCCAGCCTGCAGGGCAGGATGATGGAGCCTTGGTGGGACTTATCAGGGAGTTGCTTGCATCGCAGGATCGTCGAGGAGATGCCTTGCACCAGGCGATGGCAGATGCTCTGGGCAGAGGTGGGCATCATGGGAACAGTGCAGCGAATAGTTTCAAGCGCTTGAACCCTCCATTCTTCGATGGCAGCGAAGACGCTATCGCTGCTGATACGTGGCTTCAGGACACATAGATGATATTGGAAGCAGCGAAGACCCCAGAAGATGAGAAGGTGGCCGTAGTGCACCTGCAGTTATTGGATCTAGCCCGCAGCTGGTGGACGGCACAGGCCGTTGGATTGATGGTGCCTATTGCCTGGGCAGTATTCCGTGAGAGGTTCCGGACCAAGTACTTCGATGCGGAGGCTCGGTACGATCTACAGACCAAGTTCACCAATTTAAAGCAGATGGGCAGGACGGTCGATGGGTATGCGGCCGAGTTTTTCAGACTTAGTCAGTTTGCTCCCACCTTGGTGGCGACTGAGTTCGATAGAGCCCAGCGATTTCAGCAGGGACTCCACCTAGAGATTTTGCTGGCGGTGGAGCAGTTTGAGCATCAGACTTTTGATGTGGTATTGAGGGCAGCTAGGAGGCATGAGTATACCTCCCAGAGGATTATGGATAGGACCGGAGGTCGAAAGCGATCCCACGGTCAGATGAATCAGTCGTCTGCACCAGTCCCGGCAGCCAGAGCTTTGACCATTGGAGCTCCGAGAAGGGCAGCTTCAGTTACGTCAGTTCAGCATTCAACCCCGACGTATCCTCAGCAGCAGAAGCAGAAGCAGTCTTCCCCGATGGGTTGCTCTTATTGTGGGAAGCCTGGACATGTTGTTTCACAGTGTCGCAAGGCTCGAGGATTGTGTTTGCTTTGTGGAGCGCCAGACCACAAGGTAGGGTCCTGCCCGTTCAGGACTGACTCATCACCAGCCAGGACCAGTTCATCAGTTAGGGGACCAGCTGTAATGCCCCGCTCTGTACGAGGCATTTGGTTGGCTTATTGGATGGGATCAGAATATTGGACCGTGATTTATGTTGGGAATGAGAAGAATTGAGACTGATGCAGTCTCTCTTAGCTGGCTAGACGGAATGGATATTGGAACGTAGCTCGCTGGTGGAGCTACGCTTAGTAGAATTTTGGGTGAGTGGAACTGTCCTTCCTCCTCCTTACTCCTTCATGCTTAATAAATGAAGTATTGAAATGCTATGAATTGTCCCTAAATGTCCCATGTTTTAGTTGCTGAATAATAGAGATGCTTGTGCTGAGAATTATTGAAATGTACAACACATTAAACTGCTAATGTGACTTGAGGCCTGAGAATGAATTGATGACATTGCCCCTTATGCTTAATGCTGCTGAAACGACAAAACACTTGAATAATGAGATGCCTTATGAATGATAGAATAAGAAATGAACTGGCTATGCTATCGAACCAATGAATTGAATGAAACACTAGAATCATGTACTATCTGTATAACTGTTGCAAGAATATGAAATGTTGCCTGTCCCTTATAAGAAATGAATGAATGAATAAATGTCCCTATGAAATGAATGAATGTTAAGTTCCTCTTAAGAAAGGAATGATATGAGATACGTTGCTATGAAGCAATGAATGAGAAATGATAAAGCTGGGATCGTTGAGATCACCAAATGAAATGATGGGAATGATGAAATGAATAAGTCATTGAATATGACTAATGATGCACTGTTGCCTTTACTTTCCTTAATATATTTTACCATGCGATTATGTTCACAATCGAGTCGGACACGCATTCGCATGGTCATGGACAACTTGTATACAAGGTTTGAGTAATAATTTCCTCGAACGGTTCCTAGGGCCCTGGGGATCGATTCGGCCTAGGAGGAAATAATGATGAGTGCTATGGGAGCACGGATAAGGCGGGGTGGCATAGAGGCTCGCCACCTACTATGCTGACCGTATTATCTTAAAATGAAATGAAATGAGAAGAGTCCATATGGTTTAACAACACCAATGACCATGTAGCCAGGATGCATGCTAATGAATGTTTTGTGCATGCAGAGTAAGTATATCAGATAACCTGTAATTGATACAGGTACGAGGAGTCGGCTATCGGTAAGAGATCACATAATTGTGATATTGTATAAGTTGGTTTAACTTGCCTGCTTAACATGTTCCATTTAGTATGCTAGAAAGATGCCTTGCTATAATCATTGCTCAAATACAACATACATGCTAAGTGATGCTTGAAGTGAGAACTGTTATAACATGTTTAAAATGTTAATGTTAACGATGCCTCAATGATGCCTTTTCATGATAACACCTAGTATGCCTCAATGATGCCTTTGCATGATAACACCAAGAATGATAAATGATATGTCCACATGAATGCTACTAAGAATATGTTTACATGCTTCACTCTGATTATTGCCCATGAACTGTAAACTGATGCTAGGCCCCAAGTAGAAAGATCATTCTAATAAATGCTTGCTTAAATGATCACCTTAAATATTGGTTTATGCGAGTGGGTTGGATTCTGCTCGCCAGTACATAGATGATGTGCTGACCCACGTTTTGTGGGCAGGTGCTCGTGCTTGGAATGTTCTACACACGAAGATTGGCTTGATTGGTCCCGCGGCATCGAAGATTTGTTGGGCATACAGAAGCTCTCCTTGCACAAGATGATGTCTTCTGTTTATAAAGGGCAAAATGTATGGAACATTGTAATCAGTTGTACCAGTGAGATTGTAAGCCAAGTCGGTATATCGAGTTGTAATCCATTGTATCCAAATATCAAATGTAAGCTGTATAGCATTGTTCAGTTGGTTTCCAATGTAAAGTGAGATGTGCTGTAATCATTGTACTTCAATACAAGTCTTGTACTCTTCTTCAATTATCAATAAAGAGAATAAAGTTCTACATATCTCTGTGTGGCTTCAAGTTACTCTTTTTCTTCGCTGCTATAAAGAAGTGATGTACTTCTATTCAATAAGAGAGATTGTCCTCATTAAATTCAATTTATCTGCTTTTGCCGCTGCGATGTGTTCCTATTTGAAGAATAATCGATTATGTACCATCTTTGCCTTGTACAAGTACAATACCAGACTTGTACGGCATCACGCCCAAGCGAGGACGATCGATTCCAAGAGATAAAACATATGAATAAATGACTCTATGAATCGGGGCGTGACAAATTGGTATCAGAGCACGGCTTTACGTCCTTGGTCTCTTCTTTGATTCGTTTCAAATCAAAGTTGCATCGACGATTAACCCAAAGTTGCTTCCGCGATCACTCAACGTTGCTTCCGCGAATAAATCAAAGATTGCTTCCGCGATTATATTGTTGTTGTCCTGTAATCATCCTATGTTGTTCGTGTCTGAAAGATCATTGACCCTCTTGGCTGCTCACTGGATGTTCCATACAATAAGTCTATATACATTGTGATGCCCCTGAAAGAATGATTATTGTTGGTTTGGACACAAATAACCCAACAATGACTCGATGCCATAGTATGCTATATTGTGAATGTTGTTTGGAATGTGGGAATATAGAAAAGTGGCTATGTATGCTGTAACAAGTTGAGAATTGCATGTGATGCAGAAAGAATTGGGAATGAAATAATTGATGGATGAGTTCAACAGAATTGGTGAATTGACTCATGTGTGCTGGCTACTGCTTTTGAGACCCTAAGAATGTTGCCTTGCGATATTGAGACCCCGAGATGTTGGTTAAGTATTGTGATCATTATAGATCATGAATGTCCGGAATAGATTGAGTTGGTATTGTTTAAGGATGGCTTCGTTTCTGAGTGGTATATTGCATCTACCACCTCAGAACGAGAGGTATGTTGACCCTTTCCATAGAATAGCAATGAGACTATCTGTGAGTATTGGGTAGTGCCGAGACTTAGCTGAAAGTCATGTATTGTGGTTAGATGACTCGAGTGTCCCTTGACGGTGACGTTATATTGAGTAGCGAGATTGTAGAAATGGTAACCGGTGGCTTGGTTAGAAATTATTTAGTCGAGTGATGACTCAGACTAGTAAGCAGTTAGAATGCTATGGGTAAATAGACTTGGATAGAGAATGTTGTGGCTTAGAATATCTGAATGTTGACTTCGATTGGTTGGATACAAATTAAACGTGGCTAATACAAAGTTGGTTGCATAGCTGAAAGTTTTGGAAATATCGTCGGGAATCAAAGGAATATTAGAGATCTATGCTTTGACCCTAAGGTGTAATAGGTGTTAATCCATCTTGATCACCAAAGGATAGTCGTTGCCTATGTACATGTATGTTGAGGATTTAATGAGACTAGAAAAGTAACAAGTAGCCACTTGACTATTTGTGTTGCCTAGAGAATGGTTAAGTGATACATAATTGTCGGATTGAATGGATGAACTATTTGACCATTGCTGCATGAGATTTAAGAATGCCCGTAAGATAGTTTGATGATTAAGAAACGAATGGGATTGAGAAATTTCAAACGTGTTGGATAATGTCGGTATAAGTGATTGTTGGTTGGGATATAGATTATTGGCTTATGACTTAGTGGTGTGACTTCGTCATACAGACCAAATAGTATGATTCTATAGTCCTGTTGAGACTAACAGAATCGATGACCCTTGAATAGTTAGCCTTGGCTTATGAGTTTGTGTGAGTATAAAGGAATTTGAATAGAAATGTGGATCATTGGGAATTTACTTGATGGATTATTAGAACGATGAGAATCGTATGTCGGGTTGGAATTTGACCGTAATGTTGATAGATCGATCTTAGTCGATCGTTGGGTAAGTCTAGAGTGAGCCTCTGTGGGAATTGTTCCTTGAGGAAGACACTAGATAGATAGACTTGACCCTAGAAACTGTAGGCTGCATGACCAAATTGTTGGCATAACCAACAATGGCGATTAGTTATTCAAACTGAGTTAAAACCCATAGGTTTGGGTAGAGTTCCTTAGAACTGTTGGTTGCTTGTTGGCCTTAAGAATAAGAAACTAGCATAACCCTAGTAGCCGTCCACTCTAGGGAAGTCACCTGAACGATTAAGTTTAGCTATCAGTGTAGCTAACCTTAGAGACTGGCTGAATAATAGGTGACTATTGGAGACCCATAGGATGACCTTGTGGCATTGAATGAGAGACAATGATAATGAGTATTGACCTAAGGGAATGTATGCTTCAACTTGAGCCTTAAGAGATGTTTGACCCTTGAAGATTATATATCGGCCATAAGTGGGAATTGTAATCGTAAGGTAAGACTTGAGTGTACCTATAGTCGGGTAGCTAAGTTAACCTTGACTGTTGTATAGAATTATACCCTGATCCGGGTAATCGATAGTGGGTGACTTCGGATTGTGTCTTATAGAAAAGATGAATTGCCTCGGTGAGAAATATTGTTGGATTCAGAAAGGAATATGATTGCATGTTGTGAACTCTTGATATGATTGGCTCTAAGTTAGACCCTTGACCGAATGTTAGAAATGTTATGCTTGGATAGGGAGCCTAACCAAGTTGTCCCTGATATGGAGTATTCTGGCTGGAAGATAGTGATTGTGGCAAAGTGAATAAAGCAATAAGTCGAATGAAAGGATGCTAAGTCGGATTTAGAAAATAGAGTTATATTGTGGCTGATCGAATCGCACTACCATGGAAGTTGGCTGAAATGCATATGTTTTGGGGACGCCTAAAATATGTGTATGGATCCAGCAGAAGTGATTGGTTGTGACTGAGATAACATTATGGGAAGAATTTATCGCACTAGTACGAAATTTGGCTGAAATGCATATGTTTTGGGGACGCCTAAAATATGTGTATGGATCCAAATGAAGTGATGTATTGCGACCAAGATAGAATGCAAAGAAAATATTAGTGAATCAATGAGAAGTTACAAGTAATTGAAAAAGAGATAGACAGATCGAATCGTTGATGGATTTAAATGGTACAGTTGGATATATATTTTGAAATGACCGAGTGGGATGAAATGAATATTGATTTGAAGCTGAATGAGTAAACTCATGGTGATTAAGTGAATCTTGTGGAAGACTTGTTCCTTAAGTTTCGAGGACGAAACTTTTTCTGAGTGGTATATTATGTAATGCCCCGCTCTGTACGAGGCATTTGGTTGGCTTATTGGATGGGATCAGAATATTGGACCGTAATTTATGTTGGGAATGAGAAGAATTGAGACTGATGCAGTCTCTCTTAGCTGGCTAGACGGAATGGATATTGGAACGTAGCTCGCTGGTGGAGCTACGCTTAGTAGAATTTTGGGTGAGTGGAACTGTCCTTCCTCCTCCTTACTACTTCATGCTTAATAAATGAAGTATTGAAATGCTATGAATTGTCCCTAAATGTCCCATGTTTTAGTTGCTGAATAATAGAGATGCTTGTGCTGAGAATTATTGAAATGTACAACACATTGAACTGCTAATGTGACTTGAGGCCTGAGAATGAATTGATGACATTGCCCCTTATGCTTAATGCTGCTGAAACGACAAAACACTTGAATAATGAGATGCCTTATGAATGATAGAATAAGAAATAAACTGGCTATGCTATCGAACCAATGAATTGAATGAAACACTAGAATCATGTACTATCTGTATAACTGTTGCAAGAATATGAAATGTTGCCTGTCCCTTATAAGAAATGAATGAATAAATAAATGTCCCTATGAAATGAATGAATGTTAAGTTCCTCTTAAAAAAGGAATGATATGAGATACGTTGCTATGAAGCAATGAATGAGAAATGATAAAGCTGGGATCGTTGAGATCACCAAATGAAATGATAGGAATGATGAAATGAATAAGTCATTGAATATGACTAATGATGCACTGTTGCCTTTACTTTCCTTAATATATTTTACCATGCGATTATGTTCACAATCGAGTCGGACACGCATTCGCATGGTCATGGACAACTTGTATACAAGGTTTGAGTAATAATTTCCTCGAACGGTTCCTAGGGCCCTGGGGACCGATTCGGCCTAGGAGGAAATAATGATGAGTGCTATGGGAGCACGGATAAGGCGGGGTGGCATAGAGGCTCGCCACCTACTATGCTGACCGCATTATCTTAAAATGAAATGAAATGAGAAGAGTCCATATGGTTTAACAACACCAGTGACCATGTAGCCAGGATGCATGCTAATGAATATTTTGTGCATGCAGAGTAAGTATATCAGATAACCTGTAATTGATACAGGTACGAGGAGTCGGCTATCGGTAAGAGATCACATAATTGTGATATTGTATAAGTTGGTTTAACTTGCCTGCTTAACATGTTCCATTTAGTATGCTAGAAAGATGCCTTGCTATAATCATTGCTCAAATACAACATACATGCTAAGTGATGCTTGAAGTGAGAACTGTTATAACATGTTTAAAATGTTAATGTTAACGATGCCTCAATGATGCCTTTTCATGATAACACCTAGTATGCCTCAATGATGCCTTTGCATGATAACACCAAGAATGATAAATGATATGTCCACATGAATGCTACTAAGAATATGTTTACATGCTTCACTCTGATTATTGCCCATGAACTGTAAACTGATGCTAGGCCCCAAGTAGAAAGATCATTCTAATAAATGTTTGCTTAAATGATCACCTTAAATGTTGGTTTATGCGAGTGGGTTGGATTCTGCTCGCCAGTACATAGATGATGTGCTGACCCACGTTTTGTGGGCAGGTGCTCGTGCTTGGAATGTTCTACACACGAAGATTGGCTTGATTGGTCCCGCGGCATCGAAGATTTGTTGGGCATACAGAAGCTCTCCTTGCACAAGATGATGTCTTCTGTTTATAAAGGGCATAATGTATGGAACATTGTAATCAGTTGTACCAGTGAGATTGTAAGCCAAGTCGGTATATCGAGTTGTAATCCATTGTATCCAAATATCAAATGTAAGCTGTATAGCATTGTTCAGTTGGTTTCCAATGTAAAGTGAGATGTGCTGTAATCATTGTACTTCAATACAAGTCTTGTACTCTTCTTCAATTATCAATAAAGAGAATAAAGTTCTACATATCTCTGTGTGGCTTCAAGTTACTCTTTTTCTTCGCTGCTATAAAGAAGTGATGTACTTCTATTCAATAAGAGAGATTGTCCTCATTAAATTCAATTTATCTGCTTTTGCCGCTGTGATGTGTTCCTATTTGAAGAATAATCGATTATGTACCATCTTTGCCTTGTACAAGTGCAATACCAGACTTGTACGGCATCACGCCCAAGCGAGGACGATCGATTCCAAGAGATAAAACATATGAATAAATGACTCTATGAATCGGGGCGTGACACCAGCCCCAGTACCAGTCCAGCAGCAGTTTCCTTTCCCGAGGCTGTTGCCGACGCAGACCCAGGCTTTTCAGCAGCAAAGACCTCAGCAGTTTGCCCAGGCGCAAGTTCAGAATAGGCAGCGAGGATTCCAGCAGAGAGGGCCGGCACCCAGAGGATATGGTCAAGTGCTGGCTTTGACCATGGAAGAAGAAGGAGTGACACCAGGTGAGGTAGTGGCAGGTACTATTCTCGTCAACACTTTTCCGGCTTCAGTGTTATTTGATTCTGGTGCATCGCATTCATTTATGTCTGCCCTATTCGCCACACGGATAGGACTGGAGCCCGAGTCCTTATCAGTAAGGCTCAATATACTTACTGGTAACGGTCTTGTGGGAGTAGATAGAGTGTTTTCCTCGTGTCGGATCGTGGTTAGCGGTAGAGAGTTTCTCGCTAGGCTGATAGAATTCCCGATGGCCGATTATGATGTGGTCTTAGGGATGGATTGGTTGAGAGACCAGTATGCTAGGATAGACTGCCATATTGGCAGAGTTGTTTTTAGCATTCCAGGCGAGCCGGAGTTTTCCTTTTCTCGAGGCGAAGTTGAACCTTCTCCTCCAGTATTGCGGATGGCCGTAGCAGCAGTGCAGTTACCCCGGATAGTCGAGGAATTTCCAGATGTTTTCCCAGAAGAGCTTCCAGGAATGTCGCCAGAGCGAGAGATCGAGTTTACTATCGACTTGATTCCCGGGACAGTACCAGTGTCAGAAAGAGTCTATAGGATGGCGCCGTCAGAACTAGAGATATTGTACAAGATGATTGAAGAACTCCGGACAAAAGGATTCATTCATGTAAGTGGATCGCCTTGGGGAGCCCCGATGCTTCTTGTGAAGAAGAAGGATGGTACGTCCAGATTATGTGTTGACTATCGTACCTTGAACTCAGTGACAATCAAGAACAGATATCCTCTCCCAAGGATAGATGACTTGTTTGATCAACTCAGAGGAGCGGCAGTATTCTCGAAGATTGATTTGTGGTCAGGATACCACCAGATCAGAGTCAGAGAGCAGGACATCCCGAAGACAGCTTTCAGATCCAGATATGGGCATTAGGAGTTCCTTGTTATGCCCTTTGGAGCAACCAATGCGCCGGCGGTATTCATGGACCTCATGAATCGTATCTTTATGCCTTATTTGGATCAGTTCGTGATCGTGTTCATAGACGATATCCTGGTCTACAACAAGAGTGAAGCGGAGCACGAGCAACATCTCAGAGTTGTCCTCCAGATTCTTCGAGAGCACCAGTTGTATGCCAAGTTCAGTAAATGCGAGTTCTGGCTCGATCGCATTTCATACTTGGGTCATATCATCACCGGAGGGGGAGTAGAAGTGGATCCCCAGAAGATCGTGGCTATCGAAACCTGGCCAGTGCCCGGCACAGTTGCAGAAGTTTGCAATTTTCTTGGATTAGCCGGCTACTACCGGCGATTTGTTTCGGACTTTGCTCGGATTTCAGCACCACTGACGCAGTTAACCCGCAAGGATGTGCAGTTTTCTTGGACCGCAGAATGTCAGGAATCTTTTGAGAAGCTGAAGCGAGGTTTGATGACGGTACCCGTTCTCACACTTCCAGATGGGACCGGAAGATTTTCAGTGTACTGTGATGCTTCAGGCAGAGGATTAGGGTGTGTTTTGGTGCAACATGGGAAGGTAATAGCTTATGCGTCATGTCAACTTCGTGATCAAGAGAGGAATTACCCAACCCATGACTTAGAGCTGGCAGTAGTAGTGTTTGCACTTAAGTTGTGGAGACACTACCTGTATGGAGATAAGGTGGAGATTTTTATCGACCACAAGAGCCTGAAGTATGTTTTCACCCAGAAGGACCTTAACATGCGTTAGAGAAGATGGCTGGAGCTGCTTGTTGATTATGATGTCAACCTGCAGTATCACCCTGGGAAGGCCAACGTTGTTACAGATGCATTGAGCCGAAGAGCTGGAGTTTACTTTCTGACAGCGCAACCAGAGTTGTTAGCAGATCTTCAGAAGATGGGTATAGAAGTTGTCCTTCCTACCAATGTGGCATTGATGGACAACATACAAATACAGTCCAGTATAGTTGAGAGGATCAAGATAGCTCAGTCCTCCGATTCTAAGCTTCAGCGGCTTAGAGCAGAATGCGAAGCCGGACGACGACCAGAATTATACATTCATGAAGATGGTACACTTCGACATGGTAAGCGTCTTTGTGTACCCAGTGGAGATATCAGACATGAGGTCATGGCGGAAGCTCACAGTTCTCAGTATTCAATTCATCTCGGTGGCACGAAGATGTACCGTGATATCCGTCAGCATTTTTGGTGGAATGGCATAAAGAGGGAGATAGCTCGGTTTGTCTCTCGGTGTTTGGTTTGCCAACAAGTCAAGGCTGAACATCAGAGGCCAGCTGGACTTCTTCAGCCCTTGCCAATTCCAGAATGGAAGTGGGAGCATATAACTATGGATTTTGTGACTGGATTACCTAGATCCCCAGCCGATAGAGATGCTATTTGGGTTATAGTTGACATGCTCACGAAGGTGGCTCACTTTCTTTCGTTTAGAGTTGGTCAGTCGATAGCTCAGCTAGCAGAGATGTATCTCCGGCAGATTGTCAGATTCTACGGTGTACCAGTCAGTATTACCTCGGATCGAGATTCAAGATTTATGTCGCACTTTTGGCGTAGCTTGCAAGAGAGTTTGGGAATGCACCTCCAGTTCAACTCAGCATATCACCCGCAGACAGATGGTCAGTCGGAGCGCACGATCCAGACTCTTGAAGATATGTTGAGATCTTGTACACTCGACTTCGGTGGTTCGTGGAAAGATCACCTGCACCTGGTGGAGTTCTCGTACAATAACAGTTTCCAAGCTAGTATCCAGATGGTACCGTTCGAGACACTGTATGGAAGGAAGTGTAGATCCCCACTAGCCTGGGACGATGTGGGAGAGAGGCAGATGCTTGGTCCAGAGATGATCACTCAGACAATTGAGGTGGTCAGAAAAGTCAGAGATCATCTTCGCGTTGCACAGGATTGTCAGCGCCATTGGGCCGATTCTCATCGGCGTCCCCTTGAGTTTTCTGTCGACGACCATGTATTTCTGAGGATCTCGCCTAACCGTGGCGTCATTCATTTCGGTGTGCGGGGAAAGCTTAGTCCTAGGTATATAGGGCCATTCGACATTCTGGAGCGAGTAGGAGATGTGTCCTATCGTCTCGCTCTTCCGCTGTCTCTGAGTGAGGTGCATGACGTATTCCATGTATCCCAGCTACGACGGTATATTCCGGACCCGAGTCATATCCTGGATCATTCGGAATAGGTTGTTGGTACCAACCTTTCGTATGAGGAGAGGCCCGTATCTATATTGGACCAAAGAAAGAAGATACTCAAGAACAAGACTATCAAATTAGTCCGTGTTGTTTGGGGTCATCACTCTTTGGGAGAATCAACGTGGGAGCGTGAGGATGATATCCGATCGCAATATCCCGACCTGTTTGACTCGTGAGGTATAATATCTTTCCTATGCCTCATGTCTCCGATTCCTTGCTTGTACGAATAATTGCTTGATTGCTTAACTAGTATAGCTTGCCTGTGAGTAGTATGGCTTGTCCTTGCATCTCTAGCCACTTGATTAAATTTCGAGGACGAAATTTTTTTAAGGTGGGTAGAGTTGTAATGACCATTGTTCGTATTACGTATCTCAGTATACATGTACGTATTTAGACCCGTATTGCATGTTTTCTTGTTTGGTTCGGCCCAACTTGACTTGGTTCGGCTTGGTTTTGCATGGTTCGATTTTGCTTGGTTTTATGTGAACCAAACCACTCCCACCTACCACCACCCTCTTCATTAAATATCCCACCAAACATTTCTCTCTCCACATTAACTCTTCTTCTTCTCCGCCATTACTTCTCCACCAACCTGAGAGTGAAAGGTTTAGGCAAGTACACCTTGCTTCATGGAGAAAGTCTATTTTTATTGTTCCATTGTCTTTCTCATGTATTTCTAACCCACTTTAGTACTTGGTATTTTTATTTTCATGGTTAAATTCTTGTAAATCTAGCTTTGTGGTATTTTCGGTTTTCGGAAGTTTTGATCTATCAAACTTGCATATTTTGCTAGTTGATGATCCCATGTTGCAGAGAATTTCGTTTGGTCCAAATTTGACCTACAGAATTTTGCTGGCCGCATGGCCTTTGCATATTTTAATGCATGTATTAGCAAGCCTATTTTAATGCATGGCCCTTGCATATTTTAATGCATTAACAAGCATCAGCTTGCATGCATACGTACAAGCACTTGGCCGCATGCACATAAAGCCAGCCGCATAAGCATTTTTCTTAATGCATTTCCTTAGGCCAGCCGCATAAGCATTCAAGAATGCATTTAATGCATTACTTTAATGCATTCAAGAATGCATTACTTTAATGCATTTCCTTAAGCTACTTTAATACATTTTCTAAGGCCAGCCGCATAAGCATTCAAGAATGCATTTAATGCATTACTTTAATGCATGCTTAAATGCATTTTTTTAATGCATTTTCTTGAAGCCAACCGCATAGCATTTAAGAATGCATTTAATGCATTCTTTAATGCATTCTTAAATGCATTTCCTTAATGCTTTGTTACTACTTTCTTTTAGCACCAGCCGCATATGGCTTCCATCAGTCGCATACATGCGAGCTTTGCTTGCATTATGTTGAACCCACGTGGCCTTGCATGCATATTAATGCATGCTTGCTTTGAATCCACGTGGCTTTGCTTGCATTATATTAATGCATGCTTGTGGCATTGCTTGCATGCGAACGCCAATAGTGAGCCGCATATGGAACATGGGAACAAATCAGCCGCATGCATATTAATGCATTATACTAATGCATGCAAGCATACATTTAATATATATTAATATATTATATAGTATATATTAATATAATGTATATTAATATATTTTGTACATTTAATATATATTAATATTATGTATTTAATATATTTAATGCATTACATTAATGTATTATATTAATGCATTAAATGCAATTGCCTGCAAGCATGCATGCTTATATTTAGCATGCTTATATATTTTGCTCAACCGCATATGGCCAAGTGACTGCCGGCCGCATAAAACTTTTTCGAGCCGCATGAGTCCCCCACAGCCCTTGCCCCTTCTAATATTTAATTACTAAATGTGTACTTGTGCTAAATTAATTATTTCCTGACACGATGGTGACCCGTTGTGGTGCACTTTTGACATGACATGATAGTGGCCCGACGCGGTGCACTTCTGACAGTGAGCATGACATGACAAGATTGGATGGCCTGGACCCCGTGGGTGATTGTGTTTGTACAATTGAACCGGTAGTGTTTGCATCATGTCTAGGACGGGGATCCCTGAGTACCACGGTCAGGGGTACCTACTGTAAATGGCTACGGCTAATAACTAGAATAATTCAGTAGTCATGAGAGATTTCTCCAGCTACAGGCGATCCCGTTATCCCGGCCACCATTGTTGGACTTGCAGCCTGCCGACGAGTAGGGCACAAGTCTAAATTCACTGATATATGGAAAGGAACGATGCACTGCTTAATGAACCCAAGTCGCCTGGATAACCTGGATTAGCTGCAGGGCTTGTGGCTAGAGGAACATCTCACTGCATGTTGTGATAACCCTAGTTAGCTAATGTAGAAAGCCGTTGTAGGTCCTAAAAATCAAGTTGCACCCATCAAAAAAGTCATGAAAATCAAGTTATGCATCCTTCAAGTACATTGCGCAGGAGTCAGATTGCGCACCCTCTCGATTGCGCAGGCTGAACTGCGCACTCATCCAAGTGCGCAACCTGACGTGGCCTCGTCATCATTACCTGACAGAGAATCAGATATTCTGACAACTGACAGCACGGAGGACGAGAAAACTGTTCGTTTATCGTGTAGCACAGCGCTCGAGGACAGCTGTACATGCAGCGCAATTGGCCAGACTCTTTGCAGCGCGGTCCATCTCAGCGCAACCTGAAGCCAGCGCAATTCAGGTGGCGCACTTCATCAAGACAACTGACAAAGTACACGTGGCCTTCATGCCATCAATGACTCACTACGTGGTAACCGTCTGTACACGATCATGCGCATTTCAATCAAATAATGCCATGTATCCAATATAGTTGGCCTACGATCAAATAACTGCCAGCGCAGTCTGATGTCTGCGCGGTCCAATGCATACGCAATCCATCTTGTGCAGTCCAGAATAACTAAAAAGTAGTTATTTCTAGAACTCTATAATAGAGTTTCAAGTCCTTCCTAGGGGGATCACAGATATACATCAGAAATCATCACCAGAGATCAGGAGTTCTTGCCAAAGTGCTGCTGCAATCTTCAGAGGCTACCGTCTTCAAAGTTCACATTGTCCAAGGGATAAAGCGATCGTCTTCAGATCGGATTTCTATAGTTGTACTTTCTCAGAATTCTTGTAATCTTCTTACAAAGTTTGTGAAATAAAGACTTTTGTTTTTGTAAACAAAATGGCGACTCTATTGGGGACGACTTTCTCCTCCGACGAGGAAGTGACAACTCAATGTGACGTTGCGTCTATCGGAAAGACACAGAAGACGCTGGTTGTAAAGGTCAACCAGACGGCCTACGAGGCGATGATCAACTCTAGGACCACCCCTCGTACTGCAACAACTTCTGCCACGAGCAAATTTTATCCAGTGTGGGTCCCTAAGACTGTTGTGCAGTCTGCTTCTGCTGCTCAGCCTGCTGCGCAGTCTACTGCCTCGGTTCCCAAGACTGCTGTCTCTGCTGCTACTTCCCATGCGCAGTATGCTGCTCCCCTTACCAGTGCACAACCTACTTCCTATGCTGCTCTGTCAAAGTGCAAGACTCCTATTCCTCTGGCGCAGTTGGCTGCAACCCTGCCTGCGCAATCCACCACTCCAGCCACCAGAGTGCAACACAAACACTCTGGCAAGACTCCTGCTGCGCAAGTTGCTAAAACTGTGGCCAGAAGACTTTCTGCCAGAGTTACTCATGCGCAACCTGCCATTGCGCCAACAACCACTTCAATCCCTGCGCAAATTGCGCCAGCGCAGTCTAAGAGAGACAGCCCTTTGGCTAATCTCTTTTCTTCTCACAGCAAAGGAAAAACCTCTGCTCCTCTTCTCAAGCACCATGTTGCTCTTGCGCAATCCACTGGGGGTAGTCTTTTGGCTATTCCTCCTCATCCTCAGAACAAAAGAAAAGGTCCGTTGGTCTTTTCTCAAACTTCCTCGTCCCATGACTTGGAAGACAACAGAGGGAAACGCTCTTTAGCTAACCCTTCTTCACAAAACAAAGGAAAAGGCCCTTTGGTCTTTTCTCAGCCTTTCTCGATTTTTACCGTAGAAGATCAATCTGAACGTGCTCCGGCACCAATCAGTACCAGGACTCTCTCCAACAAGGGTTCTTCTTTCCTCCTTGCCAAAGAGAAGTGTACTGATCAAAGAGGAATTTTGCCTACTCCGGTAGCAGAGTTCCAAGATCTTCCAACTCTCAAGATATTCCGTTCGAAACAGGAAAAATTGCTAGTGTCTCAGACAGAAACCCCTGGGGTGAGTTTGCTGATCTAAGAACTTATCTCAATCGACCAACTTCGGTGAAACGTAAACAGCCAATGCCGAAGACCAACCAGTATCAGAAGCAAACTTCCAGGATCAAAAATTCGGACATCTATGCCAATGAAGTGAGTACTTTCCTGTACATTCAAGGGACAAAACATCTGAAGAACCGGAACCATGTTCCGAATGTTATCAAAGAACACATCCCTCGAACTTCTTCTCGTCCTGTCATTGTTTTCGATCTCCGAGAACACCTCAAACAAAAATGGGACAACATCTCAACACCTCCAGTGCAACCACTTGGACACTATTGTAATCACAAGGTAGTCATCAAGTGTTGTTGTCAGACAACAAGACGATCTGTCTTCGATCGTCTGAACTTTACAACCTCTGAACCTATGTCAGAAGATGAAGACGAAGTTCTGTACGCTTTTGTCAACATGACTTCCAGAGACACTGGGGGTAGGAAGTGCTCCAAGCACGGCAAGCCTCGCAAGCCAAGCCAGCGGTATTTGGATCTACTCCAAGAATCTTCTGATGGAGTATTCCAACATACCCGATCCCGAAGCCGAGATGCAATCGGTCAAAGGAATCTTCAAGATCATTCCGGTCAACTTTCTCTTTCTCACTCAGGAGATGATTCTTTCTCCGACTACGATGCATATAGTAAAAGTTCAGAACAGACAGTGTCCTCCACTATACCTAGAGAAGTGACAGCTTATGTTGTCACTGAAGACCCAGATGCTTCCAGTTCAGCAAGTCAAGAACAGCGAATCGCTGTACTAGAAGACAAGTTGAAAACTATGGCCGAAATGGTTGCCAGTATGCATTCTATCATTATGGCCCAGCATACAGTACCACCGACCGTACATGCTATAAATTCTAAAATTATAGCATCGTCAGTGCCTGTCAATGCAGGACTGGGGGTAGCATCTCCTCAACTACCTCCTGTACAGATTCAACCCACTCCCAGTCAGTCAGATGCTGGGGATAGTATTTACCACGATGTCCCTCCCCCAACACTGTGACTCAGCCTGCTCCTTCTACATCAGTGGAGGATGCCAATGAAGCTGTCAAACTCCTGTGCACTCAGTTCGAGGCCTTCAAAGAGAAGGATAACTTGCAGAGGTTGGGGATCAAGCAACCCTACCCAGTTGAATTGAAGGAAGTCTCGTTTCCTCCGAAGTACAAGATTCCAACAATCTCGTTGTTTGATGACAGCACTTCTCCCAGTCAGTTCATTAACCACTTCGAGGTAATGACTGTCCAACTTCAGCCAAATGACGCTCTTCTTACCAGAGTATTCGTCGGCTGTTTAGCCGGCGTAGCATGCGATTGGTACAGAAGCTTGCCCGATGGTTGTATCACCTCTTTCTCAGGTCTGAAACAAATCTTCTTAGAACGATTTTATGAGGGGATCAACGACATGACCATGTCAGCCCTCAATAAAATCAAACAAAGACACAATGAAACTGCTGAGAGTTTCATTTAAAGGTTTCACCGAGAAGCTTTGAAAATGCCTCCTGGAACTCCGGCCGCTGTCACCATAGACACCTGCAAGGCAAATCTTTTGCCTATCATTAGCATGTGGACGGGATCCACTCAGTTCCAAGACTGGCCATCCTTCATTGTCAACGCTAAAGCAGCTGAAGTTAGCACCGACAAATTCAAGCAGCTAGGGGTACAAATGTCTAACCCCGACCGGGATGAACATCAGACATCGGGTGGTAGTAATTGTCAGAACAACCGCAAGGGGAAAGAAACTTTGAACATCAACTTGAAGAACAAAGAATCTCTGGCGGTCAATGTGGCTCCACCTACGTCTACTTGTACTCCTTCAGCACCTCCACCAAGGGAACCTCGTCCAAAAGTAGAGTACTCGTTTGACGAGAATGACACCGTGAGCATCTTTGATTGCTTAATCAAAAGCAATAAGCTCCAACTCTCAGATCCCAAGAAGCCTGATGAAGTCGGTAAGACTGATAATCCTATGTACTGTGTCTATCACAGGTTCATTGGGCATCCCACTCGAGCATGTTATGTGCTCAAAGGCAAAATCCAAGAGCTGGTCAATGCTGGTGTTGTCACTCTGCAGCAAGACGAGAAGACTGTTACCGCAAACATGGTCTCAGTTCAATTCGGTGACTTCCCTCCGCAGATGGTACAGCATGGTGTCATTCCTATCTCCAAAGCTACTCTTGAGATTGAGAATCTCCCTCCTCCACGAAGTGAAGGTCTCGTCCCCCTGTCTCTTGACAATGGCGAGATTATGTGGATCCACCCTGATATTGCCTCGGAGTTCGAACTTCCCTCTTCTTCCTCCAAAAAGAAAGATCGCTCCAAGGGCAAGACAAAGACTTGCAATATGGTGTCATTTGACCCCATAGTTGACGAAGAAATTTTGCTGGGCACCAGATCAGAAAAAGCCTATCTAAAAGATTATCCCGAAGCTCAGGAGAATCCTGCTTCTTCTTCTGAGCCTGCTCCAGTGCAGCCTGCTTCTACTGAGGGCAACCCTTCTGCCTCCTCACCAGCGGTTGTAGAGACTACTCCTCCCAAGCCGACAGTCGCTGACAAAGGCAAACAACAAGTCCGCTTCGATAAACTTTTGAAGAAGTCATCTTCTTCCGGACTTGAGAAGCCTTACAACTTTGATATCTTGGCTCAGTTAGCCAATACACCGGCCCGGCTGTCAATCTTCGAGCTCTTGTGCCTCTCCAAAGTGACTCGGAAAACTCTGAGTGAGGCTCTCATGCAGGCAGAAACCTGTCTAGCCCTTCTGAAGAAGCCGAAAGCATAACCAGTTTCTTGCCTTCATTGTCATAGTGTGTTGGAGTTAATTCCAAATATAACTTTCACACAGGATGACATGTTGATGGAAGATAATAGGCACGACCGTCCTCTATACTATATAGGATTTGTCGACTCGATGAAAGTCGATCGTATTCTGATAGATCCAGGGTCTGCTCTCAGCATCATGCCGAAGACAATGTTGGATGCATTGAAGATCCCAGTACATAGTCTCTCCAGTACAATCACCACCATCCTCGGGTTCAACCAGGAAAGGAGTGAGCCTCTGGACAAGATTCGCCTAAAACTCCAGATAGGTAATCTTCGCAAAAAAGTGACCTTCTACATCATTGACAACCATGGTTGTTCTTATAATGCTCTGTTGGGGAGACCATTCCTGCATGAACATAACATTGTTCCTTCAACTCTCCATCAATGTTTCAAATATGTCGATGACGATGGAGAGGTTCAAAAAGAGGTTGCGAATCTCTATCCTTTCAAAGGCGTCGATGTGTACTGCAACGATGCTCATATGTACAAGGATGAATTCATGAAGGTAATGCTGTCGCTGGACACTGAAGAAGAACAAGAAGCAGTGCCTAATGACACTCTCATTATACCTGTTAAAGGGCGTGTTTCTCGTCCTCAGTCTTCCAAACCACTGGCTATTCACTTGCCAGTCCAGAAGCAACCAATTGATGATGATCAGGATCAAAGGGAGTTCACCTCTTCTGAGCCACTTGTTATTGACTTACGTCGTAACAAGGAAAAAAGGCAGCTCACCTCGTCTGAGCCCCTTGTTATTGATTTATCTCATAACAAGGATAAAAGGGAGCTCACCTCCTCTGAGCCGCTTGTTATCGATCTTCGTCGTAACAAGGCCAATCCTCCTCCACGTTCTTCTTCTTCCCCTCTTGTAATCAATCTGACCAAGTCTGCTAAGGCTAAAGGTCTTGCTATAAATACAGATGTACAAATCAATGAAAAAATATATACTTTCCAGTATACTGATGTCATTTATCATGCTAAGTGCTATTTGGATATGTTAGATAGCTTTCAATCATTTATATTGGGAGTTGTGCAATCTCTTCAAACAGAAGTCTTACTCGAACATCCCAAGGATTCTTATCGTATTGTTCCCGCTCGAAAGAAAGGCGAGAGTCCAATACTTTTTAGTAAAGAACCGGAACAACAATTCAGCTATACGGATGATAGCAAAAGTAACGATACGGGACATCTTCAATTCCGTCGTTACAGTCAACAATCAAAAGACATCATCCGAAAGATGGGTTATGACTTCAAGAGTGGCCTCAATTACGATAAGGGTAGAAGAACTCCTATCCGTACGGCTGTTCCAAAAGAAAAGTCAGAGATATATTACAGCAGGACCAAAAGAGGTCTCGGATATGCTTCACCTCCGGTATTATCCTCAGCAGCCTCTGAATCCTATAGTGAGGAGCGCTCTAATTCTTCTGATTCCAGATCATAGGATTCTGACACCAGCATCGGTCAAGTTCATCGATTGACTGTATCTTCTTACATGGTCTCCGTCGAACTTCCAGAAGGCTATGACGAGGATATTGAAGAAAATCCTGAAACTGATCCTTGGGCTCAACGAATGGATACCCAATGGAAACTCCGATTTGAACAAAGGAAACCTCCTACCGAAGATCAATTAGTTCAAATTGATATAGGAGAGAGCGGGTCACCTCGTCCAATATTCATCAGCAAGAACCTTCCAAAGGCATATAAGCAAGAATTAATTCTTCTTATTCAAGAATACATTGACGTCTTTGTCTAGAGTTATGAAGACATGCCAGGTCTAGATCCCAAAGTTGCTACTCACAAACTGAACATCCTACCAAATACAAAATCGGTTAAACAGCAACAACGGCACTTCAAGCCAGAAATGATGGACGCAATCGATGATGAAGTTAAGAAGCTCATTGCTTATGGATTTATTCGAGAAGAGCAGCATCCTGATTGGGTAGCTAATGTCGTCCCAGTTCTGAAGAAAATTGGCAAGGTTCGAGTCTGCATCGACTTTCGGGATCTTAATGAAGCATGTCTAAAAGATGAATTTTCTCTCCCTATCACGGACGTCATGATTGACAACACCTGTGGGTTTGAAAGAATATCTTTTATGGATGGATTCTCTGGATATAATCAAATTCGGATGCATCCTGAAGATGAAAAACATACTTCTTTTTGCACTTCTCGCGGAGTCTATTGTTATACTGTCATGCCATTTGGTCTAAAGAACGCTGGTGCAACTTACCAACGAGCCATGAGTACCATCTTTCGAGATCATCTGTGCAAGACTGTCGAATGCTACGTCGACGATATTGCTGTCAAAAGTCGTCTAAAGGAAGATCGCATCCAAGACTTGAGAACTATCTTCAACCTCATGCGCCAACATCAACTCAAAATGAATCCCACCAAGTCATTCTTGGGTGTCTCTAGTGAAAAATTTCTTGGCTTCGTCATTACCTCTAAGGGTATACACGTGGATCCCGAGAAGATCAAAGCCATTCAAAAGATGCGTCCTCCACGCAACCTCAAAGAGCTACGAGGATTCCAAGGTCGACTTGCGTACATCAGGAGGTTTATTTCGAATCTGTCTGGACGCTGCAGACCATTTACTCAACTAATGAAGAAGGGTGTATCTTTCATTTGGACTGAAGAATGTCAACGAGCATTCGACGACATAAAGCGATATCTCATGAACCCACCAGTCTTGGTGCCACCAATCTCTGGCATACCGTTTTTAATGTATGTCCGTGCTATGGATCATTCATTGGGTGCTTTACTTGCCCAAAAGAACAAAGAAGGCCACGAACAAGCCATCTATTACCTAAGTCGTACTATGATTGGTGCTGAACACCGTTATAGTCCGGTCGAAAAAGAATGCCTAGCTCTTATGTTTGCTGTTCAGAAGACTCGGCATTACATCATTGGCCAAACTATTCATGTCATATCTCGAGTTAATCCTCTTCGGGTACTGATGAAGAAACCTAGCACACTCAATTCTCGGCTGGCTATATGGGCCATTCTGCTAGCCCAATATGACATGGTATATGTTCCTCAAAAATCTGTCAAAGGTCAAGCACTGGCGAATTTCTTAGCAGCTCATCCTGTTCCAGAGACATCTAAACTCTATGATGAAATTTCAGACGAGACATTGGAATCTAATACAATCTCAGAAGAATTTCCTACTTGGCGCCTATTCTTTGACGGTGCATCCAGGATCGGATCCAATGGTGCCATTGTCGCAGGAGTTGGAGTTGTCCTTATTTCCCCAGACGGGTCAGCTATTCAAAGAGCATACTCCTTAGATGAGCCTTGCTCCAACAACATGACAGAATACAATGCTCTACTCATTGGCCTTCAGCTAGCTAAACAACTGGATATCGAGTATCTTGAAGTCTATGGTGACTCCAAGCTGGTTGTTAACCAAGTTAGAGGAACTTATGAAGTTCACCCTCAAGATCTAGTGCCTTACTATGAAGCGATAATCAACATGGCTACATCATTCAAAGTCTTCTTCATCGAATATGTCCGGCGAGCTTATAATACTGAAGCAGACGCTTTGGCTAATCTTGCAGCAGTCTTAGCCATCCCTATCAAAAGACAGCAGGTGGTGGTTATCTCTAATCGAGAATTGTTCTACGTCGAAAACAATCGTAATATTGAGTTCAGTAATCTTACTGAAGTCAATATTATCAATGAAGATTGGAGAACTCCCTTCATCGACTTCGTAGTTCATGATATACTCCCTGAAGATCCTAAGGAGGCTACGAGTATTCGTCGGCAATCTCTACGATTCTACTACAACCAGACTACCAAAACTCTCTACCGGCGAACTTATGACGGCCTACTCTTGCGCTGTCTTACTGGTGATGAAGCAAAGCAAGTATTGCGTGAAGCTCATGACGGTGTTTGTGGAGCACATCAACCCGGTCCTAAACTACAGGATCGTATTCGACGCATGGGTTACTACTGGCCCTCTATGGTATCTGATGCCATCGAATATACGAGGAAATATCAAGCTTGTCAAATTCACGCAGATTTCATTCATCAACCATCAGAATTCCTCCATCCGACTGCTGCTTACTGGCCTTTTGAAGCTTGGGGCATGGACATCATCGGTCCCATCAATTCTTCTTCTTCTAGAGGACATCGGTTCATACTGGCAATAACCGATTACTTCTCCAAATGGGCCGAAGCTATACCATTGGCTGAAGTCAAGACCAGCAGCGTCATCAACTTCGTCAAACACCATGTCATCTATAGATTTGGTGTACCTTGACGAATCATTCACGACAATGGACCTCAGTTCATCAGCCAAAAGTTTACAAGGTTCTGTGACGATCATCGGATTGACAATATCGCTTCGACAGCCTACAATCCTGCTGCTAATGGCTTAGCTGAAGCTTTCAACAAGACTATCATCAAGCTCCTCAAGAAGTTTGTGTCCACTAACAAACGAAACTGGAGTGAAAAGCTTGGAGAATGTCTTTGGGCCTATCGTACTACGGTCCGCAATCCTACAGGCTGTACACCCTTCTCTTTGGTGTACGGCTGTAAAGCAGTTCTACCCCTGGAACTTCAAATTTCGTCTTTGAGGATTGTTATCGCCAACGAGCTCACTACAGAGAACAACGATCTTCTTCGACTTCAAGAATTGGAGGCGCTTGATGAGAAGCGGTTAATGGCTCAACAGCATATTGAGTTATACCAAGCCCGCATCTCAAAGACTTTCAATCGCAAAGTTAAGGTCAGAGCCTTTCAGAAAGGAGAGCTTGTTCTAACAGTCAGACGTCCTATGACTATGACTCACATGAGTAAAGGCAAGTTCGATGTAAAGTGGGAAGGGCCATATATCGTGAACAAAGTCTTCTCAAATGGAGCCTATCAACTCACAGAACTAGATGGTCGAGTTGCAATGATGCCTATCAATGGCAAGTTCCTCAAAAAGTATTATGTATAAATGTAAAGACATTGCTTGTAATCATCAGACAAGTTCATAAATAAAATTTAATTGTATTTCCTCTTGAATGATAATACATAATATCAAGGAAGGTCACTATCATCCTTCTCAAAATTAGGACTCGGGCCACTACCGTCCTTATTGAAGACATGATTAGCAAAAGAGCCGAGAACACTCTTGCTCGAACCTAACAAGAACTTACAAGCAGCCATCCTTATGGCCTCTTCTTCTTCAGTCTTTCCTGGTTCAAGAAGGAAGTCCAAGATGTCCTTTGGCGGTTTGGGTGCAGACAAACCTTCGTCCGCTGCTATCTGCTTTGGCTTGGCCGGCTCGACTGGACGTTCCTCAGTACCCGCCTCCACCTTCGAGGTGAGCTTAGCCTTCTTGGATGCATCTCCAGACGACATCTTTATGTTAAAAAGTGACAGTGATCATCCCATCTGATTTTCTATTCTATTTATAGACAGGGATTCGTAAGACAACAAAGCGACATATTCATCCGACGGTTTGCCCGTTCATCATCCGACGGTTCGCCCGTTCATCATCCGATGGTTCGTCCGTTCATTTAATTCATCCGACGGTTCATCCGTTCATCATATTTAATTCATCCGACAGTTCACCCGTTCATACATCCATTTGACGGTTCATCCGTTCATCCATCTGACAGTTCACCCGTTCATTCCATTCATCTGACGGTTCGTCTGTTCATTTAATTCGTTTGACGGTCCATCCGTTCATCCCGATGATTCATTTCGTTTATTCATTTCGTTCACATATTTTGACGAATCATCCATTTCGTTCATATCAGCAACTTGTTATCTTTGATTAAGTTGTCTATTGAAATAATGATATTCAATAAATTATATTTGCCACGTCCACATTGCCTCTGAGCAGATATAATTGAATATGATTATTTTCCAAAATCAAGAAATATATCATGTCCTGCACCTCTGAATATATTTTCTATCGCTATTATTTATATCTGAATAAGATATACAATAAATAATAGAGCCACCAAGAAAATGTCTTTTTATTGATTGATCAAAACTTAAAGACATTACAATATTTACATATCATAAAAAGATTGAAGATACAAAAATCTTTCTTATTCTGCCGGTGGAGTCATTAAGTTGATCATCTGCTGCTTCAAAGATTGTAGCCGCTCTTCACGAGATTCCATCACCCGCTTCCTAGCTTTCTCTATCCCAGACTTGTCGTTAAAAGATGGCATAGTTACTATTCTGCGAGAGATTTCTTCTTGATGAGTTGCGACATACTCATCTCTCTCCCGAGTCAGAGCATTCAGCTGTTGAACTGCAACTTGGTGTTGTGCGGCCTCGTCCTCCAGAGCAAGCTGGACAAGTCTCAGCTCTTCTTTTAGACGGGCAGATTCTGATTGCAGCTCCGCAACTTTCCTCTCTTTCTCGTCAGCAACAGACGCCACTGTCTCCACTTTGGAATTATATTCAGCAGATTTATTAGAGAAAGTGTCCAAAAGAACTTGCAGATCAACCTTTACAACTGCAGCTTCTTGTGACATCCTTTCGAATTCAGCTTGTACCAAGAGATCCATCTCTCCCCTATTCAGCTCTTTGTAAATTTTAATCGATGCCTCCAGCTCATCTAGTACGTGTTCAAGAAAAATAGCCTGAGCTTCATCGCCTTGATGACGGATGGCATCGATCAAATAGGAGGTTGGACCTTTGACAGTGGAGAAACCAGCTTCTTCTTTCCCTATCACCCTATCTACTAAGGGTTTCAAAGAATTAAAGAAAAGGTTGCTGAAGGTGCTGACGACAAAACGGTTGGTAGCCAGAGCACCCGGAGTAGCAGCTACTCCCATAGACGTGAAAGCAACACCAGGTGTCTGTGAAGACAGTCGTTCAGCTTCTTCTCTTTGAGTGGACGACTCTTTAGCCAGAGGAGCCATCGTAGAGCTAGTTGCTCCTCCCAGATGCTCTTCTGTAAAATGAAACGAACCTTATCATTGATTATTGTTGTCATCAGCAACTAATTGAAAAGGATCAAAAAATCAAAGGCAATCTTACCATGACTTGCCCCAGCAACAAGCCTTTCGTCTGTTGGCACAGATTCTAATCTAGCAGAGGTAGCCTCAGACATCACTGCCTGGCTACTTTCGGCCTCAGAACCACCCAAGAAATGTCGGCTACCGCTAGTGATAGCCGTTACTGGCACTATGTCTGTGCACACGGGAGGAACCGGGGAAGATTCAAGTTCTGCATGGATAAATATATATATATATGTCAGCTATTTGAATCTATGAAAAGAGGGTAGATAAAATCGTTTAATACCTTTTGGATCAGTATGAGTAGTTCCAGCAGGTGCTACTTCTACATCCGTATTCCTTTCCAGAGACACATATACCTCCACATCCGCTTCAGGATTCAGTATGTCGTCTACAGCTTCGGAAGACATGTGGATATCAGTGCCTTCTTTGGGATTTAATGTATCATCAACATCTTCTGTCGATGTATCTTCATCGCTTATGCTATCCTCTGGAGCTTCCTCGCTGGCAGTTGCGACAGCGGCTTGATCAACATCGTCTTGCAGACCGAAGTCGCAATCATTTAAAGCTTCAATCATTAGACGATCTTCTTCTTCACGGAGGCCTCCTGGTGTAGCAGGAATCTGGGTAGTTCTCACCGCAAGAGAAGGAGATCACAAAATTTTATCATCCCTCTGTCCAGTTTCATCTCTCAGCTCAGCTTCAGCCCCTAGCTCAGCTTCATCTCTTTGTTCAACCTCATCCCTTGGCTCTGGGGAAGGAGTCTCCTGTCTAGGCTCGGAAGAAGGTGTAGGGGATGATATGGTTATTCCAGCTACAGTGCTGGCTACCACTGAAGACAAGATTTGTCTTGGAGGGGTGATCAGCCTCTTTCTCCTTCTAGAGGCCAGTTTCTTTCTATGAAGAGGTCTTTCGGGACTCTCCACATCTACTACGTCGACCTGCTTTGGGAGAGAGGTCGGTGTGGTCGCTTCTTCTCGGGTCGACTCGGCCAGTTGCCGAGACTGCGACCTGGTGGTGACCTTCTCGGATGGGTCTAAGATAAGTTTCTTCTTTGCAACCGGAGAAGAAGGTTCATTAATCCTTCTCTTTCTCTCCTTGGTTGAAGATTTGGCCACTTTCAAAGAAACCCTCAGTGGTTCATTAACATCCTCAGGGAAGTTAGCTTCCCTTGAGGCTTCCAAGGGATCATCCACTGGCTCATGTTGCTCATTATTTCCTGGAGCTAGCATAGCAGTTGCTCCTTTCTTCAAACGCGTCGCCGTCGCGAAGCTATCTACAAGATTGAAGTTCTCGGCAAAAGTATTTACAGCTGTGTAAAAAAGTGAATATGTATATTACATTCGAGGGCCATGATCATTCTTGGTCGGCATCGAGAACACTGTCCTTGTGTTTCGAGCGTTGTAATAGGCCCATGCTCTGGCACCATCAATCAGATACCCCTTTACTTGTAGGCAAGTTATAGCATTGCCTACGTAGAACTGGTCGTAACCAAATTGATGAGCGAAGCGGCTTGGCAGATATGGTTCCAAGAAACACTCATCTTCAAATCTATACACCAAGTGCGACGGCCTGATCGACCTCAGCCTGTCAAATGCTGCCCGACCCAACGGCTGCCTCCCAAGGTTAACTAGATTTGTTAACATATGTTCATAACTGGTTGGAGGGGCAACGCAGTAAAAATTCCATCCCTTTCCAAGGTTCAAGGCACGTCTGCAATCCTTTAGACTAGCGTATATCCACTTGCTCCGGAAGAATCTCCGCAGATAGCTTCTGTCGACTGCTCCCATGTCGGGGTTCATCAATGACGGATGGTGCAGAAGCAACCATCCGAATAAATAGGTGTAAGGCAACTCCAGTCGAGGGAAGTTTCCCTTCTCACCCTTCCATTTGAGCATGGATTCTACATAAAGAAGAAGACCTGCGTTCACTCTACAGGTCATCGCCGACAACAAATATATCCGGTAGCCAAAGACTAACCGGACAGCAGCAAAGAGTACTCCGCGGTGGAAGCGGTCCACCGCGCTCGCTCCGGGTACGACAAAGCGTCGGAGCCAATATGTCAGGAAGCCTGCCAGCTGGGCTTCTCTTGACATAGGCCTGTAGCCCATTCTCATAAAACTCTCAACGAAATCTCCGGTCTTGAGTGGAGGGTATTGAAGTTCATCATTAACTTTGATATCCATTTTCTTGTTTTCTTCCATCAATCTTATTACTTCACTGTGGCTGAGGGGTTGGAAGAAAGTCGGGTTGCAAGTATCATGATCCTTAGTCTTTTTCTCGATGATATGATTAAGGAAAAGATAAGGCAACCACTTTGATGAATAACAGGTGCCGGAAGAACCGCGCTTATAGTACATGGAGCAAATTTTGTAGTGGCACAGTAGTTTGTCAAAAACGGCCACCATCTCTGTATTTTCTCGACGTAGTCTGTCTAACTCGTCATTTGTTGGAACATATTCCTCATAAGGGAAGTCTCCCGTTGGTAAGCAAGAGATGTATTTCATCTCATGAAGGGCTAATCCAATTTCCTCGCAGGGTGTCATGAATGTCCCTGTCCTATAATTGTACCTCTCTGCCAAGGCCAGAAACAGATGAGGATTGGGGAGGAATCCATACACGGTAGCGTATACCGCCTGATATTGCTCAATCTCTTTGAGCTTGTCTTCGAACTGAACCAATATCCAGTTGGCTATGCAGTTCCACCTTTTGTTGCCTGGGTTCACCAGACCTGTCAGCCGGATGTCCTGATCCGGGTATCTGCCCTCAACCTTTGCATATTCATTAGCAAAGATTGGCGTCCTCACCGGCAGCAGCAAGGAAGAGCTGGAGGGATGCAGCCAGGCTTCAACCCTCTGAGCAAAGTGCTATGACGCTCAGAAGAGCTATAGAACATATCCCTATTATTTGGTCATTTCTTTACACAGATATTGCCTGTCCTTGCTTGCTGGAGGGGGGTAATGTCCCAGTCCATCCTCCTAGGATGGCTTGCATGGGCATAGCGGGCTAGAGGGAGACATCTGGCAATGTCCGGCAACAATATTATTTTCTCCTTTCTCTGGAAGAGTCTCTGCTCAACACGGGGTCTCGGCTGAGAACTCTTGTCAATAGATTCGCCAAATAAGAACAAGGGTTTCTTATGGGTAATGGCATCGACAGTCTGCAGAGGCTGCCCATTCATCAGACTTAATAAAGTTTCATTGTCCTGAGCTACCAAGATGGCTTGGCGGAAGGATGGCAGAGCATATTGGAGAAATAGCACATGGGACAAATCTTCTTTAAACTCTGGTTCAGCAAGGGACCCTGTAAAGATTTCATACTTTGGGTCCTCTCTGATGTTAACTGCATCAAATAGAAAGACAGAATTCAGTATATGCAAAATCAAAGATTCTGTCCAAAATCAGCAAAGTGCGCAAGCATCAGATTGCGCTGTCTACAAAACATCAGATTGCGCAACAAAAGCTTCTATGCGTAAACTGTCCAGTTGTGCCAACTCATCCACTTGCGCAAGCCATCAGATTGTGCTGAATAACTTGCACAAAGCATCAGTTTGCGCTGGACAGCCTTGCACAAATCAGCAGATTGCGCTGACTTTTGCCAGCGCGTTCTAACTAATTGCGCAAGAAAATAGTCTTCGTAAAAATGAAAACTATAGAGTTTGTGCAACCAAAACCCTAAACAGGGCGGCGCAGTCTAACCAAATCACTAAAAAGAGATAGGTTTGAAGGTTCAAATCATGTCGAAGAACCCTAAAAAGGGTTTTCGATCGAGTGATTACCTTGCAGTGCTGGATGTCCTATTTCATGTCGTAAAACGCGCGACGCAGCATGAGTCGAAGACTCGGCGGGGGCCTTGCCCTTGTCGGCGGCGGAACGCTTCGGAGCCATCTGAGTCAACGGAGAAGAAGGAAGGAAGTCGGAGTAGGCTCGGGAATTTTTCTCTCTTAAGCAAAGTGAAAACAAGTAAAGAATAACAAGAAGAACAAAGAGAACTATTTATAGTTCTTCGAGAGCAACGGTCGCCTCAGATTGTGCCGAAGAAATGGGAGCTAACTCCTCCAATTGCGCAGACAAGTCATTACTTGCGCAACTTGATTTTAAAATCAAAATTCAAAGTATTTTGAAGCTTTGACTATTTTTCAATTTTCGAAAACTTTGAAGGGGGTCTTGTAGGTCCTAAAAATCAAGTTGCACCCATCAAAGAAGTCATGAAAATCAAGTTATGCATCCTTCAAGTGAATTACACAGGAGTCAGATTGCGTACCATCTCGATTGTGCAGGCTGAACTGCGCACTCATCCAAGTACGCAAGCTGACGTAGCCTCGTCATCATTACCTGACAGAGAATCAAATCTTCTGACAACTGACAGCACGGAGGACAAGAAAACTGTTCGTTTATCGTGCAGCACAACGCTCGAGGACAGCTGTACATGCAGTGCAATTGGCCAGACTCTTTGCAGCGCAATCCATCTCAGCGCAACCTGAAGCCAGCGCAATTTAGGTGGCACACTTCATCAAGACAACTGACAAAGTACACGTGGCCTTCATGCCATCAATGACTCACTACGTAGTAACCGTCTGTACACGATCATGCGAATTTCAATCAAATAATGTCATGTGTCTAATACAGTTGGCCCACGATCAAATAACTGCCAGCACAGTCTGATGTCTGTGCGGTCCAATGCATGCGCAATCCATCTTGCGCAGTCCAGAATAACTAAAAAGTAGTTATTTCTAGAACTCTATAAATAGAGTTTCAAGTCCTTCCTAGGGGGGATCACAGATATCACAGATATACATTAGAAATTATCACCAGAGATCAGGAGTTCTTGCCAAAGTGCTGCTGCAATCTTCAGAGGCTACCGTCTTCAAAGTTCATATCGTCCAAGGGATAAAGCGATCGTCTTCAGATCGGATTTCTATAGTTGTACTTTCCCAAAATTCTTGTAATCTTCTTCAAAGTTTGTGAAATAAAGACTTTTATTTTTGCAAACAGCCGTAGTCACTGATTGGCCGAGAACGATTGTATGGTACAGTTTTAGTGCTCGATTATTGCAGGCTTGATCGCATGATTGTCACTTTTAACAATAAAGATCAGGGGCTAAGTTCTGCTCAGGCGAAGGATTACAACCCCGGTCCTTGTTTGGTTTAAGGGTTGTAACATGGCTCCCGGAGCAGTTCTGAGTCCTCTCTTCGTTTATTGTATTATTGCACCCCACGTCACGCTTGTAATGTTTTTACCTTATCAACAAGATTTGGAGACGGAGTTCTATTCAGGTGAAGGGTTACAACCCCGATCCTTGTTTGGTTTAAGGGTTGTGACCTGGTTACTTGAATTGTTCCCTCGTACTCTATTATGACTGTTGTTATTCTTTTACTTCAAGTTCTTTTAACTGCTTTAATATATTTTCTGATGTGCTGATTTTAGTTCTTAAGTGAAGCCTCCTTTGTGGCACTTGCTCTTTCTGGAATCTGACCCAGCTGGTTTTGTGTGGCCAGATTTCGGAGCAGCCTCAGAGGATCTACCGACCTTCCAGTCCGATGGGGACCACCAGGCGTAACCAGGGCAACGAATGGATTTATTTTTGCTCTCCCACTCTATTGTAAAAATTTTATTTTGAGACGTTTAGCCGGCGAGCACCTGTTAGCTCGTATTGCATATCTTATTATTATCTGTCTACGGACTGTAACATGATTGATAGATCCTAGGGTTGATCATGTATGACTAAACTCTTGCTAGTCATCACATTTTGTAACGACTAACTTCATGATCAGCTGGATATGTAATGTTTGGGACGTCTTACTATTGTATATTTGGTGATCTCACATCTTGTAACTTTACTTGCTTGCATTGAGATTGAGACAATTAGGCTTGTTATTGACCATAGGAGACGATTGGATTGTAGTTAAACCCTCATATATCTAGACAGCCGTGACCGTATAGTGGGGTGGATCCTATTTCATTATACGTAGCTGGCTATGTATGCCCCCGCTCTCCAGTATTCTGGTTCTGGGGCGTTATACCTTCATAAGTGTAGGACTGCAAGAGGGGTGGCAGTTCTATTTGTAAGTCATTGAATTAATATTTGTTTGCGATTCTAAAATTTCGACAAAAGTGCTAAAACGGAGGTCCAAACATCATTTTTTTGCGATTCTAAAATTTCGGAAGGCCGTCTAACAGTAATACTGTTAATCTCAGGCTCCTCGAAAATACGCTCATTTTACGACAAACCGGGCGTCGTTTCGGCCTCCCAGTCAAAAGTTATGGCCCTCCAAAGTTTCAACTGACCATAAAATACAGAAGAATGACCATTCTCCGTGTAAATTAACACGGAGAATGGCATTCTCCGTGTTTCTAACACGAAGAATGGTCATTCCAGTGTTAAAACGCAGGAGAATGACCATTCTCCGTCTTAATTTATACGGAGAATGGCCATTCTTCGTGTAATTTAGCACGGAGAATGGTCATTCTTCGTGTAATTTTCACGGAGAATGGACATTCTCCGTGTTAATTGTAGCCTCCCTTCCCGAAAATTTTCGGAATATTTTTTTGTTTATTTGATTTAAATAGTGATTTTAGAATTTTATAAATATTTATTTAGTTAATTATTACGGTAGAGGAAGTTAGCCATAGTTGAGTTTTGAAGTACAAGACGACTAGAAATCATGGTACGGGTAGTGCAGTGGCGTGCTTTGACTAGTGTTTAGCCATGGTAGGGGAATGACAAGCCATCGGTGTGTCCTAACTAGGAAAACTAGGCCAAGTTATAGCATGACCATTAGAAATAGTTTAATTAAATTATTATTAGATTTATTGACTTTGCAAAAACTAGTTATACATTTTTAGCCCGGACTGGGTCCGAATTGAGCCCAAGCCCATGTAGGCATCCAGTGTGCACATAGATTCCATGTAGACATATTTTTAGTAGATGCAATGCCGATTATGGGATATTGTAATTCGTTATTGTTGGTATTATTATTATTATTGTATTATGTCACCCCCCAGAACCAGAATACTAGAGAGCGAGGGCGAACATAGCCAGCTACGTATATTGAAATAGAATACATCTCAACTATACGGTCACGGCTGTCTAGATATGAGGGTTTACTATAAGCCAACGGTCTCTTAAGGTCGAGTCTACTGTCTCAATCTCAAGCAAGTAATATGATCACAAGATGTTTGACCACCAAATATACAATAAAAGGCGTCCCAAATATTACATATCCGCTGATCATGAAGCTAGTCGTACAAAATGCTAGGACTAGCAAGAGTTAAGTCATACATGATCAACCCTAGGATTTGTCAATCATGTTTACAGCCCGTAGGCAGACAGTAAGTAAAGTGCATCGAGCTAACAGGTGCTCGTCGGCTATACGCCTCAAAAGAATAACTTTACAATAGAGTGAGCGAAACAAAATAGAAAACCCACTCGTAGCCCGGGTTCCTTCTAGTCGCCACCATCGGGCTGAAGGTTCGGAAGATCCTCGGGAGCTGCTCCGAAATCTGGCCACACAAAACCAGCTGGGTCAAACCCCAGAAAGAGCAAGTGCCACAAAGGAGGCCACGAAATAAGAACAAAACCAGCATGTCAGAACATAAGAAAATGAAAGAAAGTACAAGTATTAAGGAGAACCACAGGACAATAAACGACTAGGGACGTGGAACCATTTCGGGAGCTGTTATCAATCCTCGCTTCAACTTCTCAAATGATTCCTGACACTCTGCTGTCCAAACAAACGGCACATCCTTACGAGTCAACTGGGTCATCGGCGCTGAAATCCTTACAAAATCTGAAATGAATCGTCGGTAGTAGCCGGCCAATCCAAGGAAGCTGCGAACCTCTGCCACTGAACTAGGCACTGGCCAAGTCTCGATAGCCACAATCTTCTGGGGATCCACTTCTACTCCTCCTAGGGTAATGATGTGACCCAAGTACGAAATGCGATCGAGCCAGAACTCGTATTTACTGAACGTGGCGTACAACTGATGCTCCCTAAGCGTTTGAAGGACGACTCTGAGATGCTGCTCATGCTCTGCTTCGCTCTTGCTGTAGACCATGATATCATCTAGGAACACGATCACGAACTGATCCAAATAAGGCATAAAAATGCGATTTATGAGGTCCATGAATACTGCTGGCGCATTGGTTGCTCCAAAGGGCATAACAAGGAACTCCCAATGTCCATACCTCGATCTAAACGCTGTCTTCGGGATGTCCTGCTCTCTGACTCTGATCTGGTGGTATCCTGACCGCAAGTCTATCTTCGAAAACACTGAAGCCCCTTTGAGTTGATCAAACAAGTCATCTATCCTCGGGAGATGGTATCTGTTCTTGATTGTCACTGAGTTCAAGGTACGATAATCTACAGATAACCTGGATGTACCATCCTTCTTTTTCACAAGAAGCATCGGGGCTCCCCAAGGCGATCCACTTGCACGAATGAATCCCTTGGTCCTGAGTTCTTCAATCATCTTGTACAAAATCTCCAACTCTGAAGGTGCCATTCTGTAGACCCTCTCTGATACTGGTGATGTCCCGGTGATTAAGTCTATAGTGAACTCGATCTCCTGCTCTGGCGGCATTCCTGGAAGTTCCTCTGGGAAGACATCTGGAAATTCTTCAACTATCCGGGGTAACTGCACTGCTGCTACTGCCATCCGCAACACTGGAGAAGATGGCTCCACTGCTCCTCTGGAAAATGAGAACTCTGGCTCGCCTGGAATGCTGAAAATAACTCTGCCCACATGGCAGTCTATCCTAGCATACTGGTTCCTCAACCAATCCATGCCTAAGACTACATCATAGTCTGCCATAGGGAATTCTATAAATCTAGCGGGGAACTCTCTACCGCTAACTACGATCCGACACGAGAAAAACACTCGATCTACTCCCACAAGACCATTACCAGTAAGTATATTGAGCCTCGCTGATAATGACTCAGGCTCCAATCCTATCCGTGTCGCGAATCGTGCAAACATAAATGAATGCGATGCACCAGAATCAAATAATACTGAAGCTGGAAAGGAGTTGACGAGAATAGTACCTGCCACTACCTCACCTGGTGCAACTTCTTCTTTCATAGCCATCATCATGGCCTGACCTCTAGCTGCGGGTCCCCTCTGCTGGAAACCTCTCTGCCTGCTCTGCACTGGAGCCTGGGCACACTGCTGTTGGAATGCCTGGGCCTGAGGCAACAATGGCCTTGGGTACTGCTGCTGCTGCATAGGTGCTGGTCCCCTAACCGATGGACTGGTTAGGTTGGAAGAGGAAGAACTACCCCTATTCGGGCAAGCTCCTATCTTGTGATCTGCCGCTCCACAAGCTAGGCACAATCCTTGTGCCCTACGACAATCTGCCACTACATGGCCTGGCTTCCCGCAATATGAACATCCCATTGCGGAAGTCTGCTTCTGTTTCTGCTGCTGCTGGTACGTCGGGGTCGAATGCTGAACCGACGTTACTGAGGCCGCCCGTCTCGGAGTTCCAATGGTCAATCCCCTAGTTGCCGGGGCTGGAGCTGATGATTGGTGCATCTGACTGTGGGACCGCTTCCTACCTCCGGTCCTATCCACGATCCTCTGGGAGGTATACTCATGCCTCCTAGCCGCTCTCAATACTGCATCGAACGTCTGGTGCTCGAACTGCTCGACTGCCAATAAGATCTCCAAATGCAGTCCCTGCTGGAACCGCTGGGCCCTATCAAACTCGGTCGCCACCAAGGTGAGGGCAAACCTACTGAGTCTAGAAAACTCAGTCGCATAACCGTCGACCGTTCTGCCTCCTTGCTTCAAGTTGGTAAATCTGGTCTGCAGGTCGTACCGAGCCACAGCATCAAAATACTTTGTCTGGAATCTCTCTCTAAACACCGCCTAAGCAATGGGTGCCACTAATCCCATCGCTTGTGCTGCCCACCAACTGCGAGCTAAGTTCAACAACTGCAGGCGTACCACGGCCACCTTCTCATTCTCAGGTGTCCTAGCTGCTTCCAGAACCACCTCGGTATCCTGAAGCCAAGCGTCCGCGGCAATCGCATCTTCGCTGCCGTCGAAGAAAGGAGGGTTCAGGCGCTTGAAGCTGTTGGCCGCGTTGTTCCCTGGGTGACCGCCTCTGGTCAAAGCATCTGCCACAGTCTGGTGCAAGGCGTCTCCTCTGCGATCTTGAGAAGTTATCAAGGCCCTGATGAGACCTACCAAGGTACCATCATCCGGCTCGGCAGGCTGAACAGGCTGAACTGGGGGCTCTCCTCCAGTAGGTATAACTCTGGAGGCTACTCCGGAGTGCTGGGCTTGATCTCCAAGTTGCTGCTGGTCCACGGGAGGTGCTCCTCCTTGCTGATCGGCAGGGTCAGGTACAGTGCCGCTGAAGAAGACGACACAGGGAAACAATGAGGAAGGACCAGGACAAATCAACGATACAAGCATCTAATCAGGGCAAGAATTCCAGGGATTTGAAAATACGGGCGGAGATCAAGGGCGAATACTGATTGAGACATCTATTCGGTAAACCCTCACATTTTTTGATTGACAAGACCTGCATGGGCCACCACTTAAACCATGTCACGCCCCAGAACCAGAATACTGGAGAACGAGGGCGAACATAGCCAGCTACGTATATTGAAATAGAATACATCTCAACTATACGGTCACGGCTGTCTAGATATGAGGGTTTACTACAAGCCAACGGTCTCTTAAGGTCGAGCCTACTGTCTCAATCTCAAGCAAGTAATATGATCACAAGATGTTTGACCACCAAATATACAATAAAAGGCATCCCAAATATTACATATCCGCTGATCATGAAGCTAGTCGTACAAAATGCTAGGACTAGCAAGAGTTAAGTCATACATGATCAACCATAGGATTTGTCAATCATGTTTACAGCCCGTAGGCAGACAGTAAGTAAAGTGCATCGAGCTAACAGGTGCTCGTCGGCTAAACGCCTTAAAAGAATAACTTTACAATAGAGTGAGCGAAACAAAATAGAAAACCCACTCGTAGCCCGGGTTCCTTCTAGTCGCCACCATCGGGCTGGAGGTTCGGAAGATCCTCGGGAGCTGCTCCGAAATCTGGCCACACAAAACCAGCTGGGTCAAACCCCAGAAAGAGCAAGTGCCACAAAGGAGGCCACGAAATAAGAACAAAACCAGCATGTCAGAACATAAGAAAATGAAAGAAAGTACAAGTATTAAGGAGAACCACAGGACAATAAACGACTAGGGACGTGGAACCATTCCGGGAGCCGGATTACAACCCGTAAACCAAACAAGGACCGGGGTTGTAATCCTTCGCCTGAATAGCCATCTGTCTCTATCCATTTATTGTTAAGATAAGTAAAACAATCATGCTCAGGGGATCCAGATACAGGGACTAGACAAGGCTTAGACAGGGCTAGACATCATCCATTCACAAGCGGCCAAGCAAATTCTACGGCTTACTACTTTAACTAACTAGGGTTATCACAAGCCTAATTACCAACAAGATGCAAGTGAGAATTTTCCAGTCCCAAGCCCTGCAGACCATCTAGTTATCCTTCCGCGGGTTGAGAGTATGGTTGGATACATCGCCCCGGAGACGATATACCCTTAGGTGACTTAGAGGGTGCAACACATGACAGTGCGCTGGAAATGTGCTCTACTCGTCGGCAAGCTACAAGTCCAATTAAGAGCGCCCAGATAACGAGATTGCCTGTGACTGGAAATTCTCCATGAACTATAGTTTGATCTAGTCATTAGCCTAATCCATATTCAGTATGAATCCCTGACCGTGGGAACCAGGGAGTCACGTCCTAGACATGATGCAAGACAAGACAAGTGGATTGCACAAGCAAGCAAGCAGGAACACCCACGGTGTCAAGTTGATTATACGAGTCAAGTTACAAGTTACAAGTCAAGTCAAGTCAGGAGTGCACCGCCACGGGCCACTATCAAGTTATCAAGATAAATCATGTCAGGGTACTTGTCAGGAGTGCGCCACGACGGGCCACTATCATGTCAGGTTGGTCATGCCAGGAATGCACCACTACGGGTCACTGTCGTGTTATGCTAGTTCCTTGTCATACCATGCCATGTACAATAGTCATTCCAAACATATTAAGTAAAATCAAGTTCATGACAAAAGGCGTAAGGATATAAAATGGGCGTAAAATATCTAATAAAATATTAATATACAGGGCTATAGAAGAGCCGAGCTTAAGGAAATAAAACTAAAACTCCAAGAGCCAATGGATTACGCAAGGGGTCAGAGGGTTGGATTGCGCAAGGTGTCAGCTACGCAGGGTGCCAAGTGCGCAGGGGCACAGGGCGCAGGGGCAGATGGCGCAGGAATGGTTGGCGCAGGCTGCAAAGTGCGCAGACTTAGACTGCGCAGGCAATGGATGGCGCAGGATACAAACTGTGCAGGCTTAGACTGTGCAGGTAATGGATGGCGCAGGATGCAGACTGCGCAGGGTTAGACTGCGCAGGCAATGGATGGCGCAGGATGCAGATTGCGCAGGGGTCAAGCGCGCAGGAGCCGATGGTGCAGGGTTGGTTGCACAATCGGGCAGCGGCCAGGCTGCGCAGTCAGCGACCAATCGCTAAAGAGCGCGGCACGGGGAGGCTGCACGGTTCAGTGCTGCGCTAAAGAGCGCAGACTGTAGATCTTCTTCTCCAGGCCGAGAGGAACAACAAGAATACCCAAAAATTCAATCTTTCATATCTTTGTCAAATCAAAGCCAAATCTAGATTTTCAAAGGTCTAACTTGAGTAAAATTAAATTCTCTTCGACATGGAAGCATCAAAACCCACAAAAATCTAACCAAAATAGATCAAAACCATGTAAATCCGAAAATAGTTAAAACCTAGATCTAGAACAATGGAGACTCCAAATCACAAAATGTCAAGCACTAATATTGATCACCATGGCCTAATCTAGCTAATGAATAAATAAAATGTGGTTCTCATGTGGTGGCAAGGTGCACTTGCCTATGGTGTTGGTGGAGGAAGGAGGAAGAAGAAGAAGAAATTAATGGAGAGAAGTAATAAAGAGAGAGAGAGTATTAGGTAGGGATTTTAATGGTGGAGGATAAGTTGATTGTAGGGTGGAGGTTAGCTAAGGTGCTCCAATGTAAAATAAACCAAACCAAACCAACCTTCTCCACAACATAAAACCAAGCCAGGTAAAATCCAATTACGAGAAATCCAAAATCCGCAAGTCAAGTCAATTACAAGTACATGCCAAAATCCGAGAAAATAAATACAGGTCTGAAATACATGCAAGCTTGACAAAATATGCATTCTGAGATATGGGTGTTACATATTATTATCAATACTATTAAGGTTATTATTATATAATATTATTTTGTTATTATTGATTATATTTAAAATATGGTATTGCCTATATAGAATTTGTGGTATATATATATATATATATATATATATATATAATATGTATAAACACCATGATATATATGTCACGCCCCAGAACCAGAATACTGGAGAGCGGGGGCAGACATAGCCAGCTACGTATAATGAGATGGAATCCACGTCACTATACGGTCACGGCTGTCTAGATATATGAGGGTTTAACTACAAGCCATCAGTCTCCTATGGTCAAGAACAAGCCTATTGTCTCAATCTCAAGCAATGTAATAACAGTTACAAGATGTCAGAGCATCAAATATATAATAGCAAGGCGTCCCATACATTACATATTCGGATGATCATGAAGCTAGTCGTACAAAATGTCAGGTCTAGCAAGAGTTCAGTCATACATGATCAACCCTAGGATTTGTCAATCATGTTACAGCCCATAGGCAGACAGTAAATAAAGGTGCAATACGAGCTAACACGTGCTCGCCGGCTAAACGCCTCAAAAGAATAATTTTACAAATAGAGTGGGAGGACAAAAGAAACCCACTCGTTGTCCTGGTTATGCCTAGTGGTCACCATCGGGCTGGAAGACAGGTGGATCCTCTGTTGCGGCTCCGATATCTGGCCACACAAAACCAGCTGGGTCAGACCCCAGAAAGAGCAAGTGCCACAAAGGAGGCTTCACTTAGGAACTAAAACCAGCATATCACAAATAAATAGTAAAGGTAATTAAAGATAGTGATAATAGCTGAGATAACAAATATATATTGAACACGGAGAAACCATTCAAATAGCCAGACTGCAACCCTTAAACCAAACAAGGACCGGGGTTGCAATCCTTCGCCTGAATAGAAACCCGCCTCAATTACTATTGATAAGGTAACACGACAATAAACGAAGAGAGGACGCAGAACTGCTCCGGAAGCCAGGTTACAACCCTTAAACCAAACAAGGACCGGGGTTGTAACCCTTCGCCTGAACAGAACTGGACCCCTGATCTTTATTATTAAGGCCAGTATAAATAATCATGGTATTGAAGTAAAGGTAAAACATGACGAGCATGACAGGGGGTTACAATAAGACAATAAACGAAGAGAGGACACAGAACTGCCCCGGAAGCCAGGTTACAACCCTTAAACCAAACAAGGACCAGGGTTGTAACCCTTCGCCTGAACAGAACTGGACCCCTGATCTTTATTATTAATACGGGCACAATAAGCATGACGATATATGATAAGATAACCATGGAACTATTCAGATAGCCAAGTTACAACCCTTAAACCAAACAAGGACCGGGGTTGTAACCCTTCATCTGAGCAGAACTTGGTATCCCATCATTTATCGATACAAGAATTCATGTCCTGATACAATCTTGTACAGGATCAGGATAAGACTAAGCTGGAATAAACTTCATCCAATCAATCACGGCCAATCAAGAGTACGGCTTGATACTTTTAACTAACTAGGGTTATCACAGGCCTAGTTACTAGCAAGATGCAATGAGATTATCCCGACAGCCATAAGCCCTGCAGACCATCCGGTTATCCGGGTCAAATATCCGTTTATGAAGGGTGTACCACATGACTGTGTGCTGGAAATGTGCCCTACTCGTCGGTAGGCTACAAGTCCACTTAATGCGCCCAGATAACGGGATTGCCTGTAGCTGGGAATCTCTTCATGACTACTGAATCGTTCTAGTTAATTAGCCTTAGTCAATTTCAGTAGGTAACCCTGACCGTGGTACTCAGGGATCCCCATCCTAGACATGATGCAAGACAGTACCAGTTTATTTGTACAAACGCAATCGCCCAAGGTGTCCAGGTCAGTCATACTTGTCATGTCAGGCTAGCTGTCATAACAGCATGTCGAGACATATCATGCCAGTTTACTTGTCAAGAGTGCGCCACAGTGGACCACTATCGTGTTCTATTCTCATATTATCATAAATGGGAGAAACTTGCATAAAACAACTAGTGACACATTCTTGAAGCCAAGGGAAAGATATACAACTATGACGTTGGGAGTTGGGAGAATTTCTGACCACAAATCATGCAAATAAGACATCGAATAGCCAAAACAGGCACTATGCGGCCTATTCTGCGACATGCGGCTCATGCGGCTCATGCGGCTCAACAGCGACATCATATGCGCCAACTGCGACATGCGCCAACAGCGACATCATATGTGACAACTGCGACATGCGCCTACAGCGACATCATATTCGTCAACTGCGACATGCGTCAACAGAGACATCATATGCGCCAACTGCGACATGAGCCAACAGCGACATCATATTCGTCAACTGCGACATGCGTCAACAGAGACATCATATGCGCCAACTGCGACATGCGCCAACAGCGACATCATATTCGTCAACTGCGACATGCGTCAACAGAGACATCATATGCGCCAACTGCGACATGCGCCAACAGCGACATCATATTCGTCAACTGCGACATGCGTCAACAGAGACATCATATGCGCCAACTGCGACATGCGCCAACAGCGACATCATATTCGTCAACTGCGACATGCGTCAACAGAGACATCATATGCGCCAACTGCAACATGATATGCGGCTACCGCGACATGCGCTTCATTGCAACATGCGCCTTCTGCGACATGCGCCTTCTGCGACATGCTGATTATGCTGCAGATGAACCTAGAAATGACCAAAAATTGTTTTGGCCATAACTTTCTCATCCGAAGTCGAAATCTAGCGAAACAAAAGCCAAAACTGCATAAAATTGAATTATCTACAACATAGAACAATCAAAATATGAAAATAATGAAATTTGGTAGATCAAAACCCAAGAAATCCGAAAATAATATAAACTTAGATCTACAAGAAAATATCCATCAAAATGGAAAATGCCAAGTTCTAAAGAGGCTTGGAATCAAGTAAGGAAGAGAATGGAACAATAAAACTTGAGATCCATCATGAAGCAAGTTTGCACTTGCCTAAGCTCTCTCTCTCTCTTTCTCCAGGTGGTTGAAGAAGTAAATGTTGAGAAGAAGAAGAATAATGAAGAGAGAGAAAGGGGAATGGGTTAATAAAGGATAGTGGTGGTGGTAGGTAGGGGTTTTCTTTTGGTTCATGATGAACCCAAAAGCAAACCAAACCAAGCTAAGCCGAACCAAGTTAAGCCACAACCAATTACATGCCAAAATAACCATGTAGAAAAATACGCAATACGAGTCAAGAATACGTACACGTATACCAAGATACGTAATACGAACTACAGGCATTACAACTCTACCCACCTTCAAAGAATTCTGTCCTCGAAATTTAATCAAGAGGCTAGAATTGCAAGGACAAGCTATACTAATCGTAAGCTATAACAAGCAGTCTATCATGCAGTCATTTATTCAAGCAAGGAATTGAAAGCATAAGGCATAAGAAAGACATTATACCTTACGAGTCAAACAGGTCGGGATATCGTGATCGGATATCATCCTCACGCTCCCACGTCGACTCACCCAAAGAGTGATGACCCCAAGCAACTCGGACTAACTTGATAGTCTTGTTCTTGAGTATCCTCTCTCTTCGGTCCAATATAGACACAGGCCTCTCCTCATACGAAAGGTTGGTACCAACAACCAATTTCGAATGATCCAGGATGTGGCTCGGGTCCGGAATATACCGTCGTAGTTGGGATACATGAAATACGTCATGCACCTCACGTAGCGACAGTGAAAGAGCGAGACGATAGGATACATCTCCTACTTGCTCCAGAATGTCGAACGGCCCTATATACCTAGGACTAAGCTTTCCTCGTACGCCGAAACGAATGACGCCACGGTTAGGCAAAATCCTCAGGAATACATGGTCGTCGACCGAGAATTCAAGGGGTCGTCGATGGGAATCGGCCCAATGATGCTGGCGATCTTGGGCAACTCGAAGATGATCTCTGACTTTTCTGACCACCTCAACGGTCTGAGCAATCATTTCTGGACCGAGCATCTGCCTCGCTACGACATCGTCCCATGCTAGCGGGGATCGGCACTTCCTACCATACAGTGCCTCGAACGGTGCCATCTGGATACTAGCTTGAAAACTATTGTTGTACGAGAACTCCACCAGGTGCAGGTGATCTTCCCACGAACCACCGAAGTCGAGTGTACAAGATCTCAACATATCCTCAAGAGTCTGGATCGTACGTTCCGACTGGCCATCTGTCTGCGGGTGATAAGCTGAACTGAACTGGAGGTGAGTTCCCAAACTTTCTTGCAAGCTACGCCAAAAGTACAACGTAAATCTTGAATCTCTATCCGAAGTGATACTGACTGGTACATCGTGCAACCTGACAATCTGTCGGAGATACATCTTCGCTAGCTGAGCCGTCGACTGACCAACTCTGAACGGAAGAAAGTGAGCCACCTTCGTGAGTCTATCTATAATAACCCAAATAGCGTCTCTGCCAGCCGGGGATCTAGGCAATCCAGTCACAAAGTCCATGGTTATATGCTCCCATTTCCACTCGGGAATCGGCAATGGTTGAAGTAGTCCAGCTGGTCTCTGATGTTCAGCCTTAACTTGTTGGCAGACTAAACAACGAGAGACAAACTGGGCTATCTCCCTCTTCATGCCATTCCACCAAAAGTGCTGACGAATATCACGGTACATCTTCGTACCGCCGGGATGAATGGAATACTGCGAACTGTGAGCCTCCGTCATGATCTCCTGTCTGATATCTCCACTGGGTACACAAAGACGCTTCCCATGTCGAAGTGTACCATCTTCATGGATACATAACTCTGGTCTTCGTCCTGCCTCACACTCTGCTCTAAGTCGCTGAAGCTTGAAATCTGCTGACTGTGCCATCCGGATCCTCTCGACTATAGTGGACTGAACTTACATGCTGGCCATCAATGCCACACTGGAAGGGAGAACAACTTCAATACCCATCTTCTGAAGATCGGCCAATAGCTCTGGTTGCGCTGTCAGGAAATAAACTCCGGCTCTCCTGCTCAATGCATCTGCAACAACGTTGGCCTTTCCTGGGTGATACTGCAAGTGGACATCATAATCCACAAGCAGCTCTAGCCATCTCCTCTGACGCATGTTGAGATCCTTCTGGGTGAAAACATACTTCAGACTCTTGTGGTCGGTAAAAATCTCTACCCTATCTCCATACAGGTAATGTCTCCACAACTTAAGTGCAAACACTACAGCTGCCAGCTCTAAGTCATGGGTTGGGTAATTCTTCTCATGATCACGAAGTTGTCGTGACGCATAAGCTATTACCTTCCCATGCTGTATCAGAACACATCCCAAACCTCTGCCTGAAGCATCACAGTATACTGAAAATCCTCCGGTCCCATCTGGAAGCGTGAGAATAGGAGCCGTCATCAAGCCTCGCTTCAACTTCTCAAAAGATTCCTGACATTCTGCTGTCCAAGAAAACTGCACATCCTTGTGGGTCAACTGGGTCAATGGCGCTGAAATCCGAGCAAAGTCTGAAACGAATCGCCGGTAGTAGCCGGCCAATCCAAGGAAACTGCGAACTTCTGCCACTGTGCTAGGTACCGGCCACGTTTCAATGGCCACGATCTTCTGGGGATCCACTTCTACTCCTCCTCTGGTGATGATATGATCCAAGTATGAAATGCGATCGAGCCAGAACTCGCATTTACTAAACTTGGCATACAACTGGTGCTCTCTGAGAATCTGAAGAACAACTCTGAGGTGCTGCTCATGCTCCGCTTCGCTCTTGCTGTAGACCAGGATGTCATCTAGGAACACAATCACGAACTGATCCAAATAAGGCATGAAGATACGATTCATGAGGTCCATGAACACAGCCGGCGCATTAGTTGCTCCAAATGGCATCACAAGGAACTCCCAATGTCCATACCTAGATCTAAAGGCTGTCTTCGGGATGTCCTGCTCTCTGACTCTGATCTGGTGGTATCCTGACCGCAAGTCGATCTTCGAAAATACTGCTGCCCCCTTGAGTTGATCAAATAAGTCATCTATCTTCGGGAGAGGGTATTTGTTCTTGATTGTCACCGAGTTCAAGGTACGATAATCAACACACAATCTGGATGTACCATCCTTCTTTTTCACAAGAAGCATCGGGGCTCCCCAAGGCGATCCACTAGCACGAATGAATCCCTTGGTTCGGAGTTCTTCAATCATCTTGTACAATATCTCTAGCTCTGACGGCGCCATCCTGTAGACTCTCTCTGACACTGGGGCTGTTTCGGGAATCAAGTCGATGGTGAACTCGATCTCCCGCTCTGGCGGCATCCCTGGAAGCTCTTCGGAGAAAACATCCGGAAACTCTTCGACTATCCGAGGTAACTGTACTGCTGCCACTGCCATCCGCAACACTGAAGGAGAAGGTTCAACTTCGCCTCGGGAGAAGAAAAACTCCGGCTCGCCTGGAATGCTAAAAATAACCCTGCCAATGTGGCAGTCTATCCTAGCATACTGGTCCCTCAACCAATCCATCCCTAAGACCACATCATAATCGGCCATCGAGAACTCTATCAATCTAGCAGGAAATTCTCTGCCGCTAACTACGATCCGACACGAGGAAAATACTCTATCTACCCCCACAAGTCCGTTACCAGTAAGTATATTGAGCCTTACTGATAATGACTCGGGCTCCAATCCTACCCGTGTCGCGAATCGTGCAGACATAAATGAATGCGAGGCACCAGAATCAAATAATACTGAAGCTGGAAAGGTGTTGACGAGAATAGTATCTGCTACCACCTCGCCTGGTGCTATTCCTTCCTCTTCCATGGTCAAGGCCAGCACTTGACCATGTCCTCTGGGTGCGAGTCCCCTCTGCTGAAAATTCCTCTGCCTGCTCTGGATCAGGGCTTGGGCTTGGGCATACTGCTGCGGTTTCTGCTGCTGGAATGCCTGGGCTTGCGTCGACAATGGCCTCGGGAACGGGTACTGCAGCTGCTGCTGCTGGATTGGTGCTGGTCCTCTAACTGAAGGACTAGAGAACGCGGATGAACTCCCCCTGTTTGGGTAGTTCCCAACCCTGTGGTCCGGGGCACCACAAACCAAGCACAAACCCTGTGCTCTACGACACTCTGACACCACATGTCCTGGCTTCTCGCAGTGTGAACATCCCACTGCGGAAGACTGCTTCTGCTTCTGCTGCTGAGGGTGCATCGGGGTGGAATGCTGAACCGACGTCACTGAGGCCGCCCGCCTCGGAGCTCCAATGGTCAAAGCCCTGGCTACCGGGGCTGGTGCTGAAGACTGATTCATCTGGCCGTGAGATCGCTTCCGACCTCCGGTCCTATCCACGATCCTCTGGGAGGTATACTCATGCCTCCGGGCTGCCCGTAGTACTGCATCAAAGGTCTGATGCTCAAACTGCTCTACCGCCAATAGAATCTCCAGATGAAGCCCCTGCTGGAACCGCTGGGCTCTATCGAACTCGGTCGCCACCAAGGTGGGAGCAAACCGACTAAGCCTGGAGAACTCGGTCGCATATCCATCGACCGTCCTGCCCATCTGCTTCAGATTAGTGAACCTCGTCTGTAGATCATACCGAGCTACAGCATCAAAATACTTGGTCTGGAATCTCTCCCTGAATACTGCCCAAGCAATAGGGGCCACTAATCCATCGGCCTGCGCTGCCCACCAGCTGCGGGCAAGATCTAGTAACTGCAGGCGCACTACGGCCACCTTCTCGTTCTCTGGAGTCTTGGCTGCTTCTAGAATCACCTCTGTGTCTTGAAGCCATGCATCTGCAGCGATCGCATCTTCACTGCCGTCGAAGAAGGGAGGGTTCAAGCGCTTGAAGCTGTTGGCCGCGCTATTATCCTGATGACCTCCTCTGGTCAAAGCGTCTGCCATCGCCTGGTGCAAGGCATCTCCTCGACGATCCTAAGAGGCTAATAATGACCTGATGAGACCCACCAAAGTGCCATCATCAGGCTCTGCAGGCTGGACGGGCTGAACTGGGGGTTCTCCTTCACTAGGCATGACTCTGGAGGCTACTCCTGAATGCTGGGCTTGATCTCCAGGTTGTTGCTGGTCCGCGGAAGGTGCTCCGCCTTGCTGATCGGTAGGTCCAGGAACAATTTTGCTGAAGAAGACGACATAGGGAACAATAAGGAAGGACCAGGACAGAACAACGATACAAGCATGTGATCAGGTCAAAATTACAGGGATTCAGAAGATACGAGCAAAGATCAAGGGCAAATACTGATTGAGACATCTATTCGGTAAACCCTCACATATCTTGATTTACAAGACCTGCATGGGCCACCACTAAAACCATGTCACGCCCCAGAACCAGAATACTGGAGAGCGGGGGCAGACATAGCCAGCTACGTATAATGAGATGGAATCCACGTCACTATACGGTCACGGCTGTCTAGATATATGAGGGTTTAACTACAAGCCATCAGTCTCCTATGGTCAAGAACAAGCCTATTGTCTCAATCTCAAGCAATGTAATAACAGTTACAAGATGTCAGAACATCAAATATATAATAGCAAGGCGTCTCATACATTACATATTCGGATGATCATGAAGCTAGTCGTACAAAATGTCAGGACTAGCAAGAGTTCAGTCATACATGATCAACCCTAGGATTTGTCAATCATGTTATAGCCCATAGGCAGACAGTAAATAAAGGTGCAATACGAGCTAACACGTGCTCGCCGGCTAAACGCCTCAAAAGAATAATTTTACAAATAGAGTGGGAGGACAAAAGAAATCCACTCGTTGCCCTGGTTACGCCTAGTGGTCACCATCGGGCTGGAAGACAGGTGGATCCTCTGTTGCGGCTCCGATATCTGGCCACACAAAACCAGCTGGATCAGACCCCAGAAAGAGCAAGTGCCACAAAGGAGGCTTCACTTAGGAACTAAAACCAGCATATCACAAATAAATAGTAAAGGTAATTAAAGATAGTGATAATAGCTGAGATAACAAATATATATTGAACACGGAGAAACCATTCAAATAGCCAGACTGCAACCCTTAAACCAAACAAGGACCGGGGTTGCAATCCTTCGCCTGAATAGAAACCCGCCTCAATTACTATTGATAAGGTAACACGACAATAAACGAAGAGAGGACGCAGAACTGCTCCGGAAGCCAGGTTACAACCCTTAAACCAAACAAGGACCGGGGTTGTAACCCTTCGCCTGAACAGAACTGGACCCCTGATCTTTATTGTTAATGCGGGCACAATAAGCATGACGATATATGATAAGATAACCATGGAACTATTCAGTAGCCAAGTTACAACCCTTAAACCAAACAAGGACCGGGGTTGTAACCCTTCATCTGAGTAGAACTTGGTATCCCATCATTTATCGATACAAGAATTCATGTCCTGATACAATCTTGTACAGGATCAGGATAAGACTAAGCTGGAATAAACTTCATCCAATCAATCACGGCCAATCAAGAGTACGGCTTGATACTTTTAACTAACTAGGGTTATCACAGGCCTAGTTACTAGCAAGATGCAATGAGATTATCTCGACAGCCACAAGCCCTGCAGACCATCCGGTTATCCGGGTCGAATGTCCGTTTATGAAGGGTGCACCACATGACTGTGTGCTGGAAATGTGCCCTACTCGTCGGTAGGCTACAAGTCCACTTAATGCGCCCAGATAACGGGATTGCCTGTAGCTGGGAATCTCTTCATGACTACTGAATCGTTCTAGTTAATTAGCCTTAGTCAATTTCAGTAGGTAACCCTGACCGTGGTACTCAGGGATCCCCATCCTAGACATGATGCAAGACAGTACCAGTTTATTTGTACAAACGCAATCGCCCACGGTGTCAGGTCAGTCATACTTGTCATGTCAGGCTAGCTGTCATAACAGCATGTCGAGACATATCATGCCAGTTTACTTGTCAAGAGTGCGCCACAGTGGACCACTATCGTGTTCTATTCTCATATTATCATAAATGGGAGAAACTTGCATAAAACAACTAGTGACATATTCTTGAAGCCAAGGGAAAGATATACAACTATGACGTTGGGAGTTGGGAGAATTTCTGACCATAAATCATGCAAATAAGACATCGAATAGCCAAAACAGGCACTATACGGCCTACTCTACGACATGCGGCTCATGCGGCTCAACAGCGACATCATATGTGCCAACTGCGACATGCGCCAACAGCGACATCATATGTGCCAACTGCGACATGTGCCTACAGCGACATCATATTCGTCAACTGCGACATGCGTCAACAGAGACATCATATGCGCCAACTGCGACATGCGCCAACAGCGACATCATATTCGTCAACTGCGACATGCGTCAACAGAGACATCATATGCGCCAACTGCGACATGCGCCAACAGCGACATCATATTCATCAACTGCGACATGCGTCAACAGAGACATCATATGCGCCAACTGCGACATGCGCCAACAGCGACATCATATTCGTCAACTGCGACATGCGTCAACAGAGACATCATATGCGCCAACTGCGACATGATATACGGCTACCACGACATGCGCTTCATTGCAACATGCACCTTCTGCGACATGCGCCTTCTGCGACATGCTGATTATGCTGCAGATGAACCTAGAAATGACCAGAAATTGTTTTGGCCATAACTTTCTCATCCGAAGTCGAAATCTAGCGAAACAAAAGCTAAAACTGTATGAAATTGAATTATCTACAACATGGAACAATCAAAATATGAAAATAATAAAGTTTGGTAGATCAAAACCCAAGAAATCCGAAAATAATATAAACTTAGATCTACAAGAAAATATCCATCAAAATGGAAAATGCCAAGTTCTAAAGAGGCTTGGAATCAAGTAAGGAAGAGAATGGAACAATAAAACTTGAGATCCATCATGAAGCAAGTTTGCACTTGCCTAAGCTCTCTCTCTCTTTCTCCAGGTGGTTGAAGAAGTAAATGTTGAGAAGAAGAAGAATAATGAAGAGAGAGAAAGGGGAATGGGTTAATAAAGGGTAGTGGTGGTGGTAGGTAGGGGTTTTCTTTTGGTTCATGATGAACCCAAAAGCAAACCAAACCAAGCTAAGCCGAACCAAGTTAAGCCACAACCAATGACATGCCAAAATAACCATGTAGAAAAATACGCAATACGAGTCAAGAATACGTACACGTATACCAAGATACGTAATACGAACTACAGGCATTACAATATATATATATATATATATATATATATATATATATATATATATATTAATTTGTAAGTATATTTATAATTTATTATTATATATGCACATGTATATGTGTGTGTATATGTGCATATGTATGTATATATAAATGTATAAAAAATATATGTATATGTGTGTAGATATATATATAAATAAATATTAAATATGGGTGAATACTTTTATATATATAAATATATATATTATATGGGTATAAATATAAATATGTAAGTATATATGTATGTATATAAATAATTAGATATAAAATGATATGTATTTTAGTATACGTAGTTAAATGTATAAGGAGTGAAGGCAGGGGCAGGCCTCTCAGGCCCGGCCCACAGGCCCGGTCTACCCAACAACTGGCCGAACCAATAAAATCGCACACCCCCCCTAATGTTCTGTTGTAACAGAATGTACGCATAGAACGCGCGATCGACACCAAAACCTGAAAACCCTAGCAACCATCGAACGCCGCCTCCGCCACAGCGACCACCCATTCCTGGCGAACACTCCGGCGGCCACGCGCCCCACGGCGGGTCACCGCCGGCCGGACAAGCCGACCACGCGCGCGCACAAGCGCGGGTGATGACAGTAGCGAGCAGCGGATGCCTGACTTTGTTGCGAGATATCTTCGCGCACGGTCGACCGTTTCCTGAGCCGCTTCTTCAGGTATGAACCCCATATATACATCTTCAAATCTATTAGATAAGTTCGGATGGAAACGAGTAGGAATCGACCTAAAAATCAACGCAAAGTCGACGAAAAACCTGTTTAAAACAGAGCACTAGTTCAGCCCAAACCCCATGTTCGAAGATCGATTTCGAGCGATCCAGTACAATATTAGAAAAACTATTTGAAGACAGTCCTAGACACCATGTAGGGCTTCACAACCTTTTTTGCGGATTTGGAAATCATCGACTGGGCGTCGAGAAATCGAATCCCAAAGTTTTCCAAAAATCTGTTTTCAAAACTAGAAAAACCATCCGATACGACGTGCGTCCCGCCATTCCGGGCGACGTGGTCGCGAACCGAAAGCATCGAAAGCTGCATAACGGCTTCGTGGTCGTGTGGGCTTTGGCAGAATTCAAATTGGTCGCGTGTGTGCGACGAATTTGATGCGTATCCGTCAAAATTCATCGTATCGTACACTTTGTAAATTCTCCAATTACTTTGTGCACGCTCGTCAGATCGAGACGAAACATGCACCAACAGGATCATATCATTTTTTTGGTCCTGTACGCCAAGTTTGGTCCAATTCTGAGGTAGTTGATAAAATTACCGTTTTGCAGGCTCCACGGTCCCACTCAACGGGCGATTTTGTGCACGGCCCGCCGGAATCCAACTTTGGATATACGGTTGGGTTCATATCGGAAAATTGGATCCGTGAACATATAGTTTGATGACTTTAGAGACCATTGACTCTGGCACGCTTTTCGGTGCAAAGCGGGTCCAACGGCGGACGTCGTTTTTGTCCAAAATTACCGTTTTGCCCCTGTGTCCAGAATTGGACTTAAGGACAGACAATCCTAGCTAATTTGACTATTCTGAGAACGTTGGTAATGTTTATTTCAGCTTTCGGAGACAGTTGTGATGACTTGGACTTTCTGACTTATTGATTGGAGTTACATTGTTGGTTCTTCGTGCAACCCCCAGGCAAGTATACCTTGCCTTTCTACACAGCTTTATTTACATGCATTGTCTTTATTTATTATCCAGTTTTCTCATATTATTCATATGTATCTTTCATATCCTGTTCATATATTGGTACCATTGATTTGTAGACCGTGTTCACAGTTAGCCTTGTGTCTTATTGGTCGTGCCTTGATTGAGTCGTGCCTTCGTGTCTTGAACCTTGAAGGTAACCTGCGAGTCCACAATAGGGACGAGGGTTAGTAGTTATTGGTCCACACCTGCGAGTCCACACTAGGGACGAGGGTGATGCTAGCCTGCGAGTCCACACTAGGGACGAGGGTTAGTAGTAGATGCTAGCCTGCGAATCCACATTAGGGACGAGGGTTAGTAGTATAGGGTTTACGCCTGCGAGTCCACACTAGGGACGAGGGTGATGCTAGCCTGCGAGTCCACACTAGGGACGAGGGTTAGTAGTAGATGCTAGCATGCGAGTCCACACTAGGGACGAGGGTTAGCAGTATAGGGTTTACGCCTGCGAGTCCACACTAGGGACGAGGGTGATGCTAATCTGCGAGTCCACACTAGGGACGAGGGTTTGAGTATTCATTTCGGTTATCCGTTGACATCTTGACATGAGTTCTCTAGTCCTTGTTCAGCAGTTCATTTTCGTGTAGACAATGTATAGATTCGTGCTTATTCATTACTCAGTTTTACTTGTTTATTCTGTATTTTTCTCCATGCATAATAAACTGTTAGAAAGGCTCATTTTTATGTATCTTGCTAGTCTTCTGAGGACCTGATGATCTCTTCAGGTTTAGCGACTACATGGAGTTAGTTAGCAGAGCAGGATGATAGAGGATTGCGATGTATGATACAGGTATTTGTTTGTGTTATTTCTTTATTATCTTCTCGTGCTTTATATTCCATACCATGATATACTCTGCTTATTTATAGGCTCATATCATTCTTAGAGTCTAATCGAACAATATGCTAATGGGCTGCAGACCATGACCCATACTTGTTCATTCATGTTTCATATTCTTATTGTGGATTGAGATATAGTTTAGATTAGATATGATACCCATGACCTTGACAGCGTTTACGTATTCGAGTCGGGCTGGAGTCCGTTCGATACGTAGCTGGGCTTGCTCACGGACTCGCATCCGAAAAGCGGGTGCGGGTCGTGACATTAATTTACACGGAGAATGCCATTCTCCGTGTTAGAAACACGGAGATTGCCATTCTTCGTGTTAATTTACACGGAGAATGGTCATTATCCTGCGTTTTAACATTGGAATGACCATTCTCCGTGCTAAATTACACGGAGAATGGCCATTCTCCGTGCTAAAACACAGGAGAATGGTCATTTATATAACATCAAGTTTCAATTAGGACTGCCAGCACCCTGGCAGTCCTCCTCTTGTGTAGGACTCCCAGGGGTGTGACAGTCCTAATTAAAACTCTCTGTGATAGAGAGTTTCAAAACTCTCATCACAGAGACTTACAAATAGGATTGCCACCCTCCTGGCAGTCCTACATTAAATTAGGACTGTCAGGATGCTGGCAGTCCTAATTGATACTTGCTGCAACAGCAAGTTTCAATTAGGACTGCCAGCACCCTGGTAGTCCTAATTTAATGTAGGACTGCCACCCCTGTGGCAGTCCTGATACTGGATCGGATAGCCATTCTCCGTGAAAATTACACGGAGAATGGCCATTCTCCGTAAAAATTACACGAAGAATGGCCATTTATATAGCAACAAGTTTCAATTAGGACTGCCAGCACCCTGGCAGTCCTAATTCAATGTAGGACTGCCAGGGGGTGACAGTCCTGATACTGGATCAGATACTTTAACAAATTGGTATATTTTGTCACACATACTTGCACACAGGTAAACACATATAATACAGATAGCACACATGTAAACACATAAAAAGCACACAGGTAGACACATATAACACAGATAGCACACAGGTAAACATATATAACATACTGAACTTCATATTTCACTGTATACAAAATTTACTCCATATAGATTAGTGGACTTCATATTTCACTATATACAAAAGTGGTCCTCCATATACAAAATGTCAAACTGTAAGTATAACTATACTTAGTCGATTTCGACATCGTAGTGGTCAGCAGGTAAGTCTCTTGGCTCCTCAAACTTCAACAACTTCTTACAATGGTTGATCTGATCAACGAAAGGTGTGGTCCAAGCGATGGCTTCGACCGGTGCTCTTTTGTACCAAACTGTTGAAGGTGGAGGAATCAGAGAATGAGCGATCATCTTTAGTATAACGAAGTGATCCCCGATCAGACCTATAGTACATAGGTTAGACACTCCGTGGTCCGTCGAAGGAGCGCACATCGAAAAGAATGTATTGTTAATATCCGACGAGATAAGTACAACAGGTATCATGTACCTATTAGCAAATAAATAGCCGGCAGACGGGACTGACATGTAGTGGTCTTTTCCGGTAACACTGTCGGTGCAAGGGATACTTAACAACAAACTTGCAACCGTTTCTTCGCTTAGGATGCGGGAGTAGAATGGAAGACGAGTCTCTAACTCCTCGTACAACTCCTGCTTCACCCGTCTTCATCCATCTTTGTCATCATAACCAAGATACCTTGCAAGCGCATAAAATCCGCAATGGCCATCACCGGGGACATCGACAATAGACCAAATGTAACTTTGAAGCGCAGATTGAAATTTGTCAATATACAAACTCGTTGTTTGGCTTGCAACGGTATCTTCTCTTGGGAGGTCCATTTTCTCCATTTTTCGGCGAACGACAAGCTTGCCCTTCCGTGCAGGCGAAGGTTGCTGTAAGCTTCGTTCAACATGCTCAAAGGATGATGGACCTCTCTTAGTCGACTCCAGCCTTCTCTTCTGTGAACTAGTCAATCTTGTTTGAGGCATGCCTTTAGGATTGGAAACAACGGACGACTCATGCATTCTAGTACTCACCGGACATGTAATTTCTTGGATTTTAAGCTCAATAGACATCCGTTCCGCTCCTACTGAGGCACACACCTTGCGTGGAGAAGTTTCACTTGTGGCAAAGAGAAGAAATCATCGTCCGTCTTTACCAGGGGCATCATAGACAACTGCCTCCAACGTTGATCGACAGCATCTACTGGAATAGGAATGGATTCACGGCGATATTCATTAATCTGATGTGCACAAGGGAGGCCCAGTGTATGTCAATATACACACCCACAAACCTCGGGATCAAAACCGACAAACTTTGATCTTTCAATCTCATCAACTATTAAGGCCAACGCCTTGTGAGATACCACCCGCATTAAAGCATCTAAGAGTACTTCCTTTCTATGCTCATGCTTGACTATATTCAAACTCATCTCAAATGATGCCTTAATTTCATTCACCGTCCGGTCTACTGATAAATGTATAGCTTGCCAAACAGAGGCAAAGTTGCCGAGAGATGATTTTAGATGTCTCTTCAATAAAGAGTGTGCTCTTTCGACACGGTTGGTAGTTGTCGTGCCGTAATGCTTCACCACATTCGACCATGCTAAGACGAATTGTTCTTTGTGCGGTTCAAGCCATGTATCTTTGATGTAAGAAATGCATGCAGGCTCCCTCGCCTCCCACTTTTGCTTGAACAAGTACCATACGGCGTCGTAACTGGCAATCGTAGAGGCTCGCCACACACAATTCCAATCATTGTAGAATTCGTCAAAAATTTGTATGTCGATTTTACCATCCTCCTTCCGAAACTTTAACTTATATTGGGCTTGAATATTACGATTGACATGCCAAGTGCATAGCAATGTATCCGCTTAAGGAAAAACAATGCGAATAGCATTAACTAGGGCATACTCTCTGTGGGTAACAAATACTGATGGCTCTGTATGACCAGTGTAAAGTGTTTTTAGTTTCTCCAACGCCCATGTGTAGTCTTCAAGTTTCTCACTCTTCATGAAGCAAAATGCCACTGGAAATATTTTCCAAGTAGAGGTGAACCCGACAACATGAAAGAGAGGCATCTTGAACTTATTGGTCTTGTACGTGCAATCAAGGACTAATACATCGGCAAAAGACCTGGCCATACTTGTGCAATCGGGATGAGCCCAAAAGATTGAAATTACTTCATTACTCTGGGGATGTCTTCTATGGAACTCAACATAATGATTATCGGCAAGCAACTTGAGCACTTCTTGCATCGCCATTCTTGATTTCGTCCGGACACCGTTTGAAGAAGATAGGACGTTGTATATTGACTTCATTGTAGACTTGTTCTTCTCATCTTCATGTCGTATGACGAAATATATTTGTCTCGGTGCAACTCCGGAGGTGGACAAGTCTTCGACTATCTTCTTCTCCGTATGGTTCAACCGTCCGACATACGGATGACCCAATAGTATCTCGGCAATCTCATGGTTGTGGGTTCCATTCTTCACTTCTACTGTCCATTTTCTTCTTTTTTGTTTCTAATATGTATCGTGAATGGACAACCACATTTTCTCGTTCCAACATTTTTTCTTGGAACTTTACTTTGGATAACTGTATTTTTCTTGTGCGTTCTGAACACACCACCTCTTTCACAGCCAACCACCACAGTTTGTCGTCCCGGTCGATTTCGGGCCGATCTGGATATCACTAGCACTATGTTGTTTTCCCATCCAACTTCTCGACACCAATGTACCGCACCCTCGCTTGATTCAAAACAAAGATCGGTCCAGAATAAATGGGCTACATTGACTGCAATTGGAGCCGGTACCACAAAATCGGAAGATCTCAAGTCCTACAATAGAACTTAAAAGTTAGTACAATTAGACAACATCATAAAGCAAATAGGTTTCATAGATTAGGACCGTGTATAAGATTGGTGTCCATAAATAGCAAATTGTGTTAATAACAAGACCGTCTTATGTACAGCAATTGGTGTCCATAAATATCAAACACCTTTACTAAATGTATTGAGTAAAACTTTGCATTCAGGTATAAAAAATTAGGACTGCAAGAGAGGTGGCAGTCCTTCATATAAGAAGGACTGCCAGGACCCTGGCAATCCTACACATATGTAGGACTGTCAGTCAGGGTCCTGACAGTCCTTCTTATGTGAAGGACTGCCACCTCTCTTGCAGTCCTAGTCTATGATCGGGACTGCTAGGGTGTTGGCAGTCCTCTGTGTCACAACACGAATTTTAACCCGATGAAAAGTTAAAATTTAGTTACCAAGAGGGCTTTCGATGCATCAAAGTGGTCTTCGGACGTGGCGGAAACGTGTTCTTCGGACGTGATGTGAACATTTGATGATCTCGGTTGTTCCATGTTCAATATTTTTCTACATTAAACACATAATTCAACTTTTATATGTGAAATTCATGTTTAAAATATTAAACATATATTAATTCTTTGACTTACCAATAAATGGGAGAAGTCAATGACCTAGAGTTGAGGAAGAGAACAATTTGAAAAAAATGTAGGGAGAAAAGAAAAGAGTTGGGGTTAAATTCTTTGACCTAGAGTTGAGGGAGAGAAGAAAAGAGTTGAGGGAGAAAAGAAAAGAGAAGAGGGAGAGAGAAAATAAAAATAAAAGTTGGTATTTATACCTTTGCTTGGGCTAGCCCCAAGTAAAAAAAAATTGATGGCAAACTTGTAATATTTTGGAAGTTTTTTGGACTAGTTCCTAGCAAAAAGGGTGGTGCCCTTAGAAAAAATCCTCTTTTATTTGAGTTCTTTTGGGCAAACTTGAAAGGCTTTCCTTTCTGAAGGGATATTCCCAACCATCCAATTCCAATTATACCTCTATTATACATCATTTGTTTCCTTCATTGAATTTCAATTTTCAAGCTATGGCTACTTTTGATCATGATCATATTCTTCATAAGTAGGGCTGCAAACGAGCCAAGCTGAACAAAGCTTTTGTAAGCTTGAGCTTGGCTTGACTAGAATTAATCGAGCTCTAGCTTGTTTATATTAAGCTTGAGCTTGGCTTGGTTTGAGCTCGAGCTTGGCTTGATAAGCAAGCTTCATTCAAGCTTGCTCAACTTGATTTCAAACTTAATGAGTTTGATTTCAAGCTTAACGAGCTCGATTTTAAGCTAGTTAGGTTTGAATTCAAGTAATTATAATATTAACAATTTATTTATAAAAAAATAATTAATTTTTTTTCTTAATATCAATTATTAACGACATATAACTATATAATGCACACAACCATATTGTTATACAAACATGAGCCAGCTCGCAAGCTCATAAACGAGCCGGCTTGCGAGCTCAAACAAGCCTAGTACTTCTCAGCTTGAGCTTGGCTCGTTTATTAAACGAGCTCGAAAATGAAGTTTGAGCTCAGCTTGTTTACTAAACGAATCAAGCTCAAACGAGTAGGGGTGCAACTCGGGCGGGCTAAACCCGAGCCCGATCGAGTAAATCTGTTAATGGGTTGGGTTAAGGTTGAAGACACTCGGGTTCGGGCTCGGGTTTGGATTAAAATATTTGAACCCAATCAAAAATCGGGTTGGGCTTGGGTTCATGTGTCGGGTTACCCGAAGAATCCGAAACCCAACTTACATATAATTTTTATATAAAAATTGTTTCATACTTAAATAAAGAGTTGAAAACATAAAATTTTCTATACAAACTCTTCAACTCATTATCCTAATCTTATTTTGGTTTGTATTTTGTAATGATCAATACTTGATTGTTATTTGATTATGTGTTTAATATTACTTTTGTTTAAAATTATTTTAAATATTATATTAGAGCCCGATAAACCCGATGAACCCGGCCCAATCCGATCTTCCGGGCTTGGTCTTGGGCTTCATATGTTGAACCCGAGGTCGGGTTGGGCCTGGGCTCGGACTAGGCTTATGATTTATCGAGTTGGGCTCGGGTTGACCTCAAGTCCGACCCAATCCGCCCGAGTTGCACTCCTACAAACGAGCTTTTGTTAAGCCAAGCTTCGAGCAGCTCGCGAACGGCTTGGCTCATTTGCATCCCTACTCATAAGTGAGATTGCTATGCTGTTCTCGTTTCTCTGGTTGCCCTGAAATGCAACGTATTCACATAGATATACTATCTTTATTGTATGTTTGATTTTTATTTTTTCCCATTGATGTGTAAAAGTGGGATTTGCTGGATGTTGGTATGTGGATTTAGTTTCTTGATGTCATGTGTTTTCCACCAAATCTATCCATGTAAAGTTTATCCACTTAGTTTCTGTAGTACTTGCTCAAGCACTTACTTGGAGCTGACACGATCTTGTCTATAATAGCTGGTCATTATAGAATGAATGGCCATAACAACTGAAAAAATGAGGCACCCTACTCTATCGATATTAAAAAAAATCAAAAAAATTTATATGAAAGAAAAATATAATTTTTTTTTTGGGTGAACTCCAGCACACCGCAAGCCAACCTTGGATCGGCCCCTGCTACTGGTGAAACTCCTAATATTGAGTCTTTAATGCCACGTTTGGTTCCATTTCCTGCTTACATTCTCTCTTTTTAACTGCACTAATAAGTAGCATGTCGATGATATTTAGTTGCAATTCTTTGGTTAATGATAACCTGTTGAGAACTTGAAACTATTCCATATTCTCTTGTAACTGCAGAATTAGAGAACTTTCACAAATCATGCATTAATCATGAAGGCAACTTTGTTATGTGATTGAGGCCTAAAAAAAATGAGGGTTGTATGGTATTATACATGGCACGATATTGATGAAAAAATGTTTGTGTGAAATTAGACCTAAAACATTGGAGTTGAATGATATTATAAATGAATAAAATTGGTAAATAAATGATAGTGAAACATGCATACAAACGATTGCGCGCTTATACAAAATATGTGAGGTTGGAGGAAATTGACTGTTAAGAAATATATTTGTTTAATAAAGTTTATCCAGAAAACTGAATATATGTATGAATGTATGTAGTGCATTGTTTCTAAAACTTCGGACTAATGTGAAATTCTTCCAAAAGTTTAATGCATAGGCTACTATTACATCTTTACAATTTTGACATATTAATTAGATTCTTCTTGGTCGCATCAGAGATTAGTTCTGCTCTTCTAGAACTTGAGTCAATCTTGAATGAATGCTAATGTTATGTGCTAGCTACTGCTTAATAAATCTCGTCAGAAGGCTCTCCACTACATCGAGCCCCCTCATCGTACCGCTGGCAGGCCATCTCCCGTTCCCATCTTGTCTTTCTCATCTCGGTAGAACAATTGAGGGTTAGGAAATAATTTTGTTGGATATTGTTTAAGCTTTGAGTAAGGACTAACGACTTTGGTATAGCCCGTTTAAAGGGTTGTTTTGTAAACCGGAAAAAATAAAGTTGGATTTAGAAAAAAGAAAGTTGGATTTATTTTTTAATAATTTTATTATTCTATTAAATATTTAGTTAATATTAATCAATAATTAATTAACTAAAATTAACTAATAGTTAGTTATTACTTTATATATGATTTTTTTATTTAATCTCTACTCGTATAATGCGACTTGAAAACGACTCAAGAATGAACCGTCCAAGCCATATGTATATCATTCACTATTTACTAAAAAAATTAAGGCAAAAAACGTTTTCTTTACTTCCGCACAAATATATATTTAAACTAAATTTAAAGAGAAAAAATATTAGAAAATATTTAAATTGTTTAACAAATCTTAATTTAAATATATATAAATATTTGAACTATTTTCAATAATATTATAAAAAATTAATTTAAGTGCAACGCACGTGAATTTACTAGCTAATATAAATAAGTTCATCACTCAAATAATTGATTATTAATTAATTAATTAATTAATTAATTTATTAATTTATTAATTTATTTATTTATTTATAACTTTATTATTACTATTTTATTATAATCTTAATTAATAATTGATTAATTAATTAAATCATGACTAATAATTTATTATTTTATTCTTAGTAGTCATTTATATCTTTATTAATCAAAATTATAATCTTAATTAATTAATAATTTATTAATCATAACTATAATCTTAATTAATAATTTTTATGTAATATAATTATAATCTTAATTAATAATTTGTTAGACATTACTATAATCTTAATTAATAATTTATTATAATCTCAATTAATAATAGGGTAAAGTGCATTTAAACTCTCCTTAGATGTCACGAAAATGCAAATAAAGACTCGCTGATCCGAAAAACCCAAAAGGTTACGAAAATGCTTAAATCACCCCCTCCGCTAACTTTTCTGTTAACGGGTGTTAAAATGGGGTTGTTTTGACCATTTTACCCCTGGGCTATTTAATATTAACTTGTTAAAATTGGTTAGTTCTAAAATTATTTTGTTAAAAACGGTTACGCAAAAATACTTGTTAAAAAGTGGATAAATATTAACAAAGGGAAAATGGTCTTTGCTAGTAAAATTATTTATTAAAATTATTTTAATTAATATTAACTTGTTAAAAAAGGTTAGTTCCGTCAAAAAAGTGGATAAATATTATTTAAAATTATTTTGTCATAAATTATTTTTTATTTAACAAATATATAAATATTTTTGGGAAAAACAAAACTGATAAATACAAAAAAAATCAATTCTTAAAAAATAGAAATGATGAAAAACTGGAAAAAAAATACCAAATAAAAAACAAAAAAAATACTATTAAAATATGGAAAAAATAAAAAATAGACAAAATATTCCAAAAAACCAAAAAATGAGGATAAATCTTAAACAATGAAAAAAGACAAAAATAAAAACTATACAAATTTGAAAATAAAAGTCACTCTTAAAAAACTAGAAAAGATTATTAAAAAGATGAAAAAAAAAATATGAAATAAGACCTAAAAAAATGAAACAAAAAACAAAATATTAAAAAGATTATTAAACAAAAATCAATTATAATGCTTGACGTCATTTTCGAAAATAAATGTTTATAATCTAAATAGTAGGTTTTCATCTTAAATTTTTTCTGGAAAAAAAAATCTTTTAACAAATGTCCGGTTAGTCCTGAACTATCCAGCCATTTAACTTAGGGCATATTTTTTAAACCGTATTTGGAGCTAGATAACTGTAACTAATATTATATTATTTAATATTTTATAATAATTATAATCTTAATTAATTTATATATTATAATAATTTTAATTAATAATTTAGTAATCATCATTATAATCATCATTATAGTCTTACTTAATAATTTATTAGTCATGACTATTATCGTAATTATTTATTTATTAATTCTAACTGAAATTGTAAATCTTGGTACAAATTTATTTTCATCACATGTATTACTTAAACAAATAATTTAAATATTACTAAACGTGTCAAAAATCCAAAAATAAATTGCAAAACATGTATGTCGAAGCATGGTCCGGGTTCAGTGGCTGCCACCGTCTTTGTCGATTATCTAGAAATAGGCTTCCATAATTTCTATTTGGACGTCTTGAGAAAAAAAAAGGAATAAGTAAAAAAAGCTTCAAACATTAAATGAGAGCAAATAAGTAAAAAAAAGAGAATATAAAAAAAATTTGCAGTTGGATTTGAGATCTGTAGGTAAGAAAAAGTTTCAATATATTAAATGAGAGCAAATAAGTAAAAAAAAAAAGAAATATATAAAAATAATATTATTTTTCCTTCCAACCAACCGGTCAAAAAATAGAAAATATAAAGTTTAGGTTTTATGTTTCAAACAAACATTGTATTATATATAGAGAATGAAAGAGAGCCAACAGCCAAATGTAAGCATTAGGGGTATTTTAGGGAGTGCACATTTTTTTAATCCAAAATATGGGCTCTAACGGCTAGTTCTAACGTCAATTTGACGGAAAGGGACATTCCGAGCAAAAACAGTTTTACGGGAGGTGCAAACTGCTTAAGTTTTCTAAAAGGTCTTATTTTGCGAACGAAGCAACTCTAAGGAGGGTTTAAATGCACTTTACCCTAAATAATATATAATTTGTTAGTCATTACTATAATCTTAATTAGTAATTTATTATAATGTTAATTAATAATATATTAACATAATTATAATCATAATTAATACCTTATTATTTAACAATTTATTTATTTATTTATTATTATAATCTTAATTAATAATTTATTAATGAGAATTATAATCATCATTATAGTATCAATTAATAGTTTTTTAATTTTTTAATCATGATTACTATCACAATTATGATAAATATTTATTTATTAATCATAACTGTAATTATAATAATTAATTCATAATTAGTTCATTATTTATTTTATAAATTGATGTTTTATTATAATCTTAATTAATTAGTATATTAACCATTATTGTAATTTTAATTAATTAATATTTTATTATAATTCAATGGCAAAATTCTAGTTTTCCAAACAATGATTTTGGATTTGAATCTTGGATTTCCAAATCAAAACCTGAATCTTAGTTGCCAAACAATCGAATAGTTTGGTGGGTCAATTCAAATATCTCTACTATTATAAAGGGGCTTCAAAATGGCTCAAGAGTGAATCTAAGTCGTGTATATCATCAATCATTTTCTTTTAAAAAAATTTAAATTATGTAAAAAGTTGTTGAAAAAAGTTTAAATTTGTTATCATACGTGCAAATCACGTGCATTTACTGGTCTCCTTGTAATGTGTGTTTCTCAGTTTTTGTACAATTTTAGTCCATTGTGCTGCTGCTCTTTCACGTCAGTACTCAATTTAGGGCTGAGCATTATTCGGTCTTGGGCCGAAAACCGAACATAACCGAATCAGGGTTGGTTTCGGTTCGGTTTAAAAGCAAATTGGATCGGGTTAGGTTGTGTAAAAATTCAAAACCTCTAATCGGTTTCAGATTTGGATTCCGGTTTCGGTCCAAAATCGAAACCCGAATCAGACTGTAAAATTACAAAATTATCCTTACCTTTATATATATATTTTTTTTTTGAAAAGGAAATACTTCATCCATTAAATTGAAATATGATTCATGTCATAGAAGACATTGTTGGTGCTTTCTTTACATGGAGAGAGCTTGCTCTCAACATGCCTTGTAAATTTTAGTCCCACATTGGAAATGCACCATGAGTTATCTCAACATATATACTTGGGTGTGTTGTTGAGAGATGCACATGGGGTGGTGACCCTAAGGAGGGAACCATGTGGGTGATTTTACTAGGAGGTAAGAATAAGGCTCCAAGGATTAAGCATTAATGCTTTTGTCATTCTCTTGGATTAATTCCATTTGGAGCTAAGCCCCAAAGGGGCTTAGCGACTCGGGCTCGGGCTCATGGGCACATGAGGCGTAATGTGGCATTTTGTTGGCGCACTTAGCACGTCAGCAGTCATGCGGTCTTTATGCGGCCATGCGGCACATGCGGTTCATGCGGCACATGCGGTCCATGCGGCTCATGTGGGCCATGCGGCTCATGCGGTCCATGCGGCTCATGCGGTCCATGCGGTCCATGCGGCTCATGCGGCTCATGCGGCCCATGCGGTCCATGCGGCCATGAGGCTCATGCGGCCAGGCTGCTGCTGCTGCCGCATGGAGGGCTCCGCTGACTGTGCAGATTACAAGTCAGTTGTGGAAAGACTGAATCAATGCGATTAATTCAGATCCTATCTTTGTGGGATTTGAATTAATTCCGTTGCTATCTTTGTGGGATTTGAATTAAATCTCGTTGCTATCTTTTGAGATTTGATTCAATCTTTCCATAACTGAAGAGGCGGCTAGGGTTTCCACCCTCTCTCTATAAATACTCTCTTCTGACCTCCTTTGTGGTATAACGAAAAAAAAAATACAAGTCAGAAAAGGAGAAAGAGAGAGAGAGTTGCTGCCGCCATTGCAAGTCCATCCGAGGAGTCAGAACAGAGGTGACTTCGAGCGTTCCACAAGTTCTTCAAACTTGCTGGTTCCTGGAAGCAGATCGTGTGGGGCGAATCTTGCTTTGAGCAACGATGTTTTGACACCCCAGCATTGTTCTTCTTCTCATCTCTCTCTAGATTATTGTAACTCGTTCTGTCCCAATTGCAACCCGTTTGCAAGGAAGAACGAGAGATCTTCTCTCCTTTATTTTCCTCCTCCATATTGTAATCGGGTTATTTGGTATTTGTATCATCGTAGATCTTGAGTTTGATCACTGCAAAGTTTTTTGTGTGACATCTCAGATCTCGATTGCATCAGTTTTCCATCTTTGGTCAAGCCCCGGGACTAACAATCTCAAAGCAAGATCCGTGTAGATGGAAAACATTAATGCTTCGCTCCTCCAATCGGACTTCTGCGAGTTAGAAAAGTTCGATGGAGAGCACTATCAAGTCTGGAAGAGAAAGGTTTACCTAACTCTTCAACTAAAAGACGTTGATCATGTTCTGTTGGAGGAAGAACCCTCTGTTCCAGACACTGGATCTACTGCCGCAATCAACGCGGCTACCAAACTCCAGGCCAAGTGGAGAAGGAAAAATAGCATCTGCAGGCTTCTCATCCTGAATGCTATGGAGGATTCCCTGGCAGAATCCTACTCGAAGAAGGAACTTGCCAGAGACATATGGGAGTCTGTGGAAAATCTGTATGAAGAAGACAGGAACAGGAGCAAGATGTTTGTGGTTGAAAAATATCACAAATTGCTCTTTGAGGACGAAAAGTCCATGCTGCCTCAGGTGAAGGAATTTCTGAAGCTGCGTCAGAAACTGGAAGACGAAGAGATGCCCCTTCCCGACAAGTTTGTCATCGGAGGGATCGTCTCAAAACTTCCTGCTTGATGGAGTACCTTCTATGCAAGGATGCACAGAAAGAAGCTAGACATTAGCTTGGGAGATCTACTTCAAGAGATCCATGTTGAGGACGAGATGCGTTCCCAACAGAAGGTGGACACTCTGTCCAAACAGTTGGCTAAAGCCAATCTTGTGCAGACGAGAGATCCCAAGGGGAAGCAGGCGGCTTCTCATCCCAAGAAGAAGGACTTCACTAATCTAAAAGTGAAGGGTCCTTCTTTCAAGCAACAGAAGACTAAGTCCCACGTGACTTGTTACAATTGTGGCAAGAAAGGCCACTACAAGAGTGAATGCAGATCTAAGCCTAAACAATCATAGAAAGGTGAGCCTAATAAGGTTTCATTGGTTTCTAACATTGTTGCTATGATCGGACAGGTCACAACTGTGGGGGTTGACTCTGACTGGTGGATAGACACTGGTGCGACTTGCCATGTCTGTTCTGGCAAGGAATGGTTCGTCACGTACCAGCCGATATCTGAGAAGGTTGTCATGGCGAACCAAGCCCAAGCTGAAGTTCTGGGGATCGGGACCGTGGAACTGAAACTCACTTCTGGAAACACTCTGACGCTTCAAGGTGTGAAGCATGTTCCGACGATTGGCAAGAACCTGATCTCTGGGAGCCTGCTCTGCAACGCAGGCTTGAGGATGGACATCAATGCTGGTTAGATGGTGATGTCCAAGAAAGGAACATACTTCGGGAAGGCTTATCAAACCGAAGGAATGTTTAAAATTCAGTTTGTCAACCAGTTTGATGACATTAATGTAGTTGCATTTTCTGATTATTCTCTTGAGTTGTGGCATAATAGACTAGGACATGTTCATTGTAAAAGAATCAACAAAATGTCTAGTCTAGGACTTATCTCCAAATGTGGGGGAAAGGTGGAGAAGTGTGAAGTGTGTGCTCAGACGAAGATCACAAGGAAACCCTTTCATCGGGTCCATCGAAGCACAGATCTTCTGGAGTTGGTGCACTCCGATATCTGTGACTTCAAACATTTCTCTACGAAGGCCGGGACGAAGTATTTCATAACCTTCATCGACGACTTCTCAAAATACGCGTTCGTCTTCTTGCTCAAGTCTAAAGACAAAGCCTTCGAGAAGTTCAGAGAGTTTAGGGCCGAAGCTGAACGGCAGACTAGACAACAACTCAAGAGGTTAAGAAGTGATCGAGGTGGGGAGTACAGGTCTCATGAATTCATATCGTTCTGCAAAGAACATGGAATCATATGCGAGACTACTGTTCCATATTCTCCTCAATCCAACGGAGTAGCGGAGAGGAAGAACAGAACGTTGACAGAAATGATGAACTCGATGCTGCTAACCGCGGGTCTTCCTAAATGCTACTGGGGAGAAGCTGCATTGACGGCCACTTTTATTCTAAATAGAGTGCCATATGCAACTTCAGACGTAACTCCTCATGAACTCTGGTTCAAAGTCAGACCAAATTGAATGTCATTCGAGTGTGGGGGTGTCTGGCGTATGTGAAGCTCCCAGATCTGAAGATTCAGAAGCTAGGGACAAGGACTACGAAGGCGATCTTCTTGGGGTATGCCGAGAAGTGTGATGCTAGGAGATTTCTTGATATTGAGTCAAATCATATCATCGAATCTCGCGATGCTGAATACTTTGAAGACAAGTTTGCAAAAGACAAAAACATTGTTCTTTCGGACATTCCGAAAAATGATGTAGGTGCAAATGAGACTGAAATCTCATATGGGCCAGTAGTCCAAGAAGAAGCTGTTGTTGATGAAACAACTCTTGTACCAGAAATCACAGAGCCGTCAGCTAAGCGAGCGAGGAGACCGAAAGATTTCGGAGATGACTTTGTCACCTATCATGTGGAAGCAGATCCGCTTACCTATGATGAGGCGATGAAGACCAGAGATGCTATCTTCTGGAAGGAGGCAGTGAATGACGAGTTTGACTCTATCACCTCCAATAACACATGGGTGTTGGTAGATCTACCTGAAGGAGAAAAGCCCATCGGATGTAAATGGATCTTCAAGAAGAAGATGAAGGCAGATGGAACTATTGACAAGTTCAAGGCCAGGCTGGTAGCCAAGGGATTTTCTCAGAAACAGGAGATAGACTACTTTGACATGTACGCTCCAGTAGCTCGGATGACCACCATCAGGATGTTAATCGCTCTAGCAGCTATACATAAGTTGGTAATACATCAGATGGATATAAAGACAGTATTCCTGAATGGGGAGCTGACCGAAGAGATTTACATGCAACAGCCAGATGGATTTGTCGTCAAAGGTCTTGAAGACAAAGTCTGCAAGTTGGTGAAATCATTGTATGGTTTGAAGCAAGCTCCCAAGATGTGGCATGAGAAGTTTGACAAAGTTATTAGGTCAAACGGCTACAGAGTCAGCGAGACGGACAAATGTGTTTACACAAAGTTCGCTGATGGAAGAGGAGTCATCGTTTGTCTGTACGTGGACGACATGCTAATCCTAGGTACGGATATAGGCTGTGTCACAGAGACAAAGAAGTTTCTCTCAACCAAGTTCAGTATGAAGGACTTGGAGGATGCAGATGTCATCTTGGGCATAAAGATCATCCGGACAGACACTGGAGTAGCGCTGTCACAATCTCACTACACTGAGAAGATGCTCACACGCTATGGGTATAAAGATCTTCCAGGGATCGATACGCCATGCAGGTGTGATCAGAAGCTGAAGCCAAACTCAAGGGAAAGCGTCAGACAGCTGGAGTATTCTAGCGTTATCGGAAGTTTGATGTACGCAACCACTGCCACAAGGCCTGACATAGCTTTCGCCGTGGGAATGCTGAGTCGGTTCACAAGCAACCCAGGGGTTGAGCACTGGAAAGCTGTGAAGCGGGTGATGAGATATCTCAAGAAGACTCAGACATATGCACTACACTACAACGGGTATCCGACAGTAGTGGAAGGCTTCAGTGATGCTAGCTGGTGTTCAGAGGTGGAAAGCGAGAGATCCACAGGTGGATATGTCTTTTTCTTGGGTGGAGCTGCTATATCATGGAAGTCGAAGAAGCAGATTATACTCTCTCGTTCCTCCATGGAATCTGAATTCTATGCACTTGAAACTGCAGCAGATGAAGCAGAATGGCTTCGAAAACTCATGTATGATCTTTCAGTGGTTGGGGCTCAGATACCGGCAATACCGATATACTGTGACAACCAGACGACTGCGGCGGTAGCATCAAATGACCTCTTCAACGGAAAGAAGAGGACTGTGCGGTTGAAGCACAGGACAGTACACGATCTTATCAAAAGAGGTGTAATTGCAGTGGTTGATGTTCGGAGTCAGGAGCTGGCAGATCCGTTCACAAAGGGCCTCAAGCGCCAGTTGGTCGATGACACAGCTTGTAAAATGGGCTTGAAGGCATTCTGATAGTGTGTCTTTGTAATCCTACCATAAAGTTTTATGCTATTAGTTCAAAGAGAAATCTACTAGATATCTAACTTTTGGTTCAAAGGAGGATCACTGACTGAAAAACTATCAGGTAACAGTGGGTACTTGTTCTCTGGAACATGGAAGGGATACGGACTCATAACCACTGTTGTCTACTATGTATTTTTCTGCGAAAAAAAACAGATCCTGTGGAAGGATGGCTTAAACGCCTTAATGAGTTCTCAGGCAGAGTGAATGCCTGGTGTGCTTTACAGGAAGCACGGTAGAGCAGCACTACAAGGAGTGAAACTCCATGCTACAGTGGGATGACTCCACTATGAGGTTCCCAGGTAGAGGTAATGCCTCGGCTTTGCAAGCCAAGTCATAGCGGCGTAGCACCGCAAATAGGCAGGTAGCCTAATGCTGTATGACGTAATTAAAGAGTTGTAGACAGCACTACAAAGGGGAGGATGGCCCCATGTTACAGTGGCACGACACCACGATGAGGTACCCAGGTAGGGATAAAGCCTCGGCATTGTAAGCCATGTCGTTGCGGCGTAACACCGCAAGGAAGCCTTAGGCTTCATGCTGGATAGTTTGGCACTACAAAGAGGCTTGTGACCTCATGCTACAGTAGTATGACACTACGATGAGGTTCCCAGGTAGGGGTAATGCCTTGGCTTCAGGCCATGTCATAGCGGCGTAGCACCGCAAGGAAGCGCAAGGCTTCATGCCATATCTCTTTAATAAAGAACTCACCTATAGTGTATGGAAAGAGATATCAGGCCGTCTCTTGAGGGTAAACTTGTAGACGCCCAAAATTATACACTGAAATCAGGCTGGCACAGGGCCTTTAATGTGCAGCCAGAAGCACACGTAACTACACTTTGTGAGTGGAAAGAATTACAATTGTGGTGCAGAATTCAAGGCGTAGTCCATTCTTGTATCATATTGTTATTTAACCCATGCGGGAAGATTCAAGTCGTCAGCGACATCTATCCTAATACAAAATGGACAGTTACTGTGAGGAACGCTCAACCCTGGACACATATATATGTTGTGATATGTGGGAGATTGTTGGTGCTTTCTTTACATGGAGAGAGCTTGCTCTCAATATGCCTTGTAAATTTTAGTCCCACATTGGAAATGCACCATGAGTTATCTCAACATATATACTTGGGTGTGTTGTTAAGAGATGCACATGGGGTGGTGACCCTAAGGAAGGAACCATGTGGGTGATTTTACTAGGAGGTAAGAATAAGGCTCCAAGGATTAAGCATTAATGCTTTTGTCATTCTCTTGGATTAATTCCATTTGGAGCTAAGCTCCAAAGGGGTTTAGCGACTCGGACTCGGGCTCGGGCTCATGGACTCATGAGGCGTAATGTGGCATTTTGTTGGCACACTTTGCACTTAGCACGTCAGCAGTCATGCGGTCTTTATGCGGCTCATATGCGGCCATGCGGTCTTATACGGCATGCGGCTCATATGCGGCCTCATGCGGCTCATGCGGTCCATGCGGCTCATGCGGCCATACGGCCATGCGGCTCATGCGGCCATACGGCTCATGCGGCCATGCGGTCCATGCGGCACATGCGGTTCATGCGGCCATACGGCTCATGCGGTCCATGCGGCTCATGCGGTCCATGCGGCTCATGCGGTCCATGCGGCTCATGTGGTCCATGCGGTCCATGCGGCTCATATGATCCATGCGGTCCATGCGGCCATGCGGCTCATGCGGCTCATGTGGTCCATACGGCCCATGCGGTCCATGCAACCATGAGGCTCATGCGGCCAGGCTGCTGCTGCTGCTGCCGCATGGAGGGCTCCGCTGACTATGCAGATTACAAGTCAGTTATGGAAAGGCTGAATCAATACGATTAATTCAGATCCTATCTTTGTGGGATTTGAATTAATTTCGTTGCTATCTTTGTGGGATTTGAATTAAATCTCGTTGCTATCTTTTGAGATTTGATTCAATCTTTCAATAACTGAAGAGGCGACTAGGGTTTCCACCCTCTCTCTATAAATACTCTCTTCTGGCCTCCTTTGTGGTATAACGAAAAAAAATACAAGTCAGAAAAGGAGAAAGAGAGAGAGTTGCTGCCGCCATTGCAAGTCCATCCGAGGAGTCAGAACAGAGGTGACTTCGAGCGTTCCACAAGTTCTTCAAACTTGCTGGTTCCTGGAAGCAGATCGTGTGTGGCGAATCTTGCTTTGAGCAACGGTGTTTTGACACCCCAGCATTGTTCTTCTTCTCATCTCTCTCTAGATTATTGTAACTCGTTCTGTCCCAATTGTAACCCGTTTACAAGGAAGAACGAGAGATCTTCTCTCCTTTATTTTTCTTCTCCATATTGTAATCGGGTTATTTGGTATTTGTATCATCGTAGATCTTGAGTTTGATCACTGTAAAGTTTTTTGTGTGACATCTCAGGTCTCGATTGCATCAGTTCTAACAGACATGTGATTCAATACAGATTGGCATCTCTTCATACAAAGATATGAGATTAGATGAGGTAGATAACAGAGCATAGGATGCTAAGTAATGAGCGGGCTGATTAGCAATCCTATTTGTGTAGGAGAATGAGATATTTGGGTTAGATTTTGAAACAGATCTTGCGTCTTCGATAATGTGTCGTGCCCGCTAGAGAGGAATTGCTTCAACAGAAGTGATAGATTCAATCAAAGGCTTACAGTCTCCTTATATGATAACTTCTTGTAGTTTTTGTAATTTGCATATCTCCAGTGCTAATTGAACTCCTAGTGCTTCAGCTTCGATTGGTGTTCCTCCATCTTCAACCTTTGAAAGAGCTAATATAAAATTTCCAGAGACATCACGTAGAATGGCTCCTGCTGACATCTTTCCATCCATGAACGCTCCATCAAAATTAATTTTCATAGCAATATTTGGAGGAGGACTCCAATTAAGCGAATGTTGATTCCCATTTGTCGTCGATTTTGAAAGAGGTCCTCCTTGGTTGAAAGCTTCATACTTCATTTTCTGATTGTAAGCATCTTCATATATTTTCCTGCAACTGATTGGACGATTCTCAAAGATTGCCTTGTTCCTGGTCTTCCATATACTCCACATCAGGTAGAAGCACATAGCAATTAAGTCTTTGTCACCATCATTGAGAATAGCAGTGATAATGGTTGTGATTGTTGTATCTTCATTAATCAGGGAATGCACAGTCTGAATATGATCCCATGAAGAACCTGTCATAGTACATTTCAAAAGCAAATGGTTAGTAGTTTCAGGAAGTACCTTGCACAGTGGGCAGGTATCTTCAATATGATGGAGTCGATGATGAATATTATCATTTGTGGGGAGTGAATTGGTGATAGCTCTCCACACAAATAGCTGCACATTCGGACTGATATAGGAAAGTGACCAAAGTTTCCTCCATTCAGTGAATTCTACTTCAGAATTATTCAAAGCATGTGAAATTCCTTCATGAATTGATCTGTAGGCGGATTTAACTGTTAAAACACCATCTGCAGTGTGTTTCCATATAAGCTTGTCACTAGTGCAGTTCATAGATAAAGGTATCTTCATAATTGCATTGGCCTCCATTGGGGGAAATAGGATGTTCAACAAGTTAACTTTCCATGAAAAAGTTTCTCTGTTAATAAGTTCACTCACTTTGTTTATCCAACGGCTACTAAAACTGAAGCCTTGTACTCGATGACTTGGTATTGTTGGTACCCAAGGGTCATCCCAGATATTGATGCTAGTACCATCACCTACTGACCTAATCACATTATTCAACAGATGTTCCCTGCTACTGAGGATACTGGACCATACACAAGAGGAAGAGCTTGACGGGGTAGCTGTCCAGAAGGAATTCGAATGGAGGTATTTGTTGTTCAGTAAAGAAGCCCAGATGGAATTACGATCAGTGAGGAATCTCCATGCAAGTTTTAGTATCAAATACATGTTTGTAACATGTGGATCTCTAATGCCAAGACCTTTCTGAAATTTTGGTTTTGTGAAGTTTCTCCAAGCAGTGAAATGAATTTTTTTTTCTTGTCTGTAGAACCCCACCAAAAATTGCACTGATCTTTCACAAGATTTTTGGTAACCTTTTTTGGAATGTAGTAGGAAGATAGGTAATAGGTTGGGAGAGAAGCTAGAGTAGACTTTATAAGTGTAGTCCTACCACAGCATGGGATAAACATTTCCTACTCCATCCTTGAAGTTTCGAGGAGCTAGAATTCAATAGAGCTGAGAGGCCCTGTTTTTAGATTTGAGGATGAGATGGCCAAGATATTTGTCTCTAATTTCTGATTTCTCTCTCCTTTCCTAAAATTTCTGAGAAGAGAGAAGAGAGAAACCCTAATCCTCTCCTCTCTCTCTCTCTCTCTCTCTCTCTCTCTCTCTCTGCACCCTTTGACAAACCCTAACCCTAATTTCTCTTTCCTCCTCCGAAAACTCATCCAGCCGTCGTCTGCGAGTCCTTCGTACGGCTTGGAACTGCCGACTGCAGCACCGACTGCACCACGGAAGGTGCTGCTCCCGCGGAAGATCAGCCGAGGGCGGCCTCGTCCGCGGACCAATAATAGTAGGTAAGTTCAAATGTGTATTTTTTTGTTGGATTTTTTTATTTGATTTGATTTTATTTTTTAAATTTCAAATTTATTATTTTTTTGATTTTTGGGAAATTTTCAATTCTCAAATTGGCCGAATAGGCTAGGCCGAAATTTAGAACACTGATTAAAATAAACTCTAACAATGTAAAAAAATTCATTGAATTTGGATATTTTCTAGTAAAATTTGAAAACTCTGATAAATTACATGCACTTGATACATAACATTTTGTTTCCACACAAGATAAATCAAGAAAAAAAAAAGCATTTGTTGATCAAAGAAAAATTGAAAATCACTCCTCTGTTCTACAAATTTGCTATTAGAGACTTGCTCAAAGAATTATACAAACTATAAGAAAAAAAATGAATATCACACACTTTTACATTATAATTTGAGAAATCTAGAGTTACCCCCCACTTATTTTACCATAATTCAAGGTGCACTCTACCGAATAAACATAATGCATGAAACCCTCCACTTTTAACAGAATCCGTCAATGACTAACAGTCAACTCCTTTGACCTACACAAATAAGAAGAGAAAATTTGAGTTGCACCCCACTTATTTTACTATAATTCAAGGTGCACCCCACTTATTTGAGGATATTTTGGTCATAATTCAAGGTGCACCCCACATAAATGGGAGGTCAGAGGAGTTGACTGTTAGTCATTGGCGGTATTCTTTAAAAGTTGGGGGGAGGGAGGGTTCATGCACTATGGTAATTCAGTGGGGTGTACCTTGAATTATGGTGAAATATGGTAAAACAAGTGGGGAACAACTCAAAATTTCTCTTATAATTTTAGTATCTTTTTACAGATAATTATAAATAAATATAAATGATTATTTATGATTGACATAGTTTGGTATAATTTGGTTTAATTATCATCATTTGTTATAAGTAGTTTTAAATGGTTACTAATAAACTATGTGTTTTATGTGTTTATAAGAAAATCTAAATGGTTACAATTGTTGTGTTTTAGTTAGGGAGATATAAATTATATATATATAACTTTATAATTACATTTGAATCAAAATGTGCGCAGACTAATAAGATTTAGTACATTTAAGGGAGACATCGAGAGAAGAACAGAGAAGAGGAAAGAGACGAGAAGAGCAGAATGGAAGCAAGTGAAGAAGATTGGGAAATAAACAGATTCTTAGACAGAGATCGTCAGAATGGAAGCAAGCAATTGCCGGATGCTGGTACAATCCGCACCGGCGGGATCTACATCCCTCCCCATCGAATGGCGCAAATGATGCGAGATGTGCAGGACAAGAGCAGCGACCAATACCAGCGCCTCAGCTGGGACGCCCTAAGAAAGAGTATCATTGGTCTGGTGAATAAGGTCGATGCCACAAACATCAAGAACATCATCCCTGAGCTGTTGTTCGAGAATCTCATCCGCGGTCGGGGCCTCTTCTGCCGCTCCTGCATGAAGTCGCAGATGGCGTCCCCTGGATTCACCGACATCTTCGCGGCGCTCGTCGCAGTGGTTAATACCAAGTTCCCCGGGGTCGGGAAGCTGCTACTGAAGAGGATCGTCTTGCAGCTTAAGGGGGCTTATAAGAGGAATGACAAGCCTCAATTTCTTGCTGCGACTAAGTTTATTGCACATCTTGTGAACCAACAAGTGGCTCACGAGATCATTGCCTTGGAGCTTCTTACTCTGCTCCTTGAGAACCAAACTGATGATAGTGTCGAGGTGATGTTTCGTTTCGTGTGGATTTTTGCTACCTTGTCCGTGTTTCGAGTGGTGTTAAATGTTGTTTGCTTACTCTGCAGGTTGCCGTTGGCTTTGTTAAAGAATGTGGGGCATTGCTTCAAGACTTTTCTCCTCAGGGTCTCCATGGTGAGTATCCCCCCCTCTTTCTTAGAAGAAGCCAATACATATTTGGATACAGTCTACAGATTTGTTTATCTTATCATGAAAAGTGAGTACTAGTTTCTTTGGTGTATCTATGGTTATGCTACTATATGGCAAACAAATTACTGAAATATAGGCGTACCATGTTTGGTTAGCATTAATGAGTTGACAATGCTAGTACCATGGGATGAAGCTGTAGATGGAGAGTACCTCTGACCAGTGTTTTAAATGGCGGCCGCCTAGGCGGTAGGCGGTCTCTCTCCGCACCGCTTTTCGGTAGGCGGTGGAGTAGGCGGCCAACTGAGGTTAGCGACATATGCGGAGTTGAGGCGACGTAGGCGGACACCTAGGCGGAGCAATACCTAACAAGATATTTTGACCAAAAATGTTTTGTAAGCATTAGGGGCCTATGGTTTACTTTTACAAAACTAAAACTTTATAGGTCTTCGTTCTACAACTTAGTTATGCATGGAACACCCTTAAATATGCATATTATGCAAAACAGTGGTAAAATAGTAAAAAATATTCAAAATGTATCGACCGCCTAGGCGGTAGGCGAACTCTCTCCGCCACGCACCCGCCTACTGCCGTTTAGAACCTTGCCTTTGACTAGCATAAAAAGTATGCATCATTTCTGTCGGAACAAAATAATCATTCAAATAGCTAAAGTGATTTTAATTGCAATATAATGGCATGCTATAGTTCTAACCCCCCATAAATGTGTGCTTATCATGGGGCTTCGTTTGCGACTGGCTTATTGTTGCTGGAAGCATAAGAAATTGCTAGGCTTTCTGTACTTTTTGACCAGTGTATTTTTGACTTATAATTTCTTTGCTCGATTTGGTATCCTTGTCGAGCCTGGCTGGGTTAGTACCGTGGTAAATCTCGTGCTATGTTTCATGAATACCGACACAGATATGGATAAGGACACGTATACATGTATGGATACTGGAGAGACATTTTCAAATAGGTACAATAAGTAGACCCCGATGTTGCAAGAATACGGATGTGCGGGTACGGACACCATTTTGCCGTATCCGTGCAATGTATCTCTCGTGTCCCTGCTCCTACATCGATTATTTGAATATTTCCCATCCCCTAGATATTTACCAGGCGTGAATGGAGCTTCTTTGTCTGGGAAGCAAAGATATTGGTGGAGCCATAAAGATGGCCCCTTGTATTGGAAAGCATATAGATGTTTTAGTGACATGGGTGAAATTACTTGTCTTACTAATGTTTTGCTATGTCTCTTCTAACATGACCTAGTTTGGAGGCTCAAAGTTGACACTTTTTGTAGTGTTTCCATACCCTGTTGAAGTAACGTTTGAGTGTCATGTAGAGTGACTTCTTGTTGGTCTCTCACTGTATCTTGAAGTAAAATGTTTAGGACTTAAGGGTTTTAGGTTGCGAATTAGGAATTCTTGACCTAGTCATATCCTTGCTATCAATGTTATAAAAATCGCTAGGCGGACTCTGCGGCGGAGGCCTGCCTAGCGCCTAGGCGCCCGCCTATTTTTTATTTATTTTATTTTTTTAGGGAAAATTTTAGAAAATTTGAAATTTGAAATTTTACTGTTCTAAAATACCAAATCCTATCTTATAACCCAAACAAATATCCATAATACAACTAAAAATTCAAAAAAAATTCAAAAAATTGGCCGCCTAGGGCCTCCCAACACCTAGCCCACCCACTAGGGGGTTTTCGGTGCTGTGGGCCGGCGCCTACAGCAATTTTTAGAACACTGCTTGCTATTCACCTTCTTTTAGACTCTCATAAGGTAAGACCAAATTAATGTTCCAATTGCTATCATCCTGACTTCTATCTTTATATTAAATTTCATGGTATACCCAAGAATCAATTGTGTTTTGTCAAACCATATGGGAACTTTATTCACTGTAAGATAGTTCCTTTCGGTTTGACATAAAACTGTTGTACATTCAAAAATATGTTTCCAGTCATTTATGGAGCTTAAGAGTACAAGCAAACTCTTATCTCTTAGTGTGGTTCTTACAGCTCTTAAAACTCTGCAGGTATATTTGAGCGCTTTCGTGGTATATTTCATGAAGGAGAAATAGATAAACGTGTACAGTTCTTGATTGAAGGTCCTTTTGCTGTAAGGAAAGCTAAGTTTCAGGTATGGTGATACTTGGCGCAGTTTGTATCTCAGGTTACTATTTTATGTATCTTGATACTAACCTCTTTTATCAAAACAATATGTATCTTTGACTTTGTTATGCATCTCACTTCACTAACATCTTATGGTACATGGCTGATAAATGATAGATTAACATTATAGACGCAACACATGATAATCCACTAAATACTCTTGGAAATTCGGTCGACATTCATTATTCTTAATTTGCTATCTTGTTGTTTTGAAAGATTTTTTAGGTTAATCAGATGCTTTTTGTGGTGCTAAGAATGTAATAAGATTACTCATGTTGTTTTGTGTTGAAGAAAATAGTTTTATGTTTAAATACTTTTAGACATTCTTCGAGTAGTAAAGATTATGATGAACTTGCAATAAATAATTTGGTTTCTATGACCTAGGGGTGCTTTTAGACATACTAACCACTTTTATGCCAACCAATAGGTATCTTTGTTATGTATCTCACCTCAATAAAACATCTTATGATACATGGATGATGAATGATAAATGATATATTAACATGATAGGCACAACACATGGTAATTCACTAAATACTCTTCTTGAAAAGTTAGTTGACATTCATTTTTCTTAATTAACTATGATGTTGTTTTTTGAAAGATTAATTTGAGGTTGACGTAAAATACTTTCTGTGGTGCTAAGAATGTAATAATAAGGTAACTCTATGTTGTTTGTATTGAAGAAAATGCTTTTTATGTTTTATTTAATGCTCTTAGGCATTCTGCTTGTATAGATTATATGAACTTATGACAAATAGTTTGATTCTTATTACCTAGGGTGTAAATGGAGTGGATAGTGCTCTACCACATTTGGCTTTGTTTATATTGATGGACACAGATAGGCGTAATTGGAATCGGAAATCATAGCCAGTTGATTGAGGTTCTTAGGCAATGTGGATATAGAAATAGATACTGTACTTGTATCCACTATTATCATAGAAAATTAGAAATAAATACTGTATATATTGATGGACACAGAGTCAGGATTTACAATTTGTATTTAAATTAATGGATAGGTCTTTTCGTTATATTTTGGTAAATTTGCTAATTTTATTATGTTACATGTAACAATCACGATCCAGCCATACACTACAGATATAAAAAGTGCGCTCATGATACTTATCTTGATTTTATTACTAGTATGCTTGTAGGTGTTGACCTAAAAATCACTCTCCTTATAGTCTTAACCTTTATTCAAAGAAAAATGTAAGTTTATTTGGCTCCATATTGATTCACAGGGCTTTCCTGCTGTCCGACCCAAACTGGACCTTGTGTAGCAAGATCAGTTTACTCATGAGATATCCCTTGACGATGAGATTGTTGGTGCTTTCTTTACATGGAGAGAGCTTGCTCTCAACATACCTTGTAAAAGTTTAGTCCCACATCGGAAATGCACCATGAGTTATCTCAACATATATACTTGGTTGTGTTGTTGAGAGATGCACATGGAGTGGTGACCCTAAGGAGGGAACCATGTGGGTGATTTTACTAGGAGGTAAGAATAAGGCTCCAAGGATTAAGCATTAATGCTTTTGTCATTCTCTTGGATTAATTCCATCTCGGACTCGGGCTCGGGCTCGGGCTCATGGGCTCATGAGGCATAATGTGGCGTTTTGTTGGCGCACTTTGCACTTTAATTTCGTTGCTATCTTTGTGGGATTTGATTCAATCTTTCCATAACTGAAAAGGCGACTAGGGTTTCCACCCTCTCTCTATATATACTCTCTTCTGGCCTCCTTTGTGAGGGAGTCGACTACAAATTTTATAAGTCAGAAAAGAGAGAGAGGGAGCTGCTGCCGCCATTGCAAGTCCATCCGAGGAGTCAGAACAGAGGTGACTTCGAGCGTTCCAAAGCAATTCGTGTGGGACGAATCTTGCTTTGAGCAACGATGTTTTGACACCCCAGCAACTTTTCTTCATCTCATCTTTCTCTTGATTATTGTAACTCGTTCTGTCCCAATTGCAACATGTTAGCAAGGAAGAACGAGAGATCTTCTCCTCTTTATTTCCCTCCTTCATATTGTAATCTGGCTATTTGGTTTTTTGTATCATCGTAGATCTTGAGTTTGATCACTGCAAAGTTTTGTGTGACTCTCAGATCTCGATTGCATCAGTTTTTCATCTTTGATCAAGTCCCGGGACTAACAATCTCAAAGCATGATCCTTGTAGATGGAAAACATTAATGCTTCGCTTGTCCAATCGGACTACTACAAGTTGGAAAAGTTTGATGGAGAGCATTATCAAGTCTGGAAGAGGAAGGTTTATCTAACTCTTCAACTCAAAGACGTTGATCATGTACTGTTGGAGGAAGAACCTTCTGTTCCAGACACTGGATCTACTGCCGCAATCAATGCGGCTAACAAACTCCAGGCCAAATGGAGAAGGGAAAATAGCATCTGCAGGCTTCTCATCCTGAATGCTATGGAGGATTCCCTGGCAGAATCCTACTCGAAGAAGGAATTTGCCAGAGACATATGGGAGTCTGTGGAAAAACTGTATGAAGAAGACAGGAACAGGAGCAAGATGTTTGTGGTTGAAAAATATCACAAATTGCTCTTTGAGGACGAGAAGTCCATGTTGCCACAGGTAAAGAAATTTCTGAAGCTGCGTCAGAAACTGGAAGACGAAGAGATGCCCCTTCCCGACAAGTTTGTCGTTGGAGGGATCGTCTCAAAACTTCCTGCTGGATGGAGTACCTTCTATGCAAGGATGCTCAGAAAGAAGCTAGACATTAGCTTGGGAGATCTACTTCAAGAGATCCATGTTGAGGACGAGATGCGTTCCCAACAGAAGATGGACACTCTGTCCAAACAGTTGGCTAAAGCCAATCTAGTGCAGACGAGAGATCCCAAGAGGAAGCAGGCGGCTTCTCATCACAAGAAGAAGGACTTCACCAATCTAAAAGTGAAGGGTCCTTCATTCAAGCAACAGAAGTCCAAGTCCCAAGTGACTTGTTTCAATTGTGGCAAGAAAGGCCACTACAAGAGTGAATGCAGATCCAAGCCTAAACAATCAGAGAAAGGTGAGCCTAGTAAGGTTTCATTGGTTTCTAACATTGTTGCTATGATCGCACAGGTCACAACTGTGGGGGTTGATTCTGACTGGTGGATAGACAATGGTGCGACTTGTCATGTCTGTTCTAGCAAGGAATGGTTCGTCACGTACCAGCCGATATCTGAGAAGGTTGTCATGGCGAACCAGGCCCAAGCTGAAGTTCTAGGGATCAGGACTGTGGAGCTGAAACTCGCTTCTGGGAACACTCTGACGCTTAAATGTGTGAAGCATGTTCCGGTGATTGCCAAGAACCTGATCTCTGGGAGCCTACTTTGCAACGCAGGCTTGAGGATGAACATCAATGCTGGTCAGATGGTGATGTCCAAGAAGGGAACATACTTCGGAAAGGCTTATCAAACCGAAGGAATGTTTAAAATTCAGCTTGTCAACCAGTTTAATGACATTAATGCAGTTGCATTTTCTAATTATTCTCTTGAGTTGTGGCATAATAGACTAGGACATGTTCATTGTAAAAGAATTAACAAAATGTCTAGTCTATGACTTATCTCCAAATGTGGGGGTTAAGGTGGAGAAGTGTGAAGTATGTGCTCAAACGAAGATCACAAGGAAACCCTTTCATCGGGTCAATCGAAGCACAGATCTTCTGGAGTTAGTACACTCCGATATCTGTGACTTCAAACATTTTTTCACGAAGGCCGGGATGAAGTATTTCATAACCTTCATCGACGACTTCTCAAAATACGCGTTCGTCTACTTCCTCAAGACTAAAGAAGAAGCTTTCGAGAAGTTCAGAGAGTTCAGGGCCGAAGCTGAATGGCAGACTGGACAACAACTCAAGAGGTTGATAAGTGATCGAGGTGGGGAGTACATGTCTCATGACTTCGCATCGTTCTGTAAAGAATATGGAATCATATGCGAGACTACTGCTCCATATTCTCCTCAATCCAACGAAGTAGCAGAGAGGAAGAACCGAACATTAATAGAAATGATGAATTCAATGCTGCTTACTGCAGGTCTTCCAAAATGCTACTGGAGAGAAGGTGCATTAACGGCCACTTTCGTTATGAATAGAGTGCCAAATGCAACTTCGGACGTAACTCCTCATGAACTCTGGTTCAAAGTCAGACCAAACTTGAATGTCATTCGAGTGTGGGGGTGTCTGGCGTATGTGAAGCTCCCAGATCTGAAGATTCAGAAGTTGGGGACAAGGACTACGAAGGCGATCTTCTTGGGGTATGCCGAGAAGAGTGATGCTCGGAGATTTCTTGATATTGAGTCAAATCATATCATCGAATCTCGCGATGCTGAATACTTTGAAGACAAGTTTGCAAAAGACAAAAACATTGTTCTTTCGGACATTCCGAAAAATAATGTAGGTGCAAATGAGAATGAAATCTCATATGGGCCAGTAGTCCAAGAAGAAGCTGTTGTTGATGAAACAACTCTTGTACCAGAACTCGCAGAGCCGTCAGCAAAGCGAGCGAGGAGACCTAAAGACTTCGGAGATGACTTTGTCACCTATCATGTGGAAGCAGATCCGCTTACCTATAATGAGGCGATGAAGACCAGAAATGCTATCTTCTGGAAGGAGGCAGTGAATGACGAGTTTGACTCTATCACCTCCAATAACACATGGGTGTTGGTAGATCTACCTGAAGGAGAAAAGTCCATTGGATGTAAATGGATCTTCAAGAAGAAGATGAAGGCAGATGGAACTATTGAGAAGTTCAAGGCCAGGCTGGTAGCCAATGAATTTTCTCAGAAACAGGGGATAGACTACTTTGACACGTACGCTCCAGTAGCTCGGATGACCACCATCAGGATGTTAATCGCTCTAGCAGCCATACATAAGTTGGTGATACATCGGATGGATGTAAAGACATCATTCCTGAATGGGGAGTTGACCGAAAAGATTTACATGCAACAGCCAGATGGATTTGTCGTCAAAGGTTTTGAAGACAAAGTCTGCAAGTTGGTGAAATCATTGTATGGTTTGAAGCAAGCTCCCAAGATGTGGCATGAGAAGTTTGACAAAGTTATTAGGTCAAACGGCTACAGAGTCAGCGAGACGGACAAATATGTTTACACAAAGTTCGTTGATGGAAAAGGAGTCATCGTTTGTCTGTACGTGGACGACATGCTAATCCTAGGGACGGATATAGGCTGTGTCACGGAGACAAAAAAGTTCCTCTCAACCAAGTTCAGTATGAAGGACTTGGGGGATACAGATGTCATCTTGGGCATAAAGATCATCCGGACAGAAACTGGAGTAGCGCTGTCACAATCTCACTACATTGAGAAGATGCTCACACGCTATGGGTATAAGGATCTTCCAGGGATCGATACGCCATACAGGTGTGATCAGAAGCTGAAGCCAAACTCGAGGGAAAGCGTCAGACAGCTGGAGTATTCTAGCATTATCGGAAGTTTGATGTACGCAACCACTGCCACAAGGCCTGACATAGCTTTCGTCGTGGGAATGCTGAGTCGGTTCACAAGCAACCCAGGGGTTGAGCATTGGAAAGCTGTGAAGCGGGTGATGAGATATCTCAAGAAGACTCAGACATATGCACTGCACTACAACGGGTATCCGACAGTAGTGGAAGGCTTCAGTGATGCTAGCTGGTGTTCAGAGGTGGAAAGCGAGAGATCCACAGGTGGATATATCTTTTCCTTGGGTGGAGCTGCTATATCGTGGAAGTCGAAGAAGCAGACTATACTCTCTCGTTCCTCCATGGAATCTGAATTCTATGCACTTGAAACTGCAGCAGATGAAGCAGAATGGCTTCGGGAGCTCATGTATGATCTTCCAGTGGTTGGGGCTCAGATACCGGCGATACCGATATACCGTGACAATCAGACGACTACGGCGGTGGCATCAAATGACCTCTTCAACGGAAAGAAGAGGACTGTGCGGTTGAAGCACAGGGCAGTACACGATCTTATCAAAAAAAGGTGTAATTGCAGTGGTTGATGTTCGGAGTCAGGAGAACCTGGCAGATCCGTTCACAAAGGGCCTCAAGCGCCAGTTAGTCGATGACACAGCTTGTAAAATGGGCTTGAAGGCATTCTGATAGTGTGTCTTTGTAATCCTACCATAAAGTTTTATGCTATTAGTTCAAAGAGAAATCTACTAGACATCTAACTTTTGGTTCAAAGGAGGATCACCGACTGGGAAACTATCAGGTAACAGTGGGTACTTGTTCTCTGGAACATGGAAGGGATACGGACCCATAACCACTGTTGTCTACTATGTATTTTCTGCGAAAAAAACAGATTCTGTGGAAGGTTGGCTTAAATGCCTTAATGAGTTCTCAGGCAGAGTGAATGCCTGGTGTGCTTTACAGGAAGCACGGTAGAGCAGCACTACAAGGAGTGAAACTCCATGCTACAGTGGGGTGACTCCACCATGAGGTTCCCAGGTATGGGGTAATGCCTCGGCTTTGCAAGCCAAGTCATAGCGGCGTAGCACCGCAAATAGGCAGGTAGCCTAATGCTGTATGACGTAATTAAAGAGTTGTAGACAGCACTACAAAGGGGAGGATGGTCCCATGTTACAGTGGCACGACACCACGATGAGGTACCCAGGTAGGGGTAAAGCCTCGGCCTTGCAAGCCATGTCGTTGCGGCGTAACATCGCAAGGAAGCCTTAGGCTTCATGCTGAGTAGATTGACACTACAAAGAGGCTGAGACCTCATGCTACAGTAGTATGACACTACGATGAGGTTCCCAGGTAGGGGTAATGCCTCGGCTTCAGGCCATGTCATAGCGGCGTAGCACCGCAAGGAAGCGCAAGGCTTCATGCCATGTCTCTTTAATAAAGAACTCACCTATAGTGTATGGAAAGAGATATCAGGCCGTCTCTTGAGGGTAAACTTGTAGACGTCCAAAATTATACACTGAAATCAGGCTGGCACAGGACCTTTAATGTGCAGCCAGAAGCACACGTAATTACACTTTGTGAGTGGGAAGAATTACAATTGTGGTGCAGAATTCAAGACGTAGTCCATTCTTGTATCACATTGTTATTTAACCCATGCGGGAAGATTCAAGTCGTCAGCGACATCTATCCTAATGCAAAATGGACAGTTACTGTGGGGAACGCTCAACCCTGGACACATATATATGTTGTGATATGTGGGAGATTGTTGGTGCTTTCTTTACATGGAGAGAGCTTGCTCTCAACATGCCTTGTAAAAGTTTAGTTACACATCGAAAATGCACCATGAGTTATCTCAACATATATACTTGGTTGTGTTGTTGAGAGATGCACATGGGGTGGTGACCCTAATGAGGGAACCATGTGGGTGATTTTACTAGGAGGTAAGAATAAGGCTCCAAAGATTAAGCATTAATGCTTTTGTCATTCTCTTGGATTAATTCCATCTCGGACTCGGACTCGGACTCGGGCTCGGGCTCGGGCTCGGACTCGGGCTCATGGGCTCATGAGACGTAATGTGGCGTTTTGTTGGCGCACTTTGCACTTTAATTTCGTTGCTATCTTTGTGGGATTTGATTCAATCTTTCCATAACTGAAGAGGCGACTAGGGTTTCCACCCTCTCTCTATATATACTCTCTTCTGGCCTCCTTTGTGAGGGAGTCGACTACAAATTTTATAAGTCAGAAAAAGAGAGAGAGAGAGGGAGCTGCTGCCGCCATTGCAAGTCCATCCGAGGAGTCAGAACAGAGGTGACTTCGAGCGTTCCACAAGTTCTTCAACTTGCTGGTTCCTGGAAGCAATTCGTGTGGGACGAATCTTGCTTTGAGCAACGGTGTTTTGACACCCCAGCAACTTTTCTTCATCTCATCTTTCTCTTGATTATTGTAACTCGTTCTGACCCAATTGCAACACGTTTGCAAGGAAGAACGAGAGATCTTCTCTTCTCTATTTTTCTCCTTCATATTGTAATCTGGCTATTTGGTTTTTTGTATCATCGTAGATCTTGAGTTTGATCACTGCAAAGTTTTGTGTGACTCTCAGATCTCGATTGCATCAGTTTTTCATTTTTGATCAAGCTCCGGGACTAACAGAGATAGACCCAGAGATGAGTCTTGGTATATTATAGATTGTTCAAATTCTCTTTTCCCTTTTGCTTTTGATGTCAGACAAATAATCATTTTTCTGTTGAAGAATTCATTATATTTTCTTGATGAAACAGATGTTTTTAAGTCGAATCCACAATATCTGGAGGATGAGAAGGCTTATGAAGATCTCAAGAGAAGTATCCTTGGAGATGAATCATCAGATGATGAAGAAGGATCTGATGCAGCCTCAGATGATGAGGATGAAGAAGACTCTGGCGAGGAGGGCGAGGAAAGCATGAAGATGATAAAAGATGAGACGGAGACTAATCTTGTCAACTTAAGGAGAACAATTTATTTGACCATTATGCCAAGTGTTGATTTCTAGGAGGCCAGTCATAAGTTGCTAAAAATCAAACTCGAGCCTGGCCAGGAGGTATGCAATCTGTTCTCTTAATGATATACATTTGAAAGTTGCTATAGATCGAGATATTTGAATCTGTGAAATATTTACCATGCTGTTTCATTAGAGTAATTATTCAGTTAAGTATGCAATTATGCGTTGTGAAGCATACTGTCAGTTACTTATAATTGAGTAACCCTGTAGATGTACTTTCTTTCTTCAAGTTATTAATCTTGAAACCTCACTTCATTACAATAACTTATTTGAGAGCCGACTTGCAGTCTGCTCTGTTCTTTTTCTTTTATCAACAAATAATGTTCAGAATTTTCTTTCGACTGGATGCTCATTGAATTAGGTATTGTTTATACATCTTAAGGGATTAGCATTTGATGGCATTAGTTCAAAAGCCTTGCTGAATAAGTATGGCATATAACTAAGGATCTTGTTAGCTTTGACATAATGTACTCTTTATTCACTTTGAGGTCTCAACCAAGGGTTTTAAATTAACTAGATTTCTCTATTATTTGAGGAGACGCAATAATGAATATTAAGGGGTCTATGGCGAAATAAAGGACTTTTATCTAGAAAACTCAAATTTGTAATTTAATGGAAGCCCTCTTTCTTATATATATTCTTAAAAAAAATTCCTGAGCTGAAATAAAATTTTGGATTTGAAATCTTTTTATATCCTTTGGTTCTGGTTACTTCCTGCACTTTAAGTGAACCGGTATCTTTTTAGCAATTTATTTATTTGTCGAGGACACTAAGTTCGTCAATACCCATCCATTTTTATTGTCTCTTCACAATTCCCATGGTTAACATCCTTGTATTTAATTTCTGCAAAACTGACCCCAAATCTTACACTATATAATGAGACTTCAAAACGGCTCAAAAGTGAGCCGTCTAAGCCGTCATTATATCACGGTCCATTTTATTTAAAAAAATAAATTTTGTAAAAATTGTTTGAAAAAAGTTTAAATCTGTCAACATGGAGAATCAAACTCAACCAAACAAGAAAAATAACTCACACCTTAACCACATGAGTTAGAAGAGAGATTTGATTATAGTTGGATACTATTCTTATTATCAGTTATTATACTTGCAAATCACGTGCATTTACTAGTATTTTGGATAAAGGCTTTCTTGTTGTTGTTTGTATATTTAAATTCTGCAGAATTTCATGACCTGCAGTTTCCACTCACGCCATGTTTCAATGTGATAGTTTCTGCTATAGTTTATGACATGTCACCTTTTCTCCCTCAAGATGGAACTGTGTATTATGTTGCTGGAGTGCTGCAGTCAAGGAAGTACCTACCTAAACGACTATGGACTTTTGGGGCAGCGATTTTGCATGATTAACAAGGTTTACCAGGAAAACTTTGAAAAGTGCTTTGTGCAGCAATATTCAACGATCCATCGTTTAGAAACCAACAAACTACGCAATGTAGCCAAGTTCTTTGCTCATCTACTTGGCACAAGCGCACTCCCTTGGCATGTTCTTTCTTACATACGCTTGACAGAGGAGGACACAACTTCATCCTCTAGGATTTTTATAAAGATTATTTTCCAGGTATGGAATTGAAAAGCCCAGCTTAAGTCACTCTAATTCTGCAGTAGGAATAGGCAGTAGCAGCAGGTAATTCCCCTCTATTACTTTACTTTGCATTCAGTTAGCAGTTAGCCACATCAGCCATGTTCTTCCCAATTAGCCAGGTGTTAGCAGTTAGCCACATCAGCCATGTTCTTCCCAATTAGCCAGGTCAGCTATTTCTGTTACAATCAGCCAGCTCATTGTTCCTGCAGAGATTAACAGCTCATTAATCATTTAGATTAATCAATTAGATGAGGGAATAATGTATGAAGACTATAAATAGAAAGGAAAGGAGCAACAGTCCATCACCTGGAGAATGAAATGATAAACTTACTACAATTAGTCTTTGTCATCTTCTTCTTGTAGCATCTGCAATTTCTTTCAATAAAGCTTTGATTCTACTGGTTAATGTCTCTTTCAATTCTTTTGTTCATCTATTAATGCATCACTCACCTCGTCCTCACTCACTTACTGGAGCTGGAGAAGGGGGTCGTATCAATTTGGTATCAGAGCCTCTCTATCCAGTCATGGAGAGCAGTCAGGAACAAGGATCAAGCACTCGAAAATCACAGCAGGAGATGAGGGAAGCTCGGGGAGCAGCAACGGGAGAAGATCGACTCGTGGCTCTGGAAGGTATGGTTTTAGATCTCAGCCATCAATTTAGTCAGTTTATGGAAGAATTTGGTCGATCAAGAAGAGCTGCAGAAAATCCACCACCTGTAACCACCCTACCACTACCACCCACACTAACACTATCACCACAGATCCATCCACCCAGACCACATTTCACACAAAATCAATTTCCAACAGGAAATGTTCCATTTAACCCACCCTCACCCTTCTCAAATCAATTCTCACCAGGAAATGTACCATTTACACCTCAAGCACCCTTTTACCAATTTGAACATCCTCCATTCATATATCCTTCACCAGTCCAAACCCCTAGAATGGCACAGGGATTACAAAATTCAACTGTTGCACATATGGGCTCACCAGCCCCTATAGGATTTCACACTGGCACAAGTATGGGAGGACAAGGTTGGGGCCACCCTACTCCTAGGCTCAAGTTACCTGAATTTGATGGAGAAGGGGATGTAGAAGAGTGGTTGCTTCGAGCAAACTTTTTTTTTAACTTCTATGGCATTCAGGAGTGTGACAAGGTGAAGTTCTGTTCTGTACAACTCAAAGGGACAGGAGCATACTGGTATGATTGGCTTGTCACCATTAGGGGCAGACCTGTTACCTGGGAAGAGTTTCACCATTGTATCAGAATGGAATTTGGGCCTTCTCAATTTACAGATCACACAATTGATCTTAAACTGTTGAAACAAGAAGGATCAGTTCAAGAGTACACATCCCTCTTTCAAAAACTTTCAAAGAAGGTAGCTGGAACACCTGAAAGAAGCTTGATCAGTTTTTATATAGGGGGGCTAAAGGAGGAAGTTAGATATGAAGTACTGGTTGCTAATCCAGTCAGCCTGCCAGCAGCTATGCAAGTGGCCAAACTGCATGAGTCAAAATTTGCAGCCATCAAAAAGAACTTTAAATCTCTAAATCAACATAGCAAGTGGACATGAGAGAATTTCTCCTCATTTCCAAACACCCAAGAAGTTCAGAACAAGGGGGCCACTCAGGGAACAGAGGGAAGACAGTTCTCCAGAAATCAAACTACTACTATATCTCCAAGTGAACTCCTAAGAAGAAAGAACCTGGGCCTATGTTTTTTGTGTGATGAGAAATGGTCCAGGGGGCATAAATGCAAAGACAAGAGACTGTTCATGTTGGTAGCAGATGAAGATGAAGATCCTGTTGAGACAACTGATCCAATGGCAGTTCCAGAGGACAGAGGGACCCTTGATGGCAATTCTCGGAGTTTGTTTGAAATATCTCTACAGGCCCTTTCTGGATCACCGCATCAATCCACCATGAAGATGAGAGGGACAGTTAAAGGCAAACCTGTTATCATTTTGATTGACTCAGGGTCCACACATAGCTTCATTGATACTGCTTTCAGTGAGGTTCCAGATTCCTTTATCTCATGGGAATGCTTTTGAAGTCTTGGTTGCAAATGGGGATAAGCTCACTAGCAAGGGCCTGTGCAAAGAAGTCATCATTGAATGCCAAGGTACAAGGGTCACTACTGATTTACTGCCACTACCAATTACAGGGTGTCAAATTGTGTTGGGGGCCAATTGGCTTAGCACCCTTGGGACTATCATGTGGAATTTCCAGGATCTCACCATGATATTCACATATCAAGGAACTGAACAAAAATTTCAAGGAATGAAGCCCACAAGTAAGCAGATCAGTGAGCTAGAGTTCAGAGACCTCAGGCAAAAGCCACAATTCTTTGTCATTCAAATGTGCACTTGGCAGGAGAGTTCACATGAAGCAGAACAGGAAGACACCAAGGGTGACTTAAAGGAGCTATTGGAGAAATATCAGCACTTGTTTTCAGAACCTACAGGTCTTCCTCCAAGGAGATCTTATGATCATAAGATTCCATTAATTCATGGGGCAAATCCACTATGCAGCAGACCTTATAGGCATCATTTTCTCCATAAAAATGAGATAGAAAAACAGGTACATGAAATGCTAGAAACTGGAGTGATTAGACCTAGCACAAGCTCATATTCTTCTCCAGTTATTTTAGTAAAAAAATCTGATGGCACATGGAGGATGTGTATTGATTATAGAAGCTTAAATCAGTACACAATCAAAGACATGTTCCCAATTCTCCTAGTTGAAGAATTATTTGATGAACTACATGGTGCAAAATGTTTTTCTAAACTAGATTTGAGAGCAGGTTATCATCAAGTAAGGATGCATGAAGGTGATGTTCACAAGACAGCTTTTAGGACCCATGAGGGTCACTATAAATTCTTGGTAATGCCCTTTGGGCTTACTAATGCTCCCTCAACATTCCAAGCAATGATGAATGACATTTTTAAAGGGTTCCTAAGGAAGTTTGTACTAGTATTTTTTGATGACATTTTAGTATACAGCAGCAACTATACAGAACACCTTTTACATTTAGAGAGGGTATTCATGAAACTGGAAGAACATCAGTTGAAGCTAAAAAGGAGTAAATGCTCCTTCAACAAGTCTCAGATTGGTTACTTAGGCCACAAAATTTCAGAAGGAGGGATAGAAGTTGACTGGGACAAAGTCAAGGCAGTGGTGGACTGGCCAACACCCAAGACCCTTAAAGAGTTGAGAGGCTTCCTAGGCCTCACTGGTTACTATAGGAGGTTCATACAAGGCTATGGCTCCATAGCAGGACCACTTACCCAGCTTCTTAAGAAGAATTCATTCCTGTGGAATGACAAGGCACACGCTGCTTTTGAGAAATTAAAGGTAACTCTAATCCAACCCCCTGTCTTAGCTATGCCAAATTTTGATGAAGAATTTACTTTGGAGTGTGATGCTTCTGGGAGTGGCATAGGGGCTGTCTTAATGCAGGGGGGAAGACCTCTATCCTATCTCAGTCAACAGTTGAAGGGCAGGTCACTGTTACTCTCCACATATGAAAGAGAAATGCTGGCTATTCTGTTAGCTATAAAGAAATGGGGACAGTACCTATGGGGCAGGCAGTTTGTTATCAAAACTGATCATAAATCACTCAAATACATGTTAGAGCAGAGAGTATACACTGAAGCACAGTATAAATGGGTGATGAAATTACATGGGTACAACTATAGAGTGGAATACAAGAAGGGAGGAGAAAATCAGGCAGCTGACAGTTTATCAAGAAGGGAGGAAATAACCTGGGCTGCTATCTCTGTGGTTCAAGCTGACTGGATACAACAGTTCAAAAATCAACAAAGCCAATTCACCCTTTTACTCTCAAATGCAGGAAAAATGGGAAAAAGGACTGTTAAATTTAGAAAAATACACTAAGCACAATGGCCTCCTCTACTACAAAAACAGGTTACTCATTGACCCAAGCTCAGATTTTGTTCCTTTAATGCTCAAGGAACACCATGATCTACTCCAAGCTGGACACTCTGGGTATTTGAAGACACTACAGAGGCTCAAGAAGGTCTGTTACTGGTCAGGAATGAAGAAATCTGTGAAGACTTATGTGCAAGAGTGTGAAGTTTGCCAAAGAAAAAAGGGGAAAACATCTCTCCAGCAGGTCTGTTACAACCCTTACCAATTCCAGAGCAAATCTGGGAAGACATCTCTATGGACTTCATAGAGGGATTACCTCTCAGTCACCACAGAACTACCATCATGGTAGTAGTAGATAGGCTAACAAAATATGCTCATTTATTTGCCTTGAAACACCCTTATACAGCAGCTACTGTGGCACAAATCTTTGTAGAAGGAGTCTTCAAACTTCATGGAATGCCCAAGTCTATTGTGACAGATAGGGATCCAATTTTCACAAGTCATTTCTGGAGAGAGTTCTTCAAATTACAGGGTACTACACTCAAATACAGTACAGCTTACCACCCTCAAACAGATGGTCAAACTGAGGTTACCAATAGGTGCATAGAGGGCTATCTCAGATGCTTTTGCAGTCACAAACCAAAGGAATGGAGTGCACATCTTCCTTGGGCAGAATATTGGTTCAACACCAACTGGCACACCTCATCTAAGGTAACCCCCTATGAAGCTGTCTATGGCAGGGCCCCTCCTCACCTCCTCACTTATGTACCAGATCATCCACAAGATAAGGAGGTTGCCACAGCTTTGTTATCCAGGGACAATGCCCTACAATTACTGAAGGATAATCTACTGCTATCTCAAGACAGAATAAAGAAGTTGGCCAACTCACACATGACTGATAGGGAGTTCGAGGTAGGTGATTGGGTTTACCTCAAACTACATCCTTACAGGCAAATATCTGTAGCTCAGAGGAAGCCACAGAAGCTATCACCCAAATACTATGGGCCATATCAAGTGATAGCAAGGATTGGACCAGTTGCTTACAAATTACAACTTCCAGATGAGGCTCTAATCCATCCTGTGTTCCATGTCTCCCAACTCAAAAAGAAGCTAGGGGCTAAATCAAATTGGCAAAAAGAAAACCCAACCCAGATGGAAGAACTACTGCTTGAACCAGATTGGATATTGGACAGGAGGTTGGTGGAAAGGAACAACAAGGCTGCAGTTGATTTGCAAGTCCAGTGGAAGGATGGAAGGCCAGAAGATGCTGTATGGGTACCTTACGAGAAGTTTATTAAATCATATCCTCACTTTGACCTTGAGACAAGGTCAAAATAAGGGTAGGGTATTGATAAAGCCCAGCTTAAGTCACTCTAATTTTGCAGTAGGAATAGGCAGTAGCAGCAGGTAATTCCCCTCTATTACTTTACTTTGCATTCAGTTAGCAGTTAGCCACATCAGCTATGTTCTTCCCAATTAGCCAGGTCAGCTGTTTCTGTTACAATCAGCAGCTCATTGTTCCTGCAGAGATTAACAGCTCATTAATCATTTAGATTAATCAATTAGATGAGGGAATAATGTATGAAGACTATAAATAGAAAGGAAAGGAGCAGCAGTCCATCACCTGGAGAATGAAATGATAAACTTACTACAATTAGTCTTTGTCATCTTCTTCTTGTAGCATCTGCAATTTCTTTCAATAAAGCTTTGATTCTACTGGTTAATGTCTCTTTCAATTCTTTTGTTCATCAATTAATGTATGGAATTATTGTTCTGAACTAGATTATATTTCCTCTCTAATTTTCTTTTTCGAGTTTGACCGATCACGTTTAAAATGCAGGAACTGTCGAAACATCTTGGCGTTCGTCTACTTAAGGAACGGTTAAGTGATCCTACAATGCAGGATTCTTTTGAATCCATATTTCCCAAGGACAATCCAGAGAACACTAGATTCTCAATCAACTTCTTCACATCTATTGGTCTTGGCGGCATTACAGAAGGCTTGCGCGAATACTTAACGAATATGCCTCGCCTCATAATGCAACAGCAACAGCCTGTGGCAGAATCAGATGATGAATCTGGAAGCTCTGCTGCGTCCAGTTCTGGTGGTTCCAGCTCAGATTCAGCATCAGAGTCCGAATCCGAGTCGAGCTCTGATGAAAGTGACAGACGCAGAAAGAGGAGGAGGTGACTTGCATTCTGTTGTAAGTTCCTTCTATCATGTTGTCATCTATTGTTATATTTTGTAATCTTTAGTAGTAGTAGTGAGATTTAGTCTTGTAGATTTAACCAGTTTGAAGAATACAAAAGCTATGACAAATTGGTTTCTTTCATCAGAAAGATTGAGGCAAATCAAATTATAGATAGCTATCATGCCACACGTATTAATTCAATTTTTTTGAATCTATGTATAACTAAACTCGTTTGATATCCTATTGTTCGTTCAGATGTTGATATGAAGTTTTTGATTTTGATCAGGTTGATATGTATAAGGTGTTTGATTTCTCCAGTCATGTTTGTGAGCCTGACTTAATCTTCTTTGTCATTATAAATTCAGTAGGGTATATCCTTGCTCAGTCAATTTGTAACACATGCTCAGTGTTTTCCATAAGAGTCTGCTTGGTAACAGTGTTTTCACCGGTTTTTGGATGTTTTTGAACCAACCGTTTATTGAAACCCATGTTTGTTAAATTTTTCGAGGTACTGGTTTTGGTCGGTTCAAAAATCCTCCAAAACCGGTGTAATGAATTTTGGGTGGCTTTATAAATACCCCAAATCGGTGGATTTTGAGGCATTTTATTATTTTATTCCATTTATATCCTCACCTAAAGTATATAATTATAACTGTTAATATCCTTCCCTATTTAATTTTATTCGTGTAAATTTTTTTCAGAACTCCTCGTTATTGAATTTGGAACCACGTATTGGACTACTTTAAAAGCCGCTACTTAAAAACCATTCAAAATCGGACTCCTCATAACCGTTCATCACTGTTACTCTAGAAACACCTAATCAGATTTCATCCCCTTTTCCAAGCCAAATGTTAACTTATTGAAATGATAGTATATTCTTGTATCATTTGTTTGGCGCTTTTGATTTATGATCAGGGGTGTCAACTGATGTTTATCGGTACGGACAGGACAATATCCGTATCTGTATCCGAATTTTTTTTGTAATATCCGAATTCGATCCGATATTCGAACGGATCTCTTTTGACACTCTGAATTCGTATTCGTCTAGTTTAACGGATATTATCCTGGATAATATCCGATCCGATTAGCTAAAAAATTCGAATGCTAGTATTCGAATATCCGAAATCCGAAATATTAAAAATTTAGTTATTATCCGAATATCCGAAATATTAAAAATTTAGTTATTATCCAAATATCCAAAAACTAAATTCAATTTTTTTACATATTTGAATCATTTCTTCTTCTGTTGTAAATTGTAATTAATATATATTACTATTATATATAAATTATATTATAATTAATTTATGTAAAAGTCAGTTGAGAATAAAATACTTTAATCTTCTCTATTAATTAATAGGGGCTTAATTGTACTTTTCTATCCTCAACTATTCCGCTTTTTCAACTTGATACCCTAAACTTTTTTTTTGGTAACAAGTTGATACCCAAAAAAATTTTGGGACGAAAATACCCCTGCTCAAACCTTAAAATTATCCCCCTTCCCCCAACCCCCCTTCCCCCACTCCGGCTACCCCCTCCCTCCCGCTCCGCCTCCCCTCCGGCCATCCCCCTCTCCCGCGTCCGGCCAACCTCCCCTACCCCCACCGCCGCCGGCCGCCGCGGCATCTGCCGCGGCGGTGGCACCGGAAGCGAGAGGGGGGGGGGGGGTGGTTGGCCGGACGTGGGAGAGGGGGGTGGCCGGAGGGGAGGCGGAGCGGGAGGGTGGGGGTGGCCGGAGTGGGGAGGGGGGGAGGGGGGAAGGGAAGAGGAAAGGGATAAGGGCATTTTGGGGTTTTTAAAAAAATTAGGTATCAAGTTGAAAAAAAAATAATAGTTGAGGTATCAACTTGTTACAAAAAAAAAAGCTTAGGGCATCAAGTTGAAAAAGCGGAACAGTTGAGGATAGCAAAGTACAATTAAGTCTAATTAATATATATTACATATACATTATACTGTAATATATATAAAATTTCGGATATCCGAATCCGATATCCGAATTCGATATCCGAAATTTGCAATTTAAAGTCGGATCGGATATTAACGGATTCGAATACCTTAATATCCGAATTCGTATCAGAAAATGGATAATATTTGAACATCCGAATCCGATTTTCAAAATTTTGAAAAATATTCGAAAGTTCGGATACGGAATCGGACCGTTCGACTATCCATTGACGTCTATTTATGATACTGTGAAGCGGTCTAGTAAGACTTGTAGTTTTTCAACAAGCTTGAGACAGAAATCCATCTTGTGCACTTCTACGCTTGGACTCCTGTCATTGAATCGCTTGAGACGAAAAGGTTGATGCGATAACCTGCTTAAGTTTATTCACAATTTGGTTATACATGTTTGGTGTTTTTGAGTTGCTGCTAAAATTTGGGTATCTTGTCTTGGGATGGTGCGTAGAATTGGTGATTGACGCATATAGTATGTACATTATCGTGTAATTAAGAATTGTTTTTAAAAAAAATTCATTCTAACTACCACCGTATAAAAAACCTAAAAACATTTTAACTAACTAAACATATATCTATAACAAATCCAAATTAAAATATATTCAATATTCATGTCATGTTTAAACTAAATATATTTAAACATATGTCCAAAGTTCTAAAAACATATTAATAAAATTTTTTAATTAAAATATATTAAAATTATTTTAATATAATTTAAATTTCAATTTTATCTTTAAATATTATATATGAAGATGTTTTACAACTCGAACTTGTATCATTAGGATGCTCACAATAAGTCTTATCATTGCACAAAACGAATATTCTTTATCGGGCTCACCATACATGTAGTGATAGTCTGAAATAGTCATCCTTATTTCCGTGCCAAAAAGGGCTTGAATTTTGATTGGAATTTGGATTTGGAAATCCAAATTTAAATCCAAATTATGAACTTTCAAATCCAAATCTATTGTTTTGTAAACTATTTGTCCATTGGATTTGGTTGAAATCAAAATCCATTGTTTGGATAGAAAAATAAATTTTGCCATTGGGATTATAATGAAATATTAATTAATTAAGATTATAATTCATTAATATATTAAGTAATTAAGAATATAATAAAATATTAATATATAAATTAATAATTAAGGTTATAATTATGATTAAAAAATTATGAATTATGACTATAATAAAGTAATGTCCGAGCTCTCTAGCCTAGTGGTATTAGAGGGGACACCCGGAGGAACCGACAAGATTCGAGTCCCCTAATTGTGTGTGCGCGTGAGATTTCAAAAAAAAAAAAACTATAATAAAGTAATAAATAATTATTATTATTATTATAATTATAGTTATGATTAATAACTAAACAATTATTATAAGTATGATAATAGTTATGATTATTAAATTATTAATATGATTATCATGGTGATTAATAAATTATTAGATAAAATTATAATAATATACTAATTATTAAATAATAAAATATTAATTATGATAAATATACTATTAATTAGATTATAACAAAATAGCAATTAATAAATGATTAATTAATATATTTTAGTTAATAAATTATTAATTAAGATTATAATTAAGACTAATTAATTATTATTTATGATTATAAATAGATTTTAATTAATAAATTATTAATTAAGATTATAGTTACAATTAATAAATTATTATAATTGCACTCTTTCCTATAAATTCTTAAAATCGTTTTTCGTCCAAAAAGAACTTATCGAGTCCATGATATATTTACCTAAACCAGTAAGTATGTCCTTGAGCAGATCCCAAGTTAGCCTCATTTTAAGGAGACGAAACTTATAAAGATATATATTATTAATTAAGTTTATTATAAAATTATAAGTTAATAAGTTATTCATTAAGATTATAATAAAATATTAATTTATCAAAATTATAAATTAATAAATTAGTAATAATTATTTAAGTGATGATCTTATTTATTTTAATTGAGAATAAAATAAATTCATATATAAAATAACAACCGACTATAGTTAATTTATAACTAATTATCAATTAGTATTAACTAAATATTTAATAGAGCAATCAAATTATTATTTTTAAAAAAAAATCTAACTTTTTTCTTCCAAATCTAACATTCTTTTTTTTTTTCAAATCCAAATTTTAGATTTGGTATCCATTTTTTCTATCCAAATCAAACTCCAATCAGACATAGAATTCTATAAATTTGTCTACAAAACCATGAAACTCTAAAATCGACTCCAAATACAATTTACCAAACAGACCCAAATAAAGGAGAATTAAAATTAAAAATTTTCTTTAAGTTAAATCAAAGAGTGTCTTAGACCATCTCCAATGGTGATTTCTAAAATTGAGTTCTTATCCTACTTGGCATTGTACTTTAAGGAGATTTCTATCCTAGTTGGAAGAGTTTCTACATAAAAATTGTTCACATACAAAAATGCTCTCCAATGGTTCTCCATTTCTATCCTATGTGTCACATAGTAAAAGGACCAATTTAATGGTGTGTGACCCAATAATAATTGTAATGAGAGATAGAAGAATTTCTATGAGAGTTTCTACATGTAGAAACCCTCCTAGAGAGTTTTTATCCTACATCATTGCCACATAGAATAGAAATAATGATAGAAATTACCATTGGAAGAAGTTTATTCTAAATTGAATTTCTTCCATAGAAATTGGGAAGATAGAAACCCCCGTTGGAGATGGTCTTAGTGCCATTAGTTTTCGGACCCACCAGTTTACCACCCTTACCTCCTTACCCCCAACCTTATCTCCCTCTCCTTTCCCTTTACAAACAAGAGAGAGAATTTCTTGTTGCCTTCCAAACAATGGAGCACCCATTGCTACCAACATCCCCCAAAGACCCAATCCCAATCCCCTACCTCAGGAGAAGAACCCAAACCCAAACCCACCGCATCCCTTCCAAAAATAGCAACATCAAGAAAACCCACCGCCCCCGACAACTGACCCGAACCGGAAACCTCCACGAAGCCATCTCGGCCATCGAGTCCGGCTCGGCGGTCCAGCCCGGAGACTACCTCTCCCTCCTCCAGTCCTGCATCGACGCCGACTCCATCGACCACGGCCGCCGCCTCCACTCCTCCCTCGGCGACTCGCTCGCCGACCCCGACCCCTTCGTCGCGACCAAGCTCGTCAGCATGTACGCCAAGTGCGGCACCCTGGCCGAGGCCCGCCAGGTGTTCGACGCTATGCCCCACAGGAACCTCTTCGCCTGGTCCGCCATGATCGGCGGCTGCTCCCGCGAGCAGCGCTGGGAGGAGGTCGTGGGCCTCTTCCACCGCATGATGCGGGAGGGCGCCGCCTCCCCGGACGCCTTCCTCCTCCCGAAGATCCTCCAGGCCTGCGCGAACCTCGCCGACCTCGCCACGGGGAGGCTGCTGCACTCGCTCGCGGTGCGCAAGGGCTTCCTCGCATCGGCCCACGTCGCGAACTCCGTGCTGGCGCTGTACGCCAAGTGCGGCGAGCTCGCGCTCGCGAGGAGGTTCTTCGAGAAGCTGGACCGCAGGGATCCCGTGAGCTGGAACTCGATCATATCGGGGCACTGCCAGGCCGGAGAGAACGAGGAGGCGCGGCGCGTGTTCGAGGAGATGGTGAGGGAAGGGGCCGAGCCGAGCTTGGTCACCTGGAACATACTGATCGGGAGCTACAACCAGTGCGGAAGGCCGGAGCTCGCCATTGAGCTGATGGAGGAGATGCGGCGGTCGGGGATCTCCCCCGACGTCGTCACCTGGACCAGCATGATATCGGGCCTCGCCCAGAACTGCAGGCCGGGCGAGGCGTTCGACCTCTTCCGGGAAATGCTGCTGTCCGAAGTGAAGCCCAACGGGATGACCGTAGCGGCCGTCGTCTCGGCCTCCGCCGACGCGAGGAGCTTGAAGAGGGGGAAGGAGCTGCACTCCTACGCCGCGAGGACGGGCTGCCTGGCCAGCGTGCTGGTGGGGAACTCTCTGGTAGACATGTACGCGAAGTGCGGGAGGCTCGAAGACGCGCAGAGGGTCTTCGACGGGATCGCGGAGAAGGACGTCTTCACCTGGAACTCGATGATCGGAGGCTACGCGCTGGCCGGGTACTGCGGCAGAGCCCACGAGCTCTTCTCGGAGATGGAGAGCTTCGGGGTCCGTCGGAACGCGGTCACCTGGAACGTGATGATCTCCGGGCACATCCAGAACGGGGACGAGGACCGGGCCATGGACCTCTTCCGTAGGATGGAGGAAGAGGGAGTCAGGAGGAACACGGCTTCGTGGAACACCCTCATCGCCGGCTCCTTGCAGAACGGGCTCGTCGACAGGGGGCTGAGGATTTTCAGGCAAATGCAGGCCGATTCGGTCAGGCCCAACTCGGTCACTGTCCTCAGCGTGCTTCCCGTCTGCGCCAACCTGGTATCGGCGTCGAAGGTGAAGGAGGTCCACGCCTCGACGCTCCGTAGCGGCCTGCGGTCCGCGGCTCCCGTCGCGAATGCTCTCATCGACGCCTACTCGAACTCCGGCGACCTGGGGAGCGCTCGGGCCCTGTTCGACGGCCTCCGGTCAAGGGATCCTGCGTCGTGGGCCTCGATGATCTCCGGCTGCGTCCTCCACGGGCGTTCCCGTCTCGCGCTGGACATGTTCTCCCGGATGGAGGAGGAAGGCGTCGAGCCGAACCACTCGGTATTCGCCAGCGCAATCGGGGCCTACGCCCTCGAAGGGATGGTGGAGGAAGGGAAGAAGCTTTTCGACAGCATGGTAGAAGAACATCGGCTATCGCCCGGCATGGAGCATTACAGAGGGATGGTAGAGTTATTCGGCCGTGCGGGTCGGCTCCGGGAGGCTTCCGAGCTCGTCGAGACGATGCCCGTGGATCCCGATTCGACCGTATGGAGCGCGCTCTTCACCGCGGCCAGAGTCCACGGCGATGTCGAGACTGCGAGCTTCGCAGCGGAGAACCTGTTCAGGTTGGATCCGGAGGACACCACATTGCAGAGACTAACATCATCCCTACAAGTGATGTCCGGCGCCGCGAAGTCCGGTGGCGATTCGTCGAAGATGAGGAAGCCCAACAGAGGGGGCTCCCATGGTTGTTGCTGGATTGAAGTTGGAAACAAGGTCCATACCTTCTCTAATGGCGAGCGACCAACCGATGACAACATGGAGGCCAAGTTGGCAGAGATCAACGGCATGGAGGAGAAGATTCGCCGTCGATCCACGAGCGTTCGCGAGGGCTCGGCGATCGACGTCGAGGAGGAGGAGGTCGCCGGAGTCCACAGCGAGAAGCTCGCGATGGCGTTCGGGTTGATCAACATGTCCGGCGCTAGGAGCGTGAGAGTGCTGAAGTCTGTTAGGATGTGTCGCGACTGCCACGCTGTGGCCGAGTCGGTGTCGGAGGCCTACGGGTGCGATGTGCTGATCAAGGACCCTGAGCGCTTGCATCATTTCAGAGGTGGCGAGTGTTCTTGCAGAGGCTACTGGTAGTTCCGAAATTAACTTCGCATGCCCGCCAGTAGCGGATCCAGGATTACAATTCACTGGAGGCACAATTATAAAAGGGTTCGTGCCTCCGAATTTTTTGGGGAGTATAATAATATCTAAAGTAAAAGAAAATTCAGTGGAGGCCCAGTCCTCCAGTGCCCGCGATGTGGATCCGCCACTGATGCCTACTGTTTCCATAGTGGAGATTCTACTACGATGAGATGAGAAAAAAATCGTCTTGAACAGAGATTCTACTACGATGAGATGAGAAAAAAATCGTCTTGAACAGAGCGAGGAGAAGATACTAGTACAAGAAGTGTACTAGGAGTAGGGCTCGGGACCCGGACTAAACCGGGGTCGAGGCTGTACCGAAAGATATGGTTTTTGTTAATGTTGCTGAAGGTGAATGGAAGAAAAATGATTTCAAGTTGCTACTCAGAAATTTGGGATAAAGAGGGTGGTTGCAATGGAGATTATACCAGTAGTTCTGCTTCTTGCCATTGGCATGTGATGGTGATATATTTTAGATACAACAAGGAAAAGTTTTACTGTCTACCAATGCTATGTTATTGTATAGTAGAACATTTGGGATGAGGGCTTATTTGGTTATTTGGAACTGGAATTTTCAAATCCAATCGGACAGCACTTGGTGACTTTTTCAAGCTGTTGTTAATTCTCTCATAAGTCATCTCCATAGGAGAAAGACTTAAGATTACATAGGGAAGCCAATCTAGAGTAACTCTTTATTAAGTGATCGGTTACATCAGTAACATCCACTTAACAGTAACTTCCACTAAATGGATAGTTACGTCCACGAAGCACACGAACATCGTTCTGTAGGAGAAGAGTCACGCAGGAGGAACAGTTCTGCGAAAACCTAAGTTACATGGGAGCAGCAGCCCAAAAGGCTCCTATTGTGTAACTTAGGTTCCTGTAGGGTCCGATGCGTACGTTTAGGGCAAGTTCAGGGTAAACTCGACAAGACATCGGATTTGGACAATTTTCATATGCTTGGGACAACTCCTAGGTCCAACGTGACATGCAAGAAGTCGTGATCGCAGGTGTTTCCAGGACCAGCTCACAAAAAGGATCAAAAGACAACAAAATTAAGTTCCAGTCCGGACAACCTAATGCTCCGGGCTGTATGTACGGTACGTACGAAGTGCAATATGTGTCATCAAAACGTCACTTTGCATCATTCATTCACATATGTCCGAGTTTGAGTCGCAATCCAAAGAATATTTTTAAAAGAAATAGATGGAGGCATCGAATCTTGTTCTCTAGTAAAACACCCCGACATACTAATCATGTATGCCACCACTTTTCATGTGTACAAGTTAACATTCGAATCCCCCCTTGGACGGCTGGATGGCTTTGAGCCACGACCCAATTTAGAGAAAGGACACCTCAAACAATAATAATAAAAAAATAAAAATAAAAAAATAAATCTTATATTGAAATATATATATACTTATAGTTGTTACATGAATGTGCAACTATTCCTAGAGACCAATTTCCAAAATCCGAACCCAGACGGCACGGTGGATGGAAGTAGGTGGAGTGGTCCAAACCTGACCAGGCCCGGACGGCGGCCTGCTACTTATTGGGCCGTTTGTGATTTTGAATCCTCTTCCAACAACTGCTGGGGAAGAAATAACCAAAAATAATAATAATGAAATAATAGCTTCGACCAATTCATAAGTGTAGGCAAAAAAAAAAAACATTTATATTTTTATGTGAATGAAAAGTTGAACAGTCTTATATTAGAAGCACATATATGTATCAGAGTCTTGAGATTTTGAGAGGAATTATAAATTTACCTAATATAAACTATCTATTCATTTACTTTTTCAATATATGCATGCCAATTTTAAACTTACCATGTTAATATTTTTGGTCAATTTATCATTCAACCATAATTATGCCTCCCATTTACTTACTTGCACAGTCCGAAGCAGTGTTTTAATAATCGGACCGACCGGCCTATTCAACTAATTGATCCGTGAAACCGTAACTTTTTCGGACTACAGTATTAATGTATTTTTTATTTTATTTTTCAATACTGTTTGTAGATAAATATTTTTGTAAAAATTAGTATCCGAAAGAGATTAAATTTGGATCATTTAAATTAATTCAGTGGTTCATCCACTGATTGAACCAATTTGCCACGACTCTAATACTTTTTGTCCATAGATCTGGTCCAATTTTTGAAACACTGATCCAACGACTTTCATTGCAGATCTTTATCGTAAAAAAAAAAAAAAGGAATGTGACAAAAACAAATTCTTATGTCAGAACTGAAATTTTCTATATGATTGCTCCGAAGAAGAACCGCGTCCAAGCTAGAACTATGAAGCTTCCTCTTGTTACATATTTTAGCAAAATCTGAAACTTTATTCTCTCAAGATAATATAGATAACTCCACAAGTCAACATTCCCTCTAGATACCCAGGAAGAAGAAGACAAAGTTAGAACCAGATTTTTTTTTTTTACTATATTATTAAACCCGATGGGACTATTCTATTTTGAGACAAATTTCAAATGTGTATATTTTAATACTCGAGAGCACTCATTTATTTACTTATGTTGATATTTTTGTCTTTAGACTAAGAAAGATAGTCCCACATCGACTACACCAAATGATGAGTATCTCAAAATAATGCATTGCTTGTTTTGAGGTGTGCACATTAGGTGTGGTGGGGCACAAGTGTGTGCCATGTGGGAGTATTTTTCTAGAAGAAAAAATGATTAATTCTAACAAAGATGCAAATTAATTTTTGTTTATCGGACTCGGACTACAGGATGCCGACTATGTTGGTTGTGGGATGATGTAAAACATCAAACTCTATTTTACAGACCTCATTTTTAAGATGCACCAAAGAAGAGAGTCAAGGGAGTCCATAAAGTTCAGGAAGCCCGTTCAAGTCTCAAAAATTGACTGACGAGCGTTCCAGAAGTGCTGGTTCCTTGAAGCGGATCGTATATAGGCGAATCTTGTTTTGAGCAACGGTGATCTCCGTTCAAGTCTCAAAAATTGACTGATGAGCGTTCCAGAAGTGCTGGTTCCTTGAAGCGGATCGTATATAGGCGAATCTTGCTTTGAGCAACGGTGATCTGATTATCCCAGCAAAGCTGTCTTTCTCTTTCTTCTTTCCTTCTTTTCTTCTCTGATCTAATTAGAAACTCCTTGTGGGCTTTCGTCGCTGCTGCTGCTAGCAATTCGATTTGTATCTTCTTTTTAGAAGCATTACATTCGTTTGCTACGGTAACGAAATTTTTTTAGATCTCCGTTATCCAGAATCCTTAAAGGATCTCTGTAGTGCACCTTCTTTGAAGAGTTGCTAGGAAACGTTATTTTATAATCGTTTTATTTTTCAGTTTTTTATCGAAAATTACGTCTCGAAAATAACAACTTACGCAGGAGAAACGTTATTTCAAGTGGTTGGTATGGTAGATATTTAACTACCTATGGATAAGGTTCAAATCTCACTTGATCAATCATTAATTATTTTGTCATCATTTTTTCGTGAAATCTCTTTGGAACGCTGCCTAGCTTGGACTCTGGCGTGGCCGATAGACGTAAAGTGATATTTTGATTATGATGCACTTTATATTTCGCACGTGCGTATCGGGGCACAGAGGTGGTGCATTGTTCAAATATCGCACTGATCATGAGATAACTTTACATTATGCAAAAATGTTTGTTTGAGCAATCCATCAGCACACATGCTCTTGTTCAAGATGTCCGATCAAGAGGGTGACGTGGAGTGTTTTAAAAGTTCTTCAAAACTTTTTGGTTTTTGGAAAAAAAAATCCACGGAGATGGTCTAATTATAATTTGAACAACGGTGATTTTGATCAACCCAACTGCAGACGAACATCCTACAACAATTTATGTTCTGTTTCTTTTCCATCTACGGATTCTTTCTGCTTGTCAGTTTTAACAATAGATACTTTTTTATAATCAGAGCAGATCAAAATTTTCTTTCTCTTTTTTTTCATATGGTTTTTATTTTATTTTGAATTTTTTATAGGAATTAGCCCATAACTAGTCCATACCAATCCATTCTAGCCCACCCAAGTAAACATTTTTGGATCCCCCCATGTTCATAACAAGTTAAATTTGTTGTGAGAAGATTAGTATACAAATTTTTTCAGACATTCTAAAAAAACGAAAATTCTTTTTTGAACGCGGAGTGTGACCGGACGTCGATGTGTCACCCGAGTCCACCCCAATTTTTCTGCAGCCCCCTCCAATGCAGGGGACGACATGTGGCCCGCGGGACAGGACTGCAGTCCAATTCCATGGCTAATGTAGCATTCTAAAAAAAAACTTGGAAACTATCACAATCAGATTATTGATTATGTTCTCCTTCCCCTCAGTTCATGTATTTTGTTCGCTATGCACACACAATAAAAAAAAATTTAAAAAAATTTAGTTGCACCCTATTTTATTTACCTATATTTAATGTGCACTCCACTCAATTACCAGAATGTATGTACTCCACTTTTGGCGGAAGTCGTCTCACACTCACGGTCGACTCATTTAACCGAACTTTTGTGACTAAAGTACCCCTCCCCGTTACATCTTTTTCGCGCGTCCCACTCTCCCCGCTGCGGCTACTAGCTGAGGAGGGGGCGCGATGGGGGACGCGACAGGGTCGGGGCATGCGAAGGTCAGGGAGATGCGCGGAGGTCAGGAACGCGGTGGGGGGCGCTCGGCTGCCGCTGCTGCTGCTAGCGGTGGGGTAGTGCTGAGGAGGGGACGTTGCGGTGAGGCATGCAGAGGTCGGGGACGCGGGAGGGGGGGGGGGGGGGGGGGGGGGGGGGGGCGGTTTGGGGGGCCTTAGGCTGCATCCAAGGATGTGACGGCGGCGCGATTGCGGAGGTGGCGACGGTGGAGCTCAGCGATAGGAGCAGTCGCAGCAGCGATGGTGAGGGGGTTGCCGGGCTGGGAGGGGTGTGCGGCGGGGAGGATCTGACGGCGGGGGCACGACAAAGGGTGGGTGTCCCAAAGGGGATCGCGGGGAAGGGAAGAAAACATAGGAGTATTTTGGTCACAAAAATTTAGTCGGTAAACTGGGTTGACCGTAAATGTGGGATGATTTTCATCAAAAGTGGAAAATGTCATATATTCCTATAATTGAGTGTGATGTACCTTGAATATAAATAAATAAAGTAGTATACAATTCAATTTTTTTCCTTTAAAAAATAGCGAAGATCCAATAAAAATATAATTACATTAATAAATATAAATTACTTGACCGGATTCAAGTCTCAGCGGCTCTCTTAATATGGATATGTATGTGAGCTACACACAGGAAGCGGGTCCTTCTTCTCCTTCTTCTGCAGACAGTTCACATCGATCGCCAGATCGAATTGACACGTGTCGGGACAGCATGCATGGCAGTTGGATGCCATGCAGCTGATGATCTACGTAAAAGGTGATCGTGGCGGTGCTGCATTGAGGTTGGCGGAGATGACAGCTTAGGGTTTTGACTTCGTGGGAACGAACGAGGAATATAATAGGAAAAGATGGCTACCTACTTCCAGTCAAGAATATATATACGAGATGAGATGTGATGGTTTGAATAAACTTTGTTTATTTATTTTTAGGCTAAGATCCTTTATTTTAGGGTTACTGGTGAACAACAGTTACAGTCGTAACGTTGCCTGCATGCATGCATGTGGTGTTGGTCTGCTGCTGGTTATGATACTAATATATATACAGAGAATTGCGGATGGAGCATTATAGTTGAAAGAAATTACTAGAAGAGCAACAACAATTAAAATATTTGCATAAGGTGCCCCCAAAATGTTCTTAAAAAAGATATTTTCTTTGCTTTTTATCTAATCCGCAGTGGCTAAACTAATTGTTATTCTAATTCATCCAATTGATCGTTAGCATTCAACTAACATAATCTATTTAATATCATTAGCATTATGTTTTCTAAAAATCTGAACAACTAGATTGCAATTTTTTTTAGGATTTACAATTTTTTTTAGAATTTTAGATATGGTTAACTAAATATAATATTCATATCTAAATTATTATTTTAATCTGAACAACTAGATTAACATACAATACAAAAAAATAGGTTTCTTTTACGAATTTTTATTTCTATTTTCTGTTTTCTTTTTTGTTATACTTTTTTCGTTTTTCTTTTTCCCTAAGAATTGTTTTCGGTTTTCTAAAAAACTATTTTTTACTTTCTAATTTATTTTTCTTTTTTGGGTTTATAATTTCTTTTTAGGATTTTAGATATGGTTAACTAAGTATAGTATTCATATCTAAATAATTATTTTAATCTAAACAACTAGATTAACATACAATACAAAAATTTTAGGTTTCTTTTACGATTTTTTCTATTTTCGGTTTTCTTTTTTTATTATACTTTTTCGTTTTTCCTATTTCTTATTTTCCCTAAGAATTGTTTTCGGTTTTCTTAAAATCTATTTTTTCTTTCTAAAATCTATTATTCCCCTTTTTTGGCTATATATATTTTTTAAGGTTTTAGATATGGTTAACTAAATATAATATTCATATCTAAATAATTATTTTAATCTAAACAACTAGATTAATATATAATACAATTTTTTAGGTTTCTTTCACGATTTTTTTTTTCTATTTTCGGTTTTTTTTTTTTTATATTTTTCGTCTTTCTATTTCTTTTTTTTTTTTTCCAAAAATTGTTTCAAGTTTTCATTTGCATTTTTTTTCTTTTAAAAAGTTTAATCCCATCATCCACCACTTTTTTAACCGGTATCATTTAATTCACCCAACAAACTCAATTAATCCTATCATTTATTCAACTTTCAACTACAAAAAACAGCCACCACATCACAAAGATATCCTTTTGAAGGGCTTTTCTTTCGCATTTAATTTAATTCGTAACTAAACCGGTTTATCCAATGATTAGTAAAAAATGTCCTTCAAAAGGGCATTTCTGGCACAAAATTTCTATACGCCATTTAAAAGGATGTTTCATGTCCTTCTATGTAATTTTAGAAACATTTTTGCTTCAGAGCAATTTCTTTCAATTCCATGCTTGTATATACAATTTTCTTATATATATATATATATATATATATATATATATATATATATATATATATATATATATATATATATATATATATATATATATGAAGCGGATCAAAAGTTCCCCTTAGAAAATTCCCTAAAAACTCCCTCACTCTCAGCCGTCCATTTAATGTTAATATTAATGTTAATGTTAATATTAATGTTAATATTAATATTAATATTAATGTTAAATACTAAAATTAACATTAAACTTAACATTAAAATTAATATTAACATTAACATTAATATTAACATTAACATTAATATAAAAATAAAAATAAATATTAATATTAACATTAATATTAATATTAATATTAACATTAATATTAACATTAAATGGACGGCTGAGGGAATTTTTAGAAGGTCTTCTAAAGAGGACTTTTGATCCTCTACCATATATATATATATATATATATATATATATATATATATATATATATATATATATATATATATATAAAACGTAGTATTATACTGAAGCAGGTTTTAATCAGAGGCCGATAACTGGTTACTTAAATTTTTGTACACAACTATGAACCTGACGAGAACTGGAATTTTTTTTTTTTTAAAATATATTCCCTCGTGTGTTGCTCAAATTAGAGTAGTGTTTATATATATTGCATCGAATAACTTTCATGAATTTGGAGTAGGATTATATTACATTCAACAACTCTTGCGATTAGATTCTCCTCTACATGGCGAAACTGTAGCTGGAGTGGACTACCATAAATTTAGATGGACTACAAGTGGATTAACCTATATAAAAAAATCAAAATAAAATTTATATTGAGATAAAAAAAATTGGGATGGGTTTTAGCCGACTCCAAGCAATATTTGGATCCGCCCTGCTCCTCTATGTACTCAAATTTTTAAATGTGTTCAACTAATTTGTAGAACACTCTATGTTCAATGGGTATATTTAACTTTGACAAAAATTCTATAAATGTGAATATATTTTTTGGAAATTACAATTGTCATGTACAAGGATGGAACTACCGGTCCACCCAAATATAATCATATCATTGAGTCACCTCACTGTAGCATGGAGTACTACGTTCCTTTGTAGTGTTGTGCTACCCGTGCTTCCTGTAAAGCACGCCGAATATCCCAAATGTCTGAGAACTCATTAAGGCTTTCAAGCCATTCTCTCTCAGGACTTTGTTTTGTACAAAGAACAAAAAGTAGACAACAGTGGTTCTGGATCCGTAATCCCGTATTTCCCAAGGATTATCCACTGTTAACAGTGGTTCTGGGTCAGTGACCCCATAATTCTCAAAGTTTTACCTACAGTTCCTGATATTCTTCCAGTCAATGACCCTTCTTTGAACTAAAACTAGATGCCTAATAGATTTTTCTTTGAACTAATAGCATAAAATTCTATAGTAGAATTACAAAGACACAAAATCAGAGCGTCTTCAAGCCCATTTTACATGCTGTCTTCAACCAGCTGGCGCTTGAGACATTTGGTGAACGGATCCGCCAGATTCTTCTAGCTCCGAACATCCATCACGGCAATGACTCCTCTTTTAATAAGATCATTCACCGACTTGTGCCTTAATCGCATAGTCCTCTCCTTGCCATTGAAGAGGTCATTTGATGCCACCGCTGCAGTCACCCGGTTGTCGCAGTAAATCGATACTACCGAAATATGTGCACCAACAACAGAAAGATCATACATGAGCTCCCGAAGCCATTCTGCTTCATCTGCTGCAGCTGCTAGTGCATAAAACTCAGATTCCATAGACGAGTGTGAGAGCATAGACTGCTTTTTCGACTTTCACGATATAACAGCTCCACCCATTGAGAATACGTATCCTCCAGTGGACATTTAACTCTCTACTTCTAAGCACCAGCTTGCATCACTGAAGCCTTCCACTACTCCTTTTGAGGTATCTCATAACCCTCTTCACAGCTTTCTAGTGCTCCATACCTAGATTGCTCATGAACCGACTCAGCATCCCTACGGCAAAAGCTATGTCAGGCCTTCTGGCAGTAGTCGCATACATCAATCTCCCGATGATGTTTGAATACTCCAACTGTCTGACGCTTTTTCTTGGATTTGGCTTCAGCTTCTTGGCACACCTATACGGCGTATCTAACCCTGAAAGATCCTGATACCACTACAATAAATAGGGCCTACAATAGCAGTTTTTCTATAGCGTTCAAGTGTCTCTGCTATAGAATGTTGTCAACAATAGCATTCTTTCAGTAGTGCTATTAAAATATCTATGTATAGCATTTTCTGAATGCTGTAGAATCTATAACATTATCTCACTACAAGAAAATAACCTAGGTTGTCCGGATTAGAAAAGTATTCATAGTATATTTTAATAAAATGATTCCAAAATTTTCTTTCTCCTACGGATCAGCCCGCTTTTTTTTCATTCATGAAATCTTCCCCCTTTTTTCCTTCTCCAAAAGCTAATGTTATTCCCATTTCCCTCCTCTCTCTCTCTCTCTCTCACAATTCAACTCCCTCCTCTCTCTAGCTCTCACACACAGACCCCATCCTCTCTTTCTTTCACAAGCAAACCCTATTTATTTCCTAATGGGGAAGCTACTCTACGTCGCATCTATTTTTTCTAAGACGCTTAAGCCGGGCTCCCTCTCCTCTCGTTGACGGATCCGGTCACCCCACCGATGGCTCCCTCTCAATGACTGGACTCGAGGACCCTAATTTCATTTTGTCGCTTCTGCCAATTTTTGGCGCTGCTCTAGATCCCAATAAAGAAGGTTGGATGTCCGGCGTGGAGGGCTTCGCTCGGACGGTGGCTGTGGTGTCTTTCATCACCTCAGCGAGTAGCACACGTGCAGCCCCAGCTCTCCGAGGATCTCTCCTCCAAGGAGCTCTCCACATCCTCACATCAGTAGGTACTTTTAGGGCAGATCTAATTTTAGGGCAATAAGTTTAGAGAAGAAATTTTAGGGCATACATTTTAGGGAAGAAATACTTATGGAGCATAAATCATGAAGGAGCCTACGTTAGGATCTGGCAACCGTGTCGATATCGTCAACTCGGTCAACCTCCGCTTGTATCCTCGCCATCACCTTCCTCTTCAACTCTCCCTCCCTTTTCTCTGACCAGGAGTTACACACCTGCCGTTGGCCAGAGCTACGACAGCACAGACTTATCGCTTGCAGCCATTGACGCCATCAAGGTTCACCCTTCCTATTTATCTTTCGTTTTTTTATTTCATCTTTTCTTATAATTTATTTATGTCTGTGTTCTTTTGCAGATCTTCTCATCGTCGATGCTCGATTTAACCGACGCAGGAGGGCCTGCTGTGAGTCATTCTTCTTTTGTTTGTTTGATTTTCTTTTAGAAGTTTTGACATGTATAAAATCTCATATGGTCTTGAGAAGAGGATAGGACTTGCAACTATCTAAAATATAATGTCAGTTGCTTAGATACCAGGAATGAGCTAATCATTTATTTCTCTTGGTGTCAAGTTGTGGTTTTATTTTGATAATTTTCTTTTTCATTACTTTATGGGTATGCATTTCAGTTTGAGTTTTTGGTTATAGTTTGCATCAGTAAGAATGCAATATCCTAGGTAAATTTAGTCAGATTGCTTCTTAATGTAAAATTTTCCTAGCGTACTAGAATTTTGGTAGAAGGTGTTCCTTGGTTGAATCAGATTTCCTCCTAGTGTAAAAATTTCCTAGGGTAGAAGAATTTTTGATAAATGTACTCCTTGGTTGATAGAAGACACATTTGCTTCTTAGTGTAAAGTTTTCCTAGTTTTTTTTTGGTTGTGGTCGTCCTTGGTTGAAAGTCCGTGTATCTTATGGCAGCATAGGTGGCTCTACATTTTAATTTGCTACGGTGCGTATTGCACGACCATTGTAGTTCTCTTTACATTTCATTTGGCTTCCCATGTATATAAAAGTGTTGCCTGCCATGAATTTGTGTTGTTCTTTTGTAAAAGCATTGTAGTTCTCTTTACATGATTCTAAAAATATTTCTTAGTGTGTTGTTCTTTTGTCGATCATTTGAATCTAATTTGTAAATGCTTGAACACCACATGTTTGTAATAATGTCACAGAGGGCTATCGATTCAGAGATCGGGCTGTTCTTCACTGACATGGGTGAGCATTATTTGTCGAGTTACTGCACCTGGCCTCATCTTCTCTGGCGAATGCTCTCATGTGCGGAGATTCAAAGCTGGGCTGTGCTACTTGTCATCGACAGTGAGAAGTATTGGTGATACTCGAAGCTCTGTCTTGCTAGGTAAGTCATCGACATTGAGCAGTATCTCATGAGTAGTAACGTGTTTATATATTTCTGAGTAGTGACTTGTTTATATATTTTATTTTAACTTTCAAAGTGTTAGGTTTGATTCTTGCCATTGTGCTTAGTGTAAGGGTGCTGGCTATTTGTATTTGGGACATGTAATATTGGGAAAATTTGTAGATCCAAATTTAGTTTGCTCAGTTTTTTTTTCCAATACCAAATGTCTTTAAACTATACTGTATGCAATTTCTTAGTTCCTTATTTATTGTCCTTGTTATAGAAGTTAATTATTGATTTCCTTGACCTGTCTGGACCTAACATAGTTCTTCCTGATTAGAGCTGGGTTCAGGCTGATCCCACGCGCAAAGACAATTTTTTTTTCCTAAGTGCTCATATCTTAGTAAAGTTTGCATTTAATTTTCTTGGTCCATCCGTCATTTCTTTGGTATATAAAAGTATATGAACTTATTTGACAAATCTTGGCCTATCCTCGTTATGCCTTTTTTTGTTTCTCTTTTCATTCTGGATTCTTTTGCCTTTAGTTGATTTTCAAAGCTGATTATATACACTTCTACATGCACTAGTTCAATTCGTGATTGCAGCCGACCTCATGCAATTTGTAGTACCAAGAAATCTCCTTGGTCTCCCAGCTATTTCTGTTCCTATAAGTTGGAAGTTTCTTTTATATTTCTATTTGTTATATTTCCATATTCTTAACGAAAAATAACTGTTAAGCAATGGAGAGAGAAATGGTCGGCATAATCTCTTATCAGTCATTTGCATGTTTTTCTGTAGCTGCATTTCTCTGAAAAATTTCAGGATATGCTCAAACATGAGTAACACATCGTCTAATTTTATGAACCAATAATGTGAGATAAACTTTGAAGCTGGGTATGTAATTGGAAGCTTCTTAGGGGAAGGTAATGAAGGAATGGGAGTAGGTGAGGCTGTCATTCATAAGAAGAGTTGTTTTAGGGAATTGGTGAGACTCGAAAGATTAATAGATCTTAGGAGTTAGGGTGGAGAGCTTAGTGAGGAATTTCTGAGATGTTAGAATGGATGCATCTGAAAAAAAAAGGGAGATCATGGAACGAATATGCATCACTTACACCCTGTTCATGCTACACCTTATACGATCTTCCAAGCCATCTTTGGGAATGGATATGCAGTAAGTTATTGTCCTTCCTAGAAGTTTCTTTCCAATGCCATTCACATTTTAAAACTACCATTTCTGATGTTTATTTTGTTACAACTTACAACTCTTAATGTATACTTATGGTTTTGCAAGGTTGGAGTGTTGGATGAAGAAAAAAATCCTTCTAGTTGGAGAGGAGATCACTGCTAACTGGAGAGGAGATCACTGCTGTTGTGGCATCTGTAGGACACAACATGGAATCGTTGAGATCAAATCATGTCCAGAGCTTCCATGTTTCTTGTAAGGAAAATTCCTTTAATTTTTTTTCCTTCTCTAGCCCAAGTAATTGGGTTTCTATATGTGTGTACATGCGGGTGCCCATACTAAATTTTGCTACTGATAAATAATGTAGGTAATTTTAGTACTTCAATTTTTTTGGCTTCTTTTAGTAGTTGTTACTTCTTTAGCTGATTTGATACAGCCTACTGTTTTTTTTTTCTTTTGATCTTTACCATTTATTATGATTACAACTTTTATATGTTTGTTTTTCTAGGTTCAATATGACAAAAGATGAAATTGAAGTAGATCTAGAAGTTAAAACCAGGATTCTATTTTGGAGCGGTTTTGTGCTATGTTGTCGTCAGGTATCATGGTTAAACTTAAATGTTGTAGGATTTTTTTATTTCACTTCATCGAATTCGGTAGGACCTGTTTGACTGCTTGGATATATTCATTGGAACATGTAATTCTGAGCATCATGGAACCAGAGTTCCAATTGAGTATACTTGTTTGAGATGTTGAAAGTCTTCAAATTTTAATATTTTTAGAATCATGTAAAGAGAACAACAAACTAAGAAATCTCTTTACATTTCATTTTACATATATGTTATTAAAATGCTTTTACATACATGTGGTAATTTAGAATCATGTCCTATAGTTGCCTGCCATGAATTTTGGCACCAATCGGATAGAAGGTTGGCACTATGTTGACAGGACATTCTGAATTTTTGGTCAATATTTCCTTAGGTCTTTGGAGTTTGGAATAAAAGTGTTGCGACTACAGCCCATCCATTTTGTTGGCAGAAGTCTTGGATGATGGCATTGTGATTACAACTATTTCCTTTCTAGAATGTGTCTTCATCACCTTGATGATGGCATTGTGATTACGACTAATTTTGTTGGCATGATTTTTTTCAAACAACCTGAAATGGTGATCATGGCTGAAAAAGTTCTTGAGTTTTTGTCCTTCAATTCCTAGACAATGCAGTTATTTAGTTCTGTTGTAGTAGTTAGTTACAATGAAGACTAATGTCTTAAACAAGGTATGTAATCATAAAGAGTCCCCTCTACTAGTAGTCTTTAGTTGTGGATGAATGTTGCTGTACTAAAGACTGGCAGCCAAAGTTCCTTAATAACATATTAGTGTTTCAATGAAATTTTAACTTTTTTGGGCATGATTTCTTCAAACTTAAAAAGGTGAACTTGGCCGAAAATCTTAAGGTCTTGAGTTTTGTCCTTCAATTCCTATACAGTGCATTTTTTAGTTCGGTTGTAGTAAATAGTTAGTTATAATGAAGACAATGTCTGATATATACTTGAAAATTTCTCCAACTAGAGGTATATGCTGCAAGGGAGAAGAATGGCGTATACGTACCAAAGGAGCGTTATCTGCAAGACGAAGCTGACAAAAAGGTTACATTTCGATTCCTCCATCTCATCCTCACTTTCTTCTGTCCATTTACTTAATAGGAATGTTGATGATTTTCACTTATTTAGGCCATGGCCGAGAGAACAGAAAGCATGGAACTTGAACTGGAATTGAAGGATAAGGTAACCTTACAGAATTGAGTAAATATTGTGATGTATTAGAGTTCTTGGTGGAGGTCTAATTCTGGAATCATAATCTGGAAACAGCAATTGGCTGAACTTTAAGATCTTCACAATTCTCAGAAAGTGTTGAACGTAGAGTTAAGTGACAACCTCGAGAAGACCCAGGTATTGCTACGGTCACTTGGTTATTCAGACAACAGCTAAATCTTCTTGCATGAAAATTTTTGAAACAATATATTTGTCGCGTAATTCTTGTATTCTCTGCAGAGGAAACTGGGGGGCACTGAACATGCATTGTGTGACCTAGAAGAAAGACAGAGGCAGGCAAACATCACGATCAAGGAAAAGGAGTACTTGATATCTAATCTCCTGAGATCAGGTAAAGATAGAAAGTATGCTTCAATTCAATTTCGGGTCTGAAGAAATGCCTTCTACACATCAAGCATTTGAAAAAGTCTATCAATGTACCATTTTTGCTTACAGACTTGAACATGCAAGTAATTGAATTGAAGCATACAATTACATATACTCTGGAAAGCAGTAAAATGGAAAGTAAGTTAGTAACAATAGACTTCAATCATCCTCATCAAAGTGCTGGTAACCAAAAATTCTTGAAGCATACAGAGTATTACTGTATGCTTTGATTCTAGTACTTGCATAATTGAGTCTGTCCGTATATAATTTACACTAATACAGTTTTTAAGTACTTTGATTCTACTACTTGCATATTTCAGGCCCAAAATTGTACAATATTATTGTATACTTTGATTCTAGTACTACACACAAATCAGTTTTTTAAGTACTTGATTTCTAGAAGGCATTTCTCCAGGCCCAAAATTTGCATATTCAGGTTCTCGTGTTGACACATCGATACATACTCTTGTTGGGTACAAATTAGATGATCTAAAAATTAATTCATTCTAAAAAGAATTCATTTTTAATTGAATATTACACTGACACAGTTTTCGTCTTCTTGATTTCTAGAAGGTATTTCTTTTCGCCCAAAATTGTATGCTTTGATTCTACTGCTTGCATGTTTGACCCTGTAAGTTGTTTAACTGTTTGATGTCGAGAAGGCATTTATTTAGGACCAAATTTGACATATATCATGTCTACATTCACACATTGACTGTTTATGTCTAGGCTTAGCATCGACACATAGATACATACCACTATACTAGGTCCAAGTTATATGGTCTGAAAACTAATTCATTCTAAATGTTTCATTTTAACGGAGAATTACCAACGAGTCTGAACCAGATATAAACATTGTAATAATGTCGTTTCATCTTATATCTGATCTATCTTCTCAATTTTGTGTAGGTTGGCGTATAAATTTTTGATGGTTGTGGATAGCTAGAAGGAAAGAGATGATAAAGCTGATTTTTGGCCTACAGATATTTTGTAAATGGAATGGTTTATTTTAGACTACTAGGCGTACAATTACTTTTTGTACATATTGGATGTTTTAATCACAACTACTTTTTGTACATCTTGAATGTTTTAATGAAACATGTTCATATTTTGGCAAACCTTTTCTATATCTTGATTGATCGAAATAGAAGTTGCGATTGAAATTGTTGAAATCAAAATTTTGATTTAGCATGAATTTCTATGGTTATTTGTATGTGATACAAAATAGGTTATTCAGATACGAAATTCTGTAGTAGATTTATAGCACTCAAAACGTCTAAATGTGATAGCGTTTCCAAAACTGTTGACCACTATCACGATAGCATATGACAAACGCTATAATACATCAAACCATCTTGAATGCTATCATTCATCTACAGCATTCATGAACGCTATCATTCGTCAACAGCATTCTTGAATGTTATAAACCATTCACAACATTCATGAACGCTATAATCCATCTACAGCATTCACGAACGCTATAAAGCATCCACGGCATTCACAAACGCTATAAACAATCCACAGCACTCACGAACGCTATAAACCATCTACAGCATACATGAATGCTATAATCCATCTACAGCATTCAAGAACGCTATAATGTTATAGCGTTCACATGCCTTGACATACTATAGCGTGGGCAATTATAGCGGACAAAATATGCTATAGAAGGCTTTCTATAGCGTTTTGTGCATGCTATTGTAGGCCATATTTGTTGTAGTGTACCCATAGCGTGTGAGCATCTTCTTAATGTAATAAGACTGTGACAATGTCACTCCAATTTTCGTTCGGATGATTTTTATCCCTAGGATAACATCAGCTTCTCCTAAGTCCTTCTTGCTGAACTTAGACAAGACGAACTTCTTTGTCTCAGTGATACTTGTCAGATCTGTACCCAAGATTAGCATGTCGTCCACGTACAGACAAACGATAACCCCTCTTCCGTTGGCAAACTTCGTGTGCACACACTTGTCTATTTTGCTGACCTTGTAGCCGTTTGATCTTATGACTTTATCAAACTTCTCATGCCACATCTTGGGAGCTCGTTTCGGACCATAGAGAGATTTCACCAACTTGCAGACTGTCTTTGAGGCCCTTGACGATGAATCGTTCTAGCTGTTATATATAAATCTTTTCGGTCAACTCACCATTCAGGAAATCAATTTTAACATCCATTTTATGAATAACTAGCTTGTGAATTGCACTTAGAGCAATCAACATCTTGATGGTCGTTATCCGTACAACTGGAGCATATGTGTCAAAATAATCGATCATCTGCTTTTAAGAAAATCTCCTGGCTACCAACCTAGCCTTGAACTTGTCAACAGTTCCATCAGCCTTCATCTTCTTCTTGAAGATCCATTTACATCCGATTGATTTTGCTCCTTCAGGCAGATTGACCAACACCCACATGTTGTTGGAGGTTATCGAGTCATACTCGTCATTAATAGCCTCCTTCCAAAGGATAGCGTCTCTGGTCTTCATCGTCTCATCATAGGTAAGCAGATCTGCTTCCACATAATTGGTGACGAAATCCTCTTCGAAGTCTTTCTGTCTCCTCACTCGCTTAGACATAGGTCACTACCAGAATAAGTCATTTTAGCGACGCCTAAAGACGTCGCTAAAACGACAAATTTCGTCGCTAAAAATATTTAGCGACAAAATTATCGACGTTTTGGGCTTGTCGCGGAAATATAAGTCGCTGATCTTCAAAACGTCGCCAAACGTCGCTAGTACCGACGTGTACCGACGTATATATACGTCGGTATATTACCGACGTCTACCGTCGTATCGTCGGTGGTTTAGCGACGTGTACCGACGTATATATACGTCGGTATATTATCGACGTCTACCGTCGTATCGTCGGTGGTTTAGCGACGTGTTCAAAGTCGCTACACGTCGGTAAAATCCTGGGAATTTACCGACGTTTACCGTCGTTTAAAATGTTAGTAAATGTCGGTAATTTCTGGGATGATTACCGACGTGCACCGACGTTCTCCGACGTATAAGGACGTCGGTAAACATTGGTACCCTGGAAAATATTGCAGATTTATCGACGTTTACAGACGCAAACGTACGTCGGTGGACGTCGGTAAACGTCGGTAAACGTCGCTAAATCTGCAAAAAAAATAAAATACAAAATGTCTATTTCTCCCTGCAGTTTAAAAAGATAACAATTGCTCACTGTAGAATAGGATCCAAACAATCACAGAATGTCCAGTTCTCAGAATGTCCATTTCTCACTGTACACAAGTTTCAGTCCCTATAACCAAGTCTACAACAATCACACAATGTCCAGTTCTCAGAATGTCCATTTCTCACTGTACACAGGTTTCAGTCCCTATAACCAAGTCTACAACAATTACAGAATGTCGAGTTCTCAGAATGTCCATTTCTCACTGTACACAGGTTTCAGTCCCTATAACCAAGTCTACAATAATCACACAACAACAAGTATCCAAATAACCAAGTCTACACCAAATAACAAAGTCTACAACCAAATAACCAAAGTCTACACACAACCAACAAATAGAATAGGATCCAAACATCCAAATCTACACAACCAACACATATCCAAGTCACAAACAAAGAATGAAACAAATACAAACAAACAGTCCTAACTAGGACTACTAGAAATCTGGTGTAGGAGGGGCACCACCACGACGAAGGGATAAGAATAACTCATACTCCTCAAGTGAAATTGATACCGATGGAGCAGGCAGTGACGTCGGTGGAGTCGGTGTCGAAGAAGAAGGCGGTGGAGGCGGCGGAGTCGATGACGATGAAGGCGCACCCGGAGGACCAGCACGCTCCAACGCTGTAAGTCGCTGGTGGTATGAATCCATGATAGATAACATTTTATCACTGCTCTGGACCATCGAATCCTGCGCCAATCTCAGCCTCTCGGCCATGGTCACCTGTCCTGTCTGCAGCTCCGTCATCGTGCGCTCTAACCCTCCAAGAGTGCGCTCTGTCCTCTCAGTCGTCTCCATGAGGTCCATAATGCCGCGGTCGAGCGCATCCAATCGTGCTAGCAGCGCAGGATCGTCCGTAGGGTGCTGAGACTGCTCCTCGATCCGTCGTAGCAGGTTGTCACAGAGAGACTCCATCATCTGGTGGACTCTGGGCAGACTCCTAGGACGGCTGTGGACCATGCACACAAGCAGGAGATACCCTAGAGGACTGGGTCGCAACTAGGGCGCCATAGGATCCTGTACCGTAGTACGTATCCCTACGGAGTTCACCAGCGGCGGTAATCCACAGCTCGTCCGCCGACGGAGCTTGAGTGGGCTGCGAGGAAGTACCGGCCTCTCCTGTATCAGGTGCACTAGCAGCCGCCCGTTCCCGCATCCTCTGATACTCGGCCTAGAAAGTATGGGTAGTACTCTATAATTTCTAATTTCTAATTAATGTACTTATTATTACTAACTACATGAATATTTATTTGCATAATATTTACTAAGTTATATTAAAATTGACACGAAGTATTATATTAAGATAACGTATTGTAATACTTACATAGGTCTGCTCGGCCCTCTCGTCAATAAGGTCTTCGCCCTTCCGATGGGTGGCCAGGAAGATAGTCACCATATCGGCGTTACCGACCTTCCTTTCCTGTAATTAAATATATTATCTTAGTAATAATTTGTCGGTTTTGTATTAAAATAATATTTCTAAAAGAGGAAGACATACCAGACGACGGAAATGTTCCGTCATCGGAATCGACCCACCGTACCACTTCGAGGCATGTTGCCTAGCCGCCTTGGCCTTCTCCGACTTCTCCTTGTACCTTGGCTCGTCGAATCGAGCCTTCATCGTATTCCACTGATCAGGGGTGATCCAACCTTGGATCGGCTTTCCGGTACGATCACGATCCTTCTGATCATTGATAGCATCGCGGATCAGCTTGGCTGCGACGGCAGGAAACATCTCCTCGATAAGCTCGACCTGGTGCGGTGGATAGAAAAACATATCCTAGAAGAGCGCAAACCAAATATTTATCAGTTATATATAATATGCAAAAATTATATGATTCATGTTAAAAGCAAATATATTTTAACCTTGAAGCGCGCAAACCAGAAGGCCTTCCTCTCGTCCGGAGCATCAGAGTAGTTAATCCAAGCACCACCATAATTATGCCTCAGCATGTGGCCTAGACGTCTCTGTACCTCTGGGGGACGATATATATACAAACATATTATATTCATGAAAAAAAGTTAATTTACGATAAAAACATAAAGAAAAAAAATTATAAACCAAAACACCTACTTTGTATCGTCGGCCCAGATCTCCGTCCTCCTCTCCTCCGAAGGTGCACACGCATCATCTGCATGATGCTGGTCAGCCGTCGGCACCGCCGCCTCGGCCGTCGCCACAGCCTCCGCCATCTGCTCATCCGTCTCCATCGTCGTATCAGCAGCAGGAACGCTAGACGGGCGAGCACTCTCAAAAGGCCTGGAACTACTCGTCCCAGGAGATATGCCACGTGATGTCGTCCCAGCAGGCCCAGCTACTGTCCGATATGGAGGAGTAATCGGCGACGAAGATCCAGAGCCGGTACCAGTAGAAGGTACCGAAGAAAAACTTCGTCCTCTAGCAGTACCTGTAGGAAGTACCGGAGGATCATGACCTTGTCGTCCCCCTCGGAACGTTCCGCGACGACCTGCCATACCTGATAACAGCATATGATAATACAACAAATAATAGAGACAAAAAATATGAAAGTACAACAAATAATAGAGACTAGAAATATGAAAGTACAACAAATAATAGAGACTAGAAATATGAAAGTACAACAAAGACAAGATAATAACCAAGACAACATATGATGATACATTCTACAATAAACATCTAAGTCCAGATAATATATTCTAGAAGAAACATCTAAGTTCAGATAAGTATATCTCTCTCAATCATCTTCAGAATAATCATCTTGTTCGTCTTCCTCGACCTCATCTTCCTCTTCCTCCTCATCTTCACTTTCATCTTTGCCTTCGTCGGCTTCGTCTTCCTCTTCGGATAATTCTACATCTTCTAAATTATGTGTCGTGTAATGCGTAACTTCCGTGGAGTCCATATTGACAATATTGGTTACAAGAGGTAGCTCGTCCTCCTGGTAAGCTTTTTCGTCAACATCAAAAGTATCTCTAGCTTTAATCTTGCATACTGCCCACCAGTCAGACTTCGTTGCTCCCCGTCTCGGATAAGCTGTGAAGTACACGAGCTGAGCCTGAGTTGCTAGGACAAACGGTTCGTAGTCTTGATATCTACGCTTGTAGTTTATATCCAGAAGACCATGCTTGTCAATTTTCCAACCTTGATTTTCAATCGGATCGAACCATTCACATTTGAACAACACGATCTTTGCAGGTTCTCTGACATTATTATATGACAACTCCACAATCTCTCGCAAGATGCCAAATAAATTATTTCCTGGATCGATGTCTTTGTAGTTCGAAGACTTGATACACAAATAACTATTTTTCGTAGAATCAAGATCCAGGAAGCTGTCTCTGATCGGAGCTTTTGTCGACTTGAACCGAAAGCCATTGACACAGTAACTTGGCCATATTTTAACAAAAGTAATTGGTCCCTTGGCAAGAGTTCTAATTAATTCAATCTCGGGTGAAATTAGACAATCGACCTGAATATCAAAGAAGTGATAATAAGTTATTTATTGCGCAGTTGCATTAGAAGAGGCCAGTAATTACCGAGCTACTTACATATTCGCTCAACCAAGAAGGAAAATGACATCTCATTTTTTGTTCTAATGCTTCGTCTGTTAGGTAGGGTCTAACCAGCCTCAACTCATCATTATATGTGCTGGAAAACAACGAAGCAACCGCCGATTAGTACAATAATATTAGCTTATACTATTACATTGAGATGACGTAAACTCATCATCCTGAGTTACTTACCCCTCTTGCTTCTCCACTTCATCCTCGTCGTAATTGAGTACATACAACTGAGCAGCCCTTAGCTCTTCGTCATTCAAATATCTCTTCTTTATTTTCCCCGAAGGCTTTCCAGACGCATTGAATACTTTCAGTATTCCATCATTAATTTCTTGATATCCATCGTCGTTTCTTGGAGTCCTCGTTCTATTCGTAGCAACATGAGGTTTGAAATAGGAGGAGCAGAAATTTGTAATCTCCTCGAGAATATAGGCTTCACAAATAGAACCCTCGACCCGAGCCTTATTTTTCACCTTTCTTTTTAGGTGATTCAAATGTCGCTCGAACGGGTACATCCATCGATATTCGACGGGTCCACCAACACGTGCCTCGTAGGAAAGATGAATCGGCAAATGCTCCATAGAGTCGAAGAATCCAGGAGGGAACACCCTCTCTAGCTTGCACAGTGTTACCGTAATGTCCTTCTCTTGCTTTTCTAGACGATCAACGAGCAATTTCTTAGAACAAAGGTCCCTGAAGAATATGTTAAGCTCCATCAATGGATCCCAAACTGCCTGCGGTAAGAATTTTCGAAATACAATCGGAATTAACCGCTCCATGAATACGTGACAATCATGGCTCTTCATACCTGTCAGTTTGTTCTCCTTGAGGTCGACGCATCTTCTCAAGTTCGAAACATACCCATCTGGAAATTTTAGACCTTGAATCCACCTACAAAGCCTCACTTTATCCTCCTTCTCCAGTGAGAAAATTGCCTTAGGCTGCTTCAACTTCCCATTCCCGTCCTCTATCAAATGCAATGCAGGACGTCTACATATTTCTTCCAAGTCCAATCTAGCTTTTGGATTGTCTTTCGTCTTTCCCTTTACGTCCATTACAGTATTAATTATGTTGTCAAACACATTCTTCTCGATATGCATGACATCAAGGTTATGTCTAATCAGATTGGTGCTCCAATATGGAAGATCCCAGAATATACTCCTCTTCGTCCAGTTATGAGTGCGACCAAATCCGTCAAACTTGTAGTCCGTGGCAGGCTGCTCAATAGCTCTTGTTAAATCTTTTACCGCTTCCCATATCGTGTATCCGGGCCACCTTGGCGGAGGATTAGCCTTCTCCACAACGCCAGCACGAAAAGCATTCTTGTTCCTCCGGTACGGATAATCCTTCGACAGAAATTGTCGATGACAATCGAAGAAGCACGGTTTGCCTCCGTGTTTCAAACGGAAAGCCTTAGTGCTGTCCATACAATACGGATATGAAAGACGACCATGCGTGCTCCATCCAGATAACATTCCATAGGCCGAAAAGTCGTTGATGGTCTACATAAGTGCTGCCCGTATCTGGAAATTTTGTTTTCTAGATACATCGTACGTGTTGGAACCTACTTCCCACAACTGATTCAACTCATCAATCAACGGCTGTAAATACACATCGATGTTCCTTTTCGAATTGTTCGGACCTGGGATAATAACGGTGAGAAACATATACGGAGTCTTCATGCACATCCAAGGCGGTAGATTGTACGGGGTGACGATCACAGGCCAGCACGAATACTGCGACCCCGAAAGTCCGAATGGGGTAAAACCGTTGGAGCAGAGACCCAGTCTGACATTACGCGGATCAGAAGCAAAATCTGGATACTCTCGATCAAAGTGCTTCCATGCTTCTCCATCAGATGGGTGATCCAACACTCCTTTGGTATGTTTTCGTTTATGCCAACTCATATTTTTTGCAGTTTCCTTCACCATAAACAACCGCTGTAACCGCGACGTCAACGGAAAGTAGTGCATCGAAGAGGTAGGCTTCCTGGCACCGACATACTTTTCTCTGTAGGAACGAAATAGTAAAGCGTAATACTCTAGAGGGGGGGTGAATAGAGTTGGCAGCGGAATAATGCTAAATAAAAATGTTAGCAACATAATTACAGAATATTAATCATAACTGAAATAATGTAAAAGCAGAATTAAGAGAGCAAACGCAAAGACAGCGATGTATACTGGTATCCCTCTGTTGAGGACTAATCCAGTCGGTAGAACTCTTGCTACCAGTTGAATCCACTATTGGAAAAACTGCAAGTTTTCTTACGAAGTCCTTGCAACTTCTACAACGCGAGCTTTGATACGAAGAACTCGTCCAACTTCAAATGTGAAGAGGTATTCTTCAATCAAGCCTTCTGATTACAATCTCTCAGAAACTTCTAGACCGTAGCGCACTGGCAAATTGACTAGAGGATTGTAACTGGCTTGGGATCTGAAATTGTAAGCTCTAGAAAAACTCTTTGGAAGACTGAAAGCTTTAGATAGAGAGAAGATTGAAAGTGAATGAGTGAGTTGAAATGATCGAAATCCTTCTCTATTTATAGGAGTTCCAAAGGCAGACTTCTGTCAGAATTCGGGCAGAATTCGGGCAGAACTCTTTGAGCAAATCTCGGTCAAATTCGCAACTGCAGGAGGACCAAGTTCCAGAGTTTCAAAATCACAACGGCCACTAACCGAACTCTGGCCGAACTCTGGCCGAGTTCTGTCAGGGCTAGGTTAGGGTTTTAAAAATGGGTTTTGGTGATTTTTGAAAACCTTTTTGAAAACCTTTTTGTAAATATTTTGATAGGTCATTTTTAAAAAATATTTTGAACTATTTTGGGGATAGCCTATTTGCCAGTACGACTCGGTGTACAACAAATTCCTAGACTCAAATAAAATGAAAAATTACATTACATAGGAAATACAGACTCGAGTAGGCAAACAGATCTTCAGTCTTGAACGGAGTGGATAGCCAATCTTGCTTATGTCCAAGTAACCGAGATGTTCCAACTAGCTTTGTATATCCAGACAGAGTTTGATCAGTTATTAAAATCAGGTTGACCATATGACCAATGGGCCAACAATCTCCCCCATTTTGATAATTGACAAACTATGAATGATATAACATTAAGCTTGTTCAAAAAGAATCAAAACGTGAAATTATTCAAGTCCTGTATTTAAACTTAAAAAAAAATGTTAGATCTTTAATTTTCTCCCCCTTTGTCACTTAGCAAAATAATTGCACAAGAGAAGGCTCCCCCGTATTTAATGCAGAAGGCTCCCCCGCAATTAATGCATAAGGAACAAAAAGTGAGAAAACATAAACAAATAAAACATAAAGAGTAGATATACATCATCATAGGCATGTAAAGTATCTACAAATTATTATAACATGTATGCTATTGTCTCTAAAGAATATTATCACAGGCATGCTATTTCACGGGCAGTTTGTAATGAAGAAGCAGTATAAAGAGATAGTGCTAAAACAAAGTGCTGAAATAAACTGGAATGTCATAAATGAAACACCATAAGCATGTCCATGAAAAAGTTCTGAAACAAAGTGCTGATAAAAATCAAAAGTACTGATAAAAAGAAAAACTGATAAAAACTTGGAATGTTGGAGCATTTCCAAGTATACAATAGAATATCACTAAAAAATCAAATCACATCTCCTCATCACTATCCTCATCAATATCATCATCAGCAGCTCGGCCAGCATGACCGGAAGGACCAGCACCAGAAGTACCAGCGCCAGAAGGATGAGTAGGGGCGCCAGCATAGAACTCACGAACGTAGTCACGAGGTGCACGATACCAATCATAGGCGTTACCTGGCTGGAAGTAGGCATGGACAGCCTCATCCTCATAGCGGTAACCCGAAAAAGCTGGATCTCGAGGGATAGAGCCGGCAGAATGACCAGTCTGGGCAAAACGCAGATCAGCCAAGGAGTTTGCCATCGCTTGGTAACGGGTGACGTCACGGAACTCACGCTCGCGAGCCATGTCCATCAACGAGACGTGCAAAGCAGATAAGTGCTGATGTATGCCCTCAAATGTCATGGCATACTGATGAGGTGGTGGAGGAGGTGCAGTAGGAGGAGCAGTAGGTGGAGCTGAAGCAGTCCGGCTGCGACGAGATAGCTGAAGAAACTTGGGCTCAGAGTTCTGAGTACAAGTCGATAGATCGATCTCAAATCGCTGAAAGATACGAGGGAGAATCATCGCGTAAGAGAGATTTCAATCTCTAGTACGACATCGTCCCATCATCTGAATGATAGTCTTAGGGGTGGAAAAAGGAATCCCCTTAAGAATATGGTACATGGCGGACAGCTCAAGTGAGGTCACATCATCTTTGGAAGTGGATTTGGGAAGGATAGTAGAGTAGATGATGCGGTGCAATTCGTAGTTGAACAAGTTCAGGTTGTTAGCCTTGAACTTTCCAGAGCGTACTCTGTCAGGAGCACAGAGTTCCGCTTTGAAACTAGTGAGTGTCGTGCCTTCGGGAAACTCAAATTCCGTGATGTCTACTAGCGGTTCACCTTCATTGGGAATACCAAGAATCTCTGCTAGGAGGGCATCATCGAACTCGATGTCGATGCCTCCAACACGTGTGCTCACAACAAAAGTGTTAACTACGAGATTGCAATAGAATAAACGAATGGCATTAGTAGCTATCGGAAAGCACAGTTTAACAAATAGGTGTAACCCTAATGCCTTAAAGAAGTGACGATGATCGGGAAATACCGTCCATTTGATCGGAGTGCCGCCGTATATGGATCGGGTGGAAAAGTCACCGTACCATAATAGGGCTTGATCGAGGGTTTGAAAGAAGAACCCATCGAAAGCGCCGTCGCTCGTTTGGATCGGCGAAAACAGTGAATCCGTGTGAGGATTCGAAGACGACCCTTCCTCACTAGGAGTGGTCTTCTTCCTCTTAGATGGATTAAATCTAGGTGCCATTGGAATAAAAAGTACAAATTGAAAGGTGAAGAGAGAGGGAGTTATACCTCACGAAAATAGGATATGTTGTAGAGAATGTCGATCTCCGCACGATTCCAAATTTTGGAGAGATTTCACCAAGTAGATTGGAAGGAAAGGATTGGTGAAAAGCTAGGGTTTGAAGACTCGGGACGGCTGCTGCTGCTGGTTGAATTGGTTTGGAAGCAATGAAAGAGAAGAAGCTCTCGGGTTCTGGATATATACACAGATACCCTCAACCGAACTCGGGCCGAATTCGGTCAGAGCTCTGGCCGAATTTGCCTAGGGTTCTTCAAAGTTGATTTAAGCCACTTCTTTTTCATTGTCTCATTTCAAATATTTAATTCAAAGATTAGTTATTTTAGCCTTCAAATAACATAATTAATAATATTTTATGAATTAAATATCTTTACACAGCGACTGTCTCAGATTAGCTGTAGGAGTACTGTCCCAGCTGGCGGAGGTTCACCGGAGAACTCTTAAATACCGCTTCGCTTCAACCGTAGTTATGGTGACAGACAGACTCTTTATTGGCTTGTCTCTAACACAGTTTTTGCGTATTTAAGATATAATCATAAAACAAAATCAATTAATATTATTGACGTCCAAAATTCCTAATTCTCGACGTAAATAATTGAAACGATCTTCCGCTAGAGGTTTAGTGAAGATGTCAGCTAATTGATTTTCAGTATCTATGTACACAAGGTTTATATCTCCATTTTGATGATGATCTCTAAGAAAATGATGTCTAATCTCGATATATTTAGTACGAGAGTGACATACTGGATTCTTAGTCAAATTAATAGTGCTCGTGTTATCACAGAAAGTAGGAATATGTGTGTAAAATAAATCATAGTCTTCTAGGGTTTGTTTCATCCACAAAATCTGAGCACAACAACGTCCTGCGGCGATGTACTCAGCCTCTTTTGTTGATAGGGCTACAGAATTTTGCTTTTTACTAAACCAAGAGACTAAAGCTTTGCCTAAGAAATGACATGTGCCACTTGTACTTTTTCTATCAACTTTGCATCCAGCAAAATCTGCATCCGAATAACCAATAAGGTCAAAGGACTTAGTTTTGGGATACCACAAGCCAACAGAAGAAGTGCCTTTAAGGTATCGGAAGATACGCTTAACTGCGGACAGATGTGATTCCTTTGGGTTAGCTTGAAAATGTGCACACAGGCAAACACTAAACATTATATCTGGACGACTAGCAGTTAAATAAAGTAAACTACCAATCATACCTCGATACTTACGTGTGTCGACTGGCTTGTCTTGTTCATCTGAATCAAGCTTTGTTGAAGTTGCCATCGGAGTGCCAATAGGTTTGACATTGTCTATATCGAACTTCTTTAGCAAGTCTTTTGTGTACTTGGCTTGATTTATGAATGTTCCATTATCGGTTTGTTTGATTTGCAATCCGAGAAAGAATTTCAGTTCTCCCATCATGCTCATTTCAAACTCATTCTGCATACACTTAAAAAATTCTTGACAAAGAGATTCATCAGTGGATCCAAATATGATATCATCAACATAGATTTGAATTAAAAGCAGCTTGTCATTAAAAGATTTAATAAAAAGTGTAGTGTCAACCTTTTCTTTTGAAAAACCGTTGTCAAGTAGAAAAGAGCTTAGACGATCATACCAAGCACGAGGGGCTTGTTTCAAACCGTATAGAGCTTTCTTCAACTTGAAAACATGGTCAGGATTTTTGAAATCCGTGAAACCCGGAGGTTGTGCTACAAAAACTTCTTCTTTTATAAAATTATTTAGAAAAGCACTCTTGACATCCATTTGAAAAAGTTTGAAATCATGAAAACATGCAAATGCACATAACATGCGAATGGATTCTAATCTCGCAACTGGGGCATAAGTCTCATCGTAGTCGATACCCTCTTCTTGATTGTATCCTTGAGCTACGAGTCGAGCCTTATTACGAGTCACTAAACCATTCTCATTCAGTTTGTTTCGGAATACCCAACGGGTGCCAATGACCGGATGATCAACAGGCCTGGGAACAAGTTCCCAAACTTGATTCCGTTCAAATTGGTTTAATTCCTCTTGCATAGCATCTATCCAAAAACTATCACTACATGCTTCATCAATAGTTTTGGGTTCTAGCTGTAAAATAAATGCAACACTAGAAATAATATCTCTACAGGATGTACGAGTACTTACTCCCTTGGTAATATCACCAATTACCAAATCCTTTGGATGATTTGCTGTAAATTTCAACCTTTTTGCTTCATTCTGAAGGTAGCTGGTTCCTGGATCTTCTCTAGGAGGTTCAGCTAGTGCAGAGCTTGGTTGAGAATCAGCTGGAGTTGAGCTTGGTACAGATGTATTTTCGTCATTGTCATCAATCGTCATTTGATTTAATTCATCAAAGGTGACATTGATTGACTCTTCGATAATCATGGTACGTTTGTTGAAGACTCTGTATCCTTTGCTCTTAGCCGCATAACCTAAAAATATACCTTCATCGGCCTTTTCATCAAATTTTCCCAAATTGTCTTTTGTGTTAAGAATAAAACATTTACAACCAAAAATTCTAAAGTATGAAACTGAAGGAATTCTATCAAACCATAACTCAAATAGAGTCTTCTTCGATTTGGGTCGAATTAGAACTCTATTGAGAACAAAGCAAGCTGTGTTGACAGCTTCAGCCCAGAAATATTTGGGTAGACTAAACTGGTTTAACATCACTCTGGCCATTTCGGTTAGAGTTCTGTTCTTACGTTCCACAACCCTATTTTGTTGTGGAGTCCTAGGGCAGGAGAACTCATGAATAAAACCGTGTATGTCACAAAAATGCTCAAAATCAGCATTCTCGAATTCGCCACCATGATCACTTCTAATGCGAGTGATCATGTAACCTTTTTCATTCTGAACTTTCTTGCAAAAGGCGACAAATTCAGATAATACATCATTCTTGCGTGTCAAAAAATATACCCACGTGTATCTAGAGAAATCATCTACAATTACGAAAGCATAAAGTTTACCTCCGAGGCTAGCAACTCTGCTAGGACCAAATAAGTCCATGTGAAGCAATTGTAGAGGTCTAGTAGTACATACTGCATTTACTGACTTGAAAGTGGATCTGGTAGCTTTGTTCCTTTCACATTGACTGTATACCGAATCCTTCTTGAATGTAATGTTCGGTAAACCGCGTACTAGCTTCTTTGTGGATAATCTTGATATTGTATCCATATTAGCGTGACCGAGTCTCATATGCCACAGATGACTCTCATTACTCTTGGCCATTAAGCATCTACCTGAAATGTTAGTTTCTTCTAACAAATAGAAAACATATATATTGTCTTCCCTGATACCTTCAAAGATAGTACTACCGGTTGAGCTATCAACTATAGTACATTTGTCTTTACCAAAGTTGATGCCATAACCATGATCAGCTAGATGACTTATGCCGAGTAGGTTATGTTTCAATTCGGTAACCAGACAGACATCCTTAATTACAGGATAGGGAGACTTACCAACATCACCGATACCAATAATATACCCTTTCAAATTATTACCGAAGGAGACATAGCCTTCCTTCTTTTTCTTCGACAGTATTGCAAATAGGGTAGCATCACCGGTCATATGCCGTGAGCAACCGCTGTCGAGGATCCATTTGCTTCTAGCATGTGAAGGGTGTTCCACCTACAAAACAGTTTGCAGATGAAACCTTTGGTACCCATTTCTTGTAGGGTCCTGAATTGTTAGCCTTAGGTATCCAAGTATAAACATTTAGATCTGCAAGCTTTCTCATTCTACATGTAGATGATATATGACCAATGAGGCCACAATAATGACATTGTGCATGTCGAGTGTTGAAAGCTGAGTGGTGTGCATGGTTGGTAGGTTTGGATTTTCTAGTATAGAAGAAAGCATACCTATAATCTTGTTTGGGCTTGACCTTTTGGGGTAAAGGTTTGATAGGGTTAGGTCTGACAGTGTTTGGCTTGAGAATGTTCCGATTTCTCGGTAAGTGACACGTGTTAGGGTAGGAAGCAGCAAGCTCAGGCTGTTTTCCTAGCCTAATTTCCAATCTTTTGGAAGTGTCATACAACTTAGTATAATCAGAAGTAAGTGATTCCATTCTGATTTGTGCACATTGAAGCCTTTTCTTCTCTATAGAAAGTTCTTCCTTGAGTTGGTCAATAATTTTGTCTTTCTCTTCAGATGACTTGGTAGTCTCGTGTAATAAGAGCTTTATTGAAGAAAGCTCACCAGACTCACTAACATTATTTCTAACCTCAGCTAGTAGGTCGGTAAGTCTACCTATTTCACCTTTGTACTCTTTGAGTACCTTCTTAGAGGTCTGATACTTACTACGCAGTTTCCTGTAATCAGTCATCAGGTCACTGAAGGCATCTCCTAATTGCTCAAAGGTGAAGTCATCATAAGTTTCTACAGGTTTAGTAGGTACCTGATCGGTTGCCATGAAGCATACATTTGCAGCATCCTCTGAGTGTTCGTCTTCTGAGTCGCTGGCTTCACTTTCATGCCATATGCTGGTGTTGGCATATTTCCGAGAAGTTGATCTTTTCAGGTTCCCTTTATCATACCTGTTGTTCTTCTTGCTCGATGATGAGTTTGTGGGACAATCCTTCTTCACGTGTCCCTTCTTCTTGCAGCCATAACAGACAGCATCTTCTTGGTACCAGTTGTTGCTGTTGTTCTCTTTGACTCTCTTCTTATGTCTCATGAATCTTTTGAACTTCTTTGCTAGGAGAGCTTGATCTTCAGCGTCATATCTACTGCTGTCTGAGTCATCTTCAGCAGCTTTTCTGTGCTGAGCCTTGAGGGCGATAGTCTTCTTCTTTGGTGCAGGCTCTTCAAAATCTTGTAGCTCCAGTTCATGAGTAAGTAGTTTACCCATGAGTACTTCGAGGGACATAGTTGTGAGGTCGTTCCCTTCAATGATTGCAGTAGCCTTTGGAATCCAGTTCTTGGTGAGAGCTCGCAGGAGTTTGCGAATCTTTTCATGGTTACTGTAATCTTTGCCTAGGGAGGACAAAGAATTTACAAAATCCAAGAATCTCTCGAACATTTGTGTGACTGTTTCGTTGGGCTTCATTTTGAACGCCTCGTACTCTTGAGTAAGTCTGCTGACTTTAGATTCCTTGACTTGAGTCGTGCCTTCATGTGTGACTTCGAGTAGCTTCCATACTTCATTGGCCGTTGTGCAGATAGACACCCTGTTAAATTCAGTTCTGTCTAAAGTACAAAAGAGAGCATTAATGGCACGTGCGTCAAGACTGGCCCTTTTCTTTTCTTCCTCTGTATATCTGCTATGGGAGTTTTCAACTAAAACTCCATCAACATTTATACGAGGTGGCTTTTGATAGCCATCAAGAATAATGGACCATAAATCAAAATCAAGAGATTTCAAGAAGAAACTTATCCGTGTTTTCCAATATGTATAATTTGTACCATCAAACAGTGGGGGTCTGTTTGTGGCCTGGCCTTCACTTGTGAATTTCACAGTTGTCATGTGTTGTGCTGTGATCTATATAACAGTTAATTAAAAAGAATAAATAATTGCACTGTTACCTTTGCTTTACCTGTAACACCTGCTCTGATACCAATTGTAGGAATGAAATAGTAAAGCGTAATACTCTAGAGGGGGGGTGAATAGAGTTGGCAGCGGAATAATACTAAATAAAAATGTTAGCAACACAATCACAGAATATTAATCACAACTGAAATAATGTAAAGGCAGAGTTAAGAGAGCAAACGCAAAGACAGCGATATATACTGGTATCCCTCTGTTGAGGACTAATCCAGTCGGTAGAACTCTTGCTACCAGTTGAATCTACTATTGAAAAAACCGCAAATTTTCTTACGAAGTCCTTGCAACTTCTACAACGCGAGCTTTGATACGAAGAACTCGTCCAACTTCAAATGTGAAGAGGTATTCTTCAATCAAGCCTTCTGATTACAATCTCTCAGAAACTTCTAGACCGTAGCGCACAGGCAAATTGACTAGAGGATTATAACTGGCTTGGGATCTGAAATTGTAAGCTCTAGAAAAACTCTTTGGAAGACTAAAAACTTTAGATAGAGAGAAGATTGAAAGTGAATGAGTGAGTTGAAATGATCGAAATCCTTCTCTATTTATAGGAGTTCCAAAGGCAGACTTCTGTCAGAATTCGGGCAGAATTCGGGCAGAACTCTTTGAGCAAATCTTGGTCAAATCTGCAACTGCAGGAGGACCAAGTTCCAGAGTTTCAAAATCACAACGGCCACTAACCGAACTCTGGCCGAACTCTGGCCGAGTTCTGTCAGGACTAGGTTAGGGTTTTAAAAATGGGTTTTGGTGATTTTTGAAAACCTTTTTGTAAACATTTTGATAGGTCATTTTTAAAAAATATTTTGAACTATTTTGGGGATAGCCTATTTGCCAGTACGACTCGGTGTACAACAAATTCCTAGACTCAAATAAAATGAAAAATTACATTGCGTAGGAAATACAGACTCGAGTAGGCAAACAGATCTTCAGTCTTGAACGGAGTGGATAGCCAATCTTGCTTATGTCCAAGTAACCGAGATGTCCCAACTAGCTTTGTATATCCAGACAGAGTTTGATCAGTTATTAAAATCAGGTTGACCATATGACCAATGGGCCAACATTCTCTACCACATGCCTTGTAGCGATCGACACCACAAAATCTGCAGGCGTCTTCATCCTTGTCGTCTTTGTAGTACAACATGCACCCGTTGCGACATGCATCAATTTTTTCGTATCCCATCCAGAGCGATCTAACCATCCTCTTAGACCGGTAGAAGTCTTTAGGCAACTTCACACCCTCAGGCAATATTTCTATAAGCAACTCCATAAGACGGTTGTAGCAATCTTGCGATATGTTAAAATCGGACTTGATGCTCAACAATCTTGTAACGACCTCCAACGGTGAATAATCCTCACAACCAGGATATAATGGAGTCCTTGCATTCTCCAGCAACTCCATAAATTGTGCAACACCGGGGTTCGGTGCCTCCTCAGGTGCATCATGATCATCCGGATCGAAACTAGGCCCGGCCGCGTCGAAAACCATGTTCACCAACCCATCGTCGTAAGGAGGATTGTTGTGGACATCCACAATGCTAATGACACAAGTTCTCCGTGCTCGCTCCACTGATAGTAATTCGGCGTAAAACCCTTCGAGTATAAATGATACGTGACATCCACTTCTGGATGATATTTCAAGTTGCGACATCTCACATACGGACACTTAATTTTGGTACCTTCCATGTACTGAGGGAACGCCTTGGCAAACTGCAGGAACTGGTGTACACCCTCTATGAATTCATCCCGCACACCGCACATGTCATCAGGATGATGGTTGTACATCCAAGTACGATTCCGCAGATAGTAATTCAGCTCCATAATTCTGTAAGATAGATACATCAAGGTAGTGAATGATATGCAAGTGTCAAAGCTTTGAAATAGTAGCTCAACCGAGGGATATAGTTAATTGGAGAAAGTTACTGGGGAAAATGAAGACCGACATGAACTGATGACGCACGAAAATGAAGGTCTCAAAGCTGGAACAAGTCAAGTTGTGCTTTGAAAAAAGAACTCTTGTAAGCTCTTTGTTCACAAAGCAAGCTATAAATAGAGAATACAGAACAAATAACGAGTTCATAACTCAAGTATAGAGCATACAAGAGTCGTAAACTCGAGAGATGTTCTGCATTCGTTATATCTTGCTTTGTGCACAAAGAGATTAACAAGAATAGAACATATCCAAAACACAACTTTACTTGTTACAACTTTGATCCCCAAATTCTCGTTTGTCAGTTCATGCGGTCTACACTTTCCGCAGTATATGTACACATGACATTTTATGTCATAACCTTAATTTTCTATTTTTTATTATTATTGGTATTCTAATTAATTTTCAACCATTCAAAATTATTTTTCTATAAATTATTTCTCAAAAAAAAATTTATAGTGTAAATGAATATAATCAGAATTTTTCCAAATTTTCCCTCATGCAAAAATCTATTTTGCATTTTTCACTAATGCTTGAGTGTCAAACATGCATGGATGAGTGCCATTTGGCACTCATGCCTCATGACAAGTCTTAGAGGGCATTTTAGGTATTTCCTAATTTTTAATCTCTCTTAAAACATGAAGAATAAGGGAGAGAAAACCATTCTCTTCTCCTTCCTCTTCCTTGTAAGCCCTCTCCTCCCTCTCATTAATTCTTCTTCTTCTTCTTCTCATCTTCTTCTCCTCACCCCTTGCTGCTACTGCTGTTACTGCGGCTGCATTTGCTGCGCTGCTGCTGCCGCGGGCCGGCGCCGCCGGCCGACCTCCCTTCTCCATCTTCTCATTCTTCTTCCTCTTCATTCTTCCTTTCCTCCTTCTCCTTCAATTCATTTCAAATTTTTTTAGGTTTTGAAAATTTAACCCAATTTCAATTTGTGTCCTAGGTTTCTAATTTGGGTTTTGAAGGAATTCTTCTAGGAAGGACATACTCAAGCAAGGCAAGCCCTCCTACTCCTTTCTCTTGATAATTGGTTTTCTAAATTTTACTTCTTGAGTGTTATAGTATATATATAAATATACATTTCTGGAATTTCATTAATTCATGAACAAAATCCAATTTGTGAAATTACAAATGTGAGTGTTAGGAATAGTTTGCTAGAATTCACTTATGAATGTGTATACATAAATGTGTGAATTGGACACGATGTTGGACACATCATGAAAGAGAAGGACACTTCCGATAATTTTTTTTATGTAGTTGTTTTATTATAAACATTGATTTATATATATACATGCATACTAATATACACATGCATACTAATTTCAATAAGAAGTTGGCCCAACGTGGTGGTTTTGCACAATAGTGCATCTAAATATCTTCAAACTAAGTTTTATGGAATTATTTGACATTTATTTATATTAATTCAATTCTGTCCAGAAATTAATTAATGCTTAATTAGAGTAATTTTCACTTTATTAACCTAGAAAAATAATTATTTTGGCACACGGATACATACGTGATTTTGTGACATAATACTTAGACTAGTATGATGCACTCATGGACTGTAAATCGACCTTAGAAAACGAGAGTACGTTGCACTACTACTTAGATATTTATTTTGACATACCAATAATTCTCTTTTCATTGAAAGTGAAGTTAAAACCAATTAACCACCCTACAAGTCACATTATAGATAGATTGCATGTGTTATGGACTAATCCACTATTAGCATGATTTCAAGTATACTTAGGGATGCCTTAAATTAACTTTGAGATAGGATGATTAATACTTATTTTTAGCATAATGTTCAATTCTGTCCAGAATTTTAATTAGGCTTAAAATTACCTTTTTGACCTTAAAAATATGGTTTAACTTGAGAATTTTGTATACCGGTCTGCTATGGTAGCTACGTGCTAATTTTACATGTCTTAGATTACTTTTCTATATTCTTGATGAGTTAAATACAATATCTAGTCCATAGTAGTTCCCTAAAATCATTTTCATTACTAAACAAACTCGTTATTGTTCTTGACAAGCTTAGCATTTTGTTAAAGCCTTGCAAACCAAGAATAATTGCACGCTCCCTTGCCTGCTAGGTAAGAAAGCTTTATTTTTGCATAGCTTTATATATTGCGTGTTGTCGGTGTTGAGAGTTGCTCCACCGAAGGGGTCGGCGTACCCGGTTTATATTTGCGTGTTGCCGGTGTTGAGGGTTGCTCCACCGAAGGGGTCGGCGTACCCATTTATTATTTCCTTGCATTTATATGTTTTGGAATATTTTTGGGTCAGTAAATACAAAGAAGACTCTGTCAAAATTTTTGAGAATTTCTAGAGTTAGTCTATTTTCTGACAAACTCGAATTTCTTGGAAATTTTGACTCTAGTTCTAGACCACTTGAACCATCCATCTCCGACCTATAATATCGGAAGGATTTCTGGAATCATGTCCAATTGGATATCTTAGAATTTTACCTTGATTCCAATATTTCTCGGACTACTTTAGTTTCGGAAAAGACGAAACTAATATTTGAAAGCGACTTGACTTCTAGGACTCCCGTTTGGGAGATAGTTTCTCTGAAGTCTAAATGTTTAGAATAGGTTGCATGGGGTTTTGGGAGAGAAACCGTTGGATCACACCCGGCTGACTTCTTAGCAATATTATTTTTTATTTTTGTACTGATCAGTCCCTGATACGGTGTTCGTGCGGCCGTGCGAATATCCGGGGTGAGGCTTAGCTCACTTTCTTGATCGCAATTGGACATCCAGGTCCTGAGTTTCAGCTCAGCTATCCATTTGCACATTACCCTGAGTTTCATCTCAGAATATTTGTTAATTCATTAGATATCCAGGCCCTGAGTTCAGCTCAGCTCTCTAATGAATGGGTTCGATATTCTTGGAAAAGTCCAAGTCATACGAACTTTTTGATTATAACACATGATGCGATGACTCGACCCGATGATTCAAAAACCACTCATGATGTTATCTTGCTTGTAATCACATCAATATATGTAGTACAGACGGCTGGAGTATCTAAGCACCTACCCGTTTTGTACGAGCCTGATCCCGGACAAATGGGGTTATTGTTGAGATGCTAGGCGAGTGTGTGTGATCCAGAAAGTTTCTCTAAATTGCATTTAGGTCTAGAAGATCATGTCGTGTCTTTGTGACATTAAATTGATAATTACTTACTTCTTGCACAAGTTAATTGTTCAAGTTTACTCTATTCACTGGTCATATCATTCTACGTTCATAACTCTTTCCTTTGACTGAGGGCTTGCTCGTCGTATTGACGACCTAGTTTTGTTCACTAGGGACTGAAGAAGAGCATGATGTGGATCAGGCGTACACTGAGGATGATCTCTATGAATGAAGTGGAACGGATGGAATGTAGTTTCATTTTGATAATATTTTCAATTATGTATTGAAGACTATGAATCAATCATATGTTTGAAGACAGTGAACTAAATATGTAAAATATGTGTTTTGATGAATTCTAGACCAAATATGTAATATTTCTGGATAAATGAATGTTATGTTATTTGTGGAATTCTGTGATTATGCCTTATAACTATGCCTATCCCGGACCTTACAGGCGAAAATCGCAGGGTACAATTCGGTACTCATTATACAGTTGCGTAGCCTGGGGAGAAGTATCACGTGCCTCATGTCATCCTGGGAACCGGGGCGTGACACGTCTCTTTTGGTTGGTGGCCTATGCAGGTCTAGTCTTTAAGGATAGTGTATAGGTTAAGGAGAATGTATAGGTAGATAATAGATACTCTAAGGACTCACATGAAATACCCCAGGACAGAAATGTTTAAATTGAAGATTGAATTTCCTAAATTAAAGAATCGAGGAATATGTAAGGATTTGGGATATGAATCTTGATTAAACTTTATCTAAACATTGATGATGCATTGTTTCTTGTCATAGATGCCTAATTTGAGGATTTTTGGGTATAGGTCATGGCCCGATTTATGCCAAGCATCTTTTGGGACGGGAGTGACAGAACCTTTTACGGTTACGAGCAGTTCGCCCGGAAGGCCTGGCTAGTGGTAGACGATGCGGAACTCCCAGTATTCAGAGTTTACTTTCATCGCCTGCGTCCCAAGATCCGGGACATTGAAGATGGAACGAAAGTTTATTTTGAGAAAGAACTGCGTTTGATGTTCTTCCTTGCGAAGGACGGTCCCTCTCCCTTCACTTATGGGTATGATGGGACCATCAGCGAGTGGGAAGAGACCAACCCCTACGACAAGATTTTGGAGATCACTTACCTGAAGCTGACTAGGGGTTAGTCAGGATCACTGGGAGATGGGGTAGTTTTGTCTGCTGTACAACATTTTGACGGATCAGCAGATATATGTATATGTATGTGTAGAAAGATATATTGTAGAGGTGTAGAGGGAGAATTTTTGTCTGTTGTATTATATTTTAGAAATTACAACAGATGTATATAGTTTTGTATAGGGTTAGAGTATAGAAGTCGTAAGGACTTCTTTGTGAAGAATATTGTAATCCTGTTTTGTGCAATGAATGAAATATGCTTCTTTTGGCTTGACTATCTTAATTGCGATTGTTTTTTTCTCCTTTAGCAATTAATTTCTTTAAGTTTCTCTTTTAAATTTTGCATTAAGAATTTTCCCATCCTTAATATTTAGGAAATGTCTTCTTCACCAAATCCCGACACATAGCAAACGGAAACCACCAAAATGCGTCCGACAGACGCTATAGAAAATTTTTAGAAAATCTTGGCAGCCAACACCCAACAAATCCAACTTTCCCAAGCTGTGTCTGCAAAGCTACTGGAAAGACTGGATGTCGCAGCTGCTCCTAAAGCTGGGACCCTTTCGGATTTCAGGACGATTAAGCCCCTAGAGTTCAAGGGGACTGAAACTCCTATGGAAGCAGCACAGTGGATTAGGACCACAGAAGGGTTGCTGAAGGGCTCGAAGATCGCGCCAAATGACATAGTGTCTCTTGTAAGGATTCAACTGAAGGACGTTGCCGATATCTGGTGGAGCTCCTTACACCCGGAGGAATCAGATGAGATTGTATCATGGGAGAAATTTAAGGAAGAATTTGAAGAGAGATTTTTTCCCCCAAATGCCAAGTTGGAGCTGGAAAGGAGATTCCTAAATTTGAAGGAGAATAAGACATCTGTCGATGTATACTCAGCGAAATTCACAAGACTAAGCCGATATGCTTCAAGCATGGTGACTACGGAGAAGGCAAAGGTGGTCCGATTCATGGAAGGGCTGGACGATAAGCTGAACATGAAGGTTGCCCCTACAAATGTCAGACTTACGCAGAAGTGGTCGAAGCTGCAAAAGACCATGAAAGGATGCAAAATGATAAGAACAACTCGAAGGCGGCAGGACAAAAGCGAAGTCTGGAGGCCAGCTCACCTCAAGGAAGGACTTCGGGACAAGGACAACAGAAGCGTGCTCAGCATGAGCAGAATAGAGTCACGCTAAGCTGTTCTTACTGCGGGAAGTCCGGGCATACAAAGAATAACTGCAGAAGACTTCAAGGGAAGTACCTGAAGTGTGGATCCTCCAACCACCTGTTGAACCAATGTCCCCAGAACAATAGAAGATCTGTAGCACAGAATAATACACAGGGACCAAGAGCTGCAAACCAAGGATTTCAACAAAGGACTTTCTTTCAAAGCAATGAGCCCAGGTTTAATGCTGTTGCAGCACCACAAGCACAAGGTCATGCCCCTACAGGATATCAGCAGCGACCGGCATTGGCACCATAGGCGCATCAATTCCATCAAGCTCAAAGGGCTAATCAGAATCACAACAACAGAAAGAAGAAGAATCACGGCCAAGCCTTTATGATGGATAGCAATGAAGCTAGAGTTGCGGGAGACGTGGTGACAGGTACTATACTCGCTTCTTCTAGCCCTGCATCAGTATTGTTTGATTCTGGAGCTACTCATTCCTTCATATCTGCATCATTCATAACTGAGTATAATATTGAGACTCAACCTCTAGCTAAAAAATTGAAAATCCTTACGGGCAATGGTGTAGTAGAAGTGAGTCGAATTTGTAGAAACTGTCCAATCAAAATGGGAGGAACAAGCTTCCGAACTAGACTATTGGTCTTTCCCATGGACAACTATGATATAGTATTTGGAATGGATTGGTTAATAGCAACCTCAGCAATCATTGATTGTGGTCAAGAAAAAGTTCAGTTTTCCTTACCTAGTAGGAAGTTGCATGAATTTGTTAGAGCCCAGAAGGAGTTTGACAAAGAAGAGTTAGAAAGGTTTGAACTTAGGAGTCTCATGAACCAAGTAATAGAGGAATGGCCAAGGGTTGTAGATGAGTTTAAGGATGTATTTCCTGATGAATTACCCGGATTGCCACCGGATAGGGCAGTTGAATTTAGCATTGATCTAATTCCTGGAGCAGCCCCAATTGCTAAGAAGATATACCCAATGAATAAGGAGGAACTAGCAGAATTAAATAAACAAATTAAGGAATTGCTAACTAAGGAGTTTATCAGGCCTAGTGTTTCTCCGTGGGGAGCGCCTGTTCTATTTGTAAAGAAAAAGGACGGGAGTCTGAGATTGGTGATAGATTATAGAGCACTGAATGAACTGAAAATCAAGAACAAATATCCACTCCCTAGGATCGACGAATTATTCGACCAACTTGGAGGAGCAACTGTATTTTCCAAAATAGATCTCAGATCAGGCTATCACCAAATGAAGGTTAAGAAAGAAGACATACCAAAGACTGCCTTTAGAACTAGATATGGACATTATGAGTTCTAAGTCATGCCTTTTGGATTGACAAATGCTCCGGCCATATTCATGGATTTGATGAATAGAATATTCTATCAATATCTGGATAAATTTATGATCGTGTTCATTGATGACATATTGATCTACTCGAAGAATGAGAAGGAGCACGAGGAACACTTAAGGATAGTACTTGAGACTCTACGACAGGAGAAGCTGTATGGGAAGCTGAGTAAATGCGAATTTTGGTTAAAAGAAATTCCTTTCTTGGGACACATAGTTAGTGGAGAAGGCATCACAGTAGATCCTAAGAAGATAAAAGCAGTTAAATCATGGCCTACTCCCAAGAATGTAGCTGAAGTTCGAAGTTTCGTTGGTTTAGGTGGATACTATAGAAGATTTGTGGAGAAATTTTCCAGAATAGTTGAGCCGCTTACTAGATTGACTCGGAAGAATGAGAAATTTGTTTGGACTGATAAATGTCAAGCGACATTTGAGGAATTAAAGGAAAGACTTGTCACAGCACCAGTACTAGCTTTACCCTCAGGATCAGGAGGTTACGAGATTTACAGTGATGTTTCTGGTAAGGGTTTGGGCTGTGTACTGATGCAGCACGGAAGGGTTATCGCTTATGCTTCGCGGCAGTTGAAGGTTCATGAGAGAAACTATCCAACACATGATCTAGAGTTAGCAGCTGTTGTGTTTGCACTAAAACTGTGGAGGCATTACTTGTATGGTGAACAGATCAAGATTTACACAGATCATAAAAGTTTGAAATATGTGTTCACCCAAAAGGAGTTGAATATGAGGCAACGTAGATGGCTCGAGTTGCTTAAGGATTTTGATATGGAGTTGGAGTATCATCCAGGCAAGGCGAATAAACTGGCAGATGCTCTTAGTAGGAGGCCTGAGGCTTTCTTTATGAATACGCCCAAGGAGATATTGGATGATCTCAGAAAAATGGGGATTGAAGTGATATGCCCAGTTGCAGATGGAATTTAGGAAAGTTTACAAATTCAATCATCCTTAGTAGAGAGAATTAAGGAAGCACAGAAGAAGGATGTGAAGCTGCAAAAGCTGTGGAGTCAAACTGAAGCTGGGGTACAAACTGAATTGACGAAGCATTCTGATGGATCCTTGAGATTCGGACGTCGTTTATGTGTACCGTTTGGAGAACTCCGGACTGAGCTAATGACTGAAGCACATAGTTCTCAGTACTCCATTCATCCTGGGAGTACGAAGATGTACCAGGATCTGAGACAAACTTTTGGTGGCATTGAATGAAGCGGAAGATAGCTAAATTTGTCTCGAAATGTTTAGTGTGCCAACAAGTGAAAGCTGAGCACCAATAGACTGCTGGACTACTACAACCACTACCAGTACCTGAATGGAAGTGGGAGCATATTACAATAGATTTTGTATCAGGACTCCCAAGAACACAGAAGGGTAACAACGCCATCTGGGTAATAGTGGATAGACTTACAAAGTCCGCGAGATTTCTACCATTCCGAGTTGGACAATCTACGGAACATCTAGCGGATATGTACATGAGAGAAGTTGTTAGTAACTATGGGGTGCCGGTAAGTATCGTCTCAGACAGGGATACTCGGTTCACCTCCAAGTTTTGGAGAAGCTTGCAAGAAGTCTTGGCAGTCGCCTGAAGTTCAGATCAGCATATCACCCACAGAATGATGGACAGTCAGAAAGGATGATACAAATTTTGGAAGACATATTGAGAGCGTGCTCTCTAGATTTCCAAGGATCATGGGATAACCATTTGCATCTGGTAGAATTCTCTTATAATAACAGTTATCAGGCCAGCATCAAGACGACGCCATTTGAAGCACTGTATGGGAGGAAGTACAGATCACCTATATGTTGGGGTGATGTTGGAGAACGACAACTTCTAGGGCCAGAGTTGGTCACTCAGACAATAGACATAGTCAAGGCAATCATGAGTCATCTTCAAGCTGTGCAGGACTGTTTGCCATTAAAATTCTTTGATTGTAATTTCAATACAAACAGAACAGTGTTACAATATAGGACTTTAGACGTAGTCCTAGGAGTACACTTTTGTTTATCTGGGTCCCTTGTACCGATGGAGCGAGTGATAATGCATTGACTCCGTTGATGAGCTGACGACGGTTATCGGTTCTCTGAAGGTTTGGATTGCTCCGGGTGCTGGAGCTTGCTGGGAGGAGGAAGACGTTGAGTGTTTGTATCTGCCTCTCTGGTGGTATGTTCCTTCGTATGTGTGTCTCTGTCTTGTCCGTGTGTAGGTCGGTGTGGAAGAAGGAAATGATCCCTCTATTTATAGCTGGGCAGGTTGGCTGCTCATGCGCGCATATGTAGGATGCGCCGGTGCGTGGGGATGCCATGTGGAGATTGCTGATAGAGGCGCACGGGTGATGTGCCCTGATCGAGGGGTTGAATTCTTCATGTTGCTGTTGTGAGCCGGCACGTAGCAGAGGAGAAGATCTTTCTGTTGCTGAGATCTTGGGTGAGTTGAGTCAAAGGACACGTGTCATCGACCCATGGCTCGGAGATCTCGAATTTGATGGAGGGAATGATCTGGTAGGATGCGCCTAAGATTGGGCGCATGAGGAGACTTTGGCCCGTAACCTTTATGAGTCACGAACCATTCTGGGCGCATGGCTTTTGAGGCGCATGCAGGCGACTTCCTTTCTGTCTTTTGGGATCAGAGAGCAGTCTGGGGCGCATGGCTTTTGAGGCGTATGCAGAGCTTCAGATGGAGACTTTCCTTCTGTCTTTAGGGATCAGTGAAGAGTCTGAGGCACATGGCTTTTGAGGCGCATACAGATTTGGGTGCATGGCCGCGGAGACGCATGCGGGTGGTTGAGTGGCCACGTGGCGGTAGCCGTTGGAGTAAAGTCATGATGATGCTGACGTTGTCGACGCTTCGTCTTCTAAAAAAGCTGCCGACTGTTCAGACTTTGGGAGGCGTGCTGCCAACTTTGTCAGTTCAACATTTAATATTTGTGACATTTGATGGACAGCTGAAGGGGCGCGTCGATTGGCGTTCCACCGGGTATGGAGACGCATGGGGGCGCATCCTCTGTGATGCGCTCGGTTCTGAAGGATGCGTCTGTATGATGCGCTTGATGTTGAAGGACGCGTCTGTGTGATGCACGGTCTGGCCGGCGCATCCGCTTCATGAGACGTCTTTGATGGTACAACTGTTATGTTCCTCGAGTGCCTTAAATAGCCGTTTTGACTCGGCTGAATTCGAAGCATCTGGTTCATCCATTTAATGTAAATTCATTACACGGAATTCGGAGAGCCATCCACTTGGCGCATGAGTTTGATTTGCCCGGCCTATAAATAGTGGTATGGAGAGAGGGTTGGCCTCTCGTTCTCTCACGTCTTTCCGACATGAACTTGTGTGCTCGAATGCATCCTGTTGAAGAAGTGCTCCCGAGAGTGAAGATAAGACGCCATGTCGTTGTTGATGCACTTGAAGGTGACTGTTACATCCAAAAGACGGAGTCGAGGGCTTCCGAGGCAGACGGAAGGTGCCTATTGCATCCAAAGATAGGGATGCTCGGGCCTCGTCTCCGTTGTGCAGGAAGAGCCGTAGATCGGAATGGTGGTGCCCTGACCGTCTTCCTTTGGCTTTTGAGGCTCTTTCTCTGGATGGGGGGTTAATTGCCACCCTCATCCTGCTCGGCCAGGTGAGCCTGGCTGGAAGAGTGGCACATAGCTGGGCTGCTGAAGGGATGCGCCTTGCTGAGGGCGCATGGTGGGATGCGCCCGGTTGAAGGCGTATGGTGATGCTGCGCCTGACTGGAGGCGCGTGGTGATTGCTGCACCTGACTGGAGGCGCATGATGGCTGCTGCGCCTGACTGGAGGCGCATAGTGGCTGCTGCCCGTAAACTTAGGATCTTTCCTTTGTAGAAGTTTTTTCTTTTTACAGCCTTCTCTAGACATGTAATAGACTTTTATATGAAAATAAAAAGTTCTCTTTCCATGTCTATATTTGTTGCTTTTGTTGTGAAGTATTTTGTCCGAGCTCTGGCGTATGTAGTATCCGGCGCATGGGCTTTCTGGTTGTGAAATTCTATGCTTCTACAAGACCCCCTTCAAAATTTTCAAAACTTTTGGATAAGTTTTGGAATACTTTGAATAAGAAGCATGGAGGTCAGGGCACATGACTGTTGGGGCGCATGCCTGTTCAGGCGCATGCTCCTCTCAGTTAATGTATATGATGATGCCTCGGTAACCGAAAAGATTAATGATAATCTTTTGGTTTTATTTGCTGTTATCTCTTCACAGAACCCGCGGCGACGGCTGAGATCACATATCATCGGGTCACGCGTGCGACCAAGCCCTATAAATAGGCAAGAGATGGAGAGAGAGAGTTCTTCCTCTCCTTGCTTTTGCTTTCTTCAGAGTTCTTCTTGAAAAAACCCCAAGACACCTCGCGGTGGTGCCGACAAGGGAAAGGAGCCGGTGGAGTATGCCGAGGGGGATGCCCCTATCACCATTGTGACTTCGGCCGACGTTCGCCCTGCTGTGACGGGTGGGTGTCATCTTTTCCACTACTTTCTTTGGTCTTTGGATCATGCGACTGAGTACGCGCATGGACCACTGTCCTCGCCGAGGTTTCACCCCGCCAACGTGCATAGGTTTAGGCCTTTATCATGCACCGAGGTTTAACTGCGGACGCACATGGGTTCACTCCCTAAATGCGTCGAAGCCTTTGCTGATGCGCATGGGTTTATACCCTGATGATGCGCTGAAGCCTTTGCTGATGCGCATGGGTTTATACCCTGATGATGCGCCGAAGCCTTTGCTGATGCGCATGGGTTTATACCCTGATGATGTGCCGAAGCCTTTCACTGAAGCATATGGGTTTACACCCAAATGATGCGTCAGGTTGCTTTGACACACTTTGTCTTCTTGCCTGACCATTGATTTTTGTTTTGCCAGTATCGATGACGATTCCGCTGCTGAATGAGGTCCTTCTGGATGCCTCCCTTTGTCAAATGGGAGTTGATTTTGACGAGGCTGTTGTCAATCCTGCCAAAGGTGTTATCTTACAGGATCAACCTCCTGAAAGGGTGCTGCAGATCCTGAACCAGTTGCCAACTTTTCTCCAGAGTATGATGGAGAGCGGAAAACTAAAATCTGCTGACTCCGGAGATGTGACCTTCTTGAGACCCGCCTTTTTGTTTGGTGATCGCCTGATCTCCACGGAAGCGAAGATACTGAAGGTCAAAGAAGACTGGTTCTTTTCGGCAAAAGGCATGGTGCTGTACATGCGACAACTCGACCGCCAGTTGCCGTTGACAGCCTTCTATCGTCTAGCTTCGAAGATAAGGATGTCCTGGGAACTTACTCCTTCTCAGGGAGGGGCTCTAGGAGGTGCTCTTTCGATTGATGCTACCTCAAATCAAAGGGATACCTTATCTACTTCATGAACCAGTCCTTCGTTCAGTTGCCGAACTTTGCATCCCTGGAGCCTCTACAGTGAGGTCCCAACTGACACTTTTGCCTTCAATGCTCCAACCTTCGCGAGCCGGATGTTGACATCGAAGGTTGTGTACCCGAAAGGTAGTTTTAGGGTCGAAGGTTGGTGTCATCACATCTCGAGGTGGGACGAGTTGACCACTTGGGTGCTTTCGAAGTTCAAGGCTGAGCTTAAGGAGATTGGGCTGACAGCCGCCATCCGTGCCATGCAGGCTGGCGTGGATCTCAATAAGCCTATGTTCCTTGCACTTTTGGAGTTGTTCAATACCCAGACTGGCACCTTTTACACTCCCGTGGGGGAGTTGGGGTTAGCTCTCCACGAGATATACGAAGTGTCCAAGCTTCCCGGGGGCTCGGAGCCGTACGAGGAATATTTCCCATCAAATGAAGAGATCCAGGTTCTGGAAAATAAGAACTCGGAGATGATGGCCGTCTTCAAGGAAGTGGCGAGCCATCATTATTTGATGCATCGGAAGGACAAAGTCAAGACTCAGCCTCATGTGACAGCTTGAAGGGATTATGTTTTCAAACAGGATTTGATGGATCCTTCGAGGATCCGGTTTACGACTCCGCAAGGGATGAAACCTGCGGAAGTGACGTCTGAGATAAGCCGGCTGGACGAGAGGACTCCTCGTTCCAATAAGGAGGGTGAGAATGCATATAGCTGCTTCTGGCACTGCGCGTACCGGATGTCGTCTAAAGCGGTGCTGACATCATACTTGATGATATGGCTCCGAGATTGTATGTTTGCGGGCGGATCTGGTGCCGTAGAGAGGGTACGTCGGAACCTTATTTTACCCGCCGTGAAGTTGGCCTTTGGACGACCTTTAGCTCTCCTCCCCGCGATGGTGTGTAACCTGTTGCGGGGTTTGAGGTCTTTTGCTGACGATGTGATCCACGGGAAAGGAAACAACGACAACTTTCCCTGGGCCGAGCTGTCCTTCCATTATCTTATGTGATGGTTGATTTTGCATCATCCGAACGTGATAAGTCCCGGTCCGGAGGAGGATCATGTTGAAGGAGATGCCTTCATCCGCCGCTTCTACAAGAGGAAGTGGTTATACACTGGCGTTCCCGTTTGCAGGAGGGTTTTGTCCTACCTTCAGGGGTGGGAGATTGTCAAGGTTGGCCCCATCTTCAAAGATTTTGAGGCCGATCAAGATTTAGTTGACTCGGGCGAAGATGCGATTACTTTGCCGAAATGGGATTTCCGTTAGTTGCAAAGCATTCGACCTTCTCACCTGGTCTACCGCAACCAAAATAGATGTTATCTGGAGCCATATCTGCCCAGCCGGTTCGCTCGCCAGTTTGGCTATACACAGCTGATGTTAAGGAATCCTAGTAGCAGTCTGGGGTTCATCGGTAGCTTGCTGGACGGAGCCCGGGGCTGGCAATATTACAATGCTGGGTGCACTGGTGTTCAGTTTACGGCGCCCGTTTACAACCCCCGGCCACAGATCCTGTATTCGGCCGCCAAGTTGTATTGCATTATGAATACTGCATCTCCTGGTTATGATAGGGAGACTAGTTTCATCGTTGGAACTCAGCTGGAGGCCACGGCGAATATGTTGATGGCAGCCCGATCATATCGTCCACCAGAATTGGCTGGATATCGGGCTGCTGCTGCAGCACCAGTGAGAGATCCGTCTGTTGGGAAGAGGCGGGCTGACACAGAAGCTGGTTCTTCTGTACCAAAACGGCCGAAAAGGACGTCGACTCCAAAGGCTACATGAGTGCCACTTGAAACGCCAGCGGGATCAGTTCCTGCTGAGGTAAGGCATCCTTTGTAATTCTGGTTCATCTTATCATTTTGGTGACTTATGCTTTTCTTCTTATAGGGATCGTCGAAGAAGAAGACCCGTGTTTCAAAATCGGGTGTTAGTAAACCGAAGGAGGTGGCAAGCTCTTTTGATGAGCGCATTCCACCGATGATAATGTCTCCCGTGGAGGAGAGTCCCAAAGATGTTCCTGCAGAGGTTTTAGTATCTCCTGGATTTGTTGAAAGAATTGCGGAGGTTGTAACAACTTCCGGGAAGGTACAATCTGCCGTGGAGGCCTTGAACGTTGAGGGTCCTACGGACTCGAGGCATCCTGATGATGAAGTGGACTGGAGTTCCTCGCCTTCCGATGACGTCCCTCCAGCGTTGCAAGAGTCTGTTGCGGGGGCAATAGATATGGTTGGAACAGAGGAGAGGGTTGATTCCCCTCCTTGTCATGATGAGGGGAGGTCAGTTGTATCATTGTCGAGTCCTACCCCAGTCTCACCCGTAGAAGTTGATGTGGCTACCGATCAGGCGGTAGCGACAGATCCTGTCCCTGCACAGGGACTTGAGAAGGATGAGACTCATCTGCCAGTCCTATCTCCCGGGGCGGGCCAGGAGATGAGTGTTGATCTTCCCGTTCTGCCGGGGGAGGTACTGACCGTTGATAGGACGTTGGGGGCAGAAGAGGTGGCCATTAACGTCGGTGGTTCCTCCGAACTTGAGAAGGGTAAGGGTGTGGAACCCTCTGTTGCTCATTCTACTTGGGGTACTATTTCGACGCCTGTGCCGGCTTCCTCTGTTCCTTCGGCTCCTCGGGCTAGCAGTCCGGCCCATGTTGATGAAGAGCCTATTGATACCGAGATTCCAGTCTCGCAGGTTGAGGTTAGGGGATCTTCTTCCGGTCCGCTAACTACAGCAGCCCCTCCAACTCCTTCTATGACGCCTGTCACGACCCGCACCCACTGTTAGGGTACGAGAACGTAACAACGCCCAGCCTACGCCGCAGTGTCGGCAGTAGAACGCAGTCCTAGGTCACATCATCTAACAATATAATGCTAAGCAGACACAGTCTCAATCACATCTAAGGTAGAGCATGATAAGGATAGATAAAACATAAAATCCAAAGAGATACATGAGATAGAAGTCTATGTGTCTAAGATACAAAAACCAAGAAATACATCTCAAAACTCAAATACAGTAATCCACAAAGTAAATACAACTTCAGACAAATGAAATAACTATCTAAACAACCTCTAAGGTGTCTCCTCTAGGCTAGCAGGCAACCTCCAAGCTATCTGTAAAATTTATCAATAGGTCTAGTCAGGACAGGAACGAGCACATCTCATCTAGAAAACCCAAGTAAATGACAGAGAACTATAAAGTAGTTATAGGCAGTTGTATTGATGAAAATGGCAGTTTATATTCAGGTGATGGTAAGAAAGACAGATAAGGTGCAAGAAAAGTAAATAACTAAACAAGAGAAGAATCATAGCAATGAAGTCTGTAAAAATAGAACTAGCTGAACCAGGGTAATATGATATGAAGTCCAGACAACAATGTAGACCAGTGTAACTCCAATATAAGTCCAGTACAAGATAAATCTAATACAAGATGAATCCAGTAAGGAACGATTCCAGTTATAGTGATCAAGGATTCCAGGGTGAGTCCAGCCTATACTCTAACAGTGTGTTTTAAAATACCGAGATCGACATGTAAATGGCTGTGGGTAATCGGCACACCTCTTACTGATCAGACGAGAGATGGCTATCATTCCAGTAGATTCCAGTAGGGGTGATTCCAGAAATGGGGTATGTCTACATGTCTTACTCTAGTATTTCCCCTCCCAGCAAGTGAATCCAGAATTCCAACACAATGATTCAAGATGAGTCCAGCCAAAATATAATGATACCAGTAAATGATTCCAGTAAATGATTCCAGTAAATGATTCCAGCAGGTGATTCCAGTAATAGAAGCCGGAAATGATGATACCAGTAATAGAGGCCAGAAAATAAATATGTGTCGTATACATGAATCCAGTAATATCTACACGTGTTGTAACAGAGAATCGCATACAACTAACTAGAACTGAAATACAGTAATTGACAAATAAATGAGAGAACTATCAGAGAATGTATTCGCCTGATAACCTGAACAACTGATAAGTATAGGGGGTCCAACTGAAGCCACCGAGTCCTATTTAAAGCAACACAGGTTACAAGGTGTCTGGCTCCTAATTAGAACAGCACAAGTCACAACATGTCCAGAAGGGTAATATAAAGCACTACAATGCATTCTACATGAATCTAGGTCAAACTAGGCCAAAGTCAACCCGTGGTCAACTCTGGTCAACTGCACTAGTCAAACTAGGTCAAACTAGGTCATGTCCTAACCCAGTAAGTCTTACTAGGCTAACCAAGACTATCCTAGCAAGCACACATCGATACAAGGCTATACAAGCCAACATACACCCAACTCTATATAGCATGCAATTATTCAATACTCAAATAGGCAAGAATTCACATTGGATATACACTAGGTAATCTATTACTTTAAGCTATATATGTCTACACATATATACACATGCATATATTGGTATTCAACATTAGGTCTATAATCATGGCATTTCAAATGGTTATATAAACTTATATATTACAACACAATATGCTAACATATATATAATATACATACATAGCTAAGTTAATTATATTCATAAATACTTATTTAAGAGGCTATGTGTGTGTATGTGAACATGGCAAAGGGACAAGTGAGGGTTAAATGGGCATACATAGTATATCATATCAAAGAGTGTCAAAGTGTAAGTGAACAATGTGTCAAGTGTGATAGTGTCAACATAGTGTAAGGGGGTACATGAGATAATATAGGATTTGTGTTAACATAGAACATTACATCTCATTATTTGTATATTGCATACATTACATCTATTATTACATTACATTCATGCTTGCATTTATTCATCATTCATTATTCTCTTGCACCACTATATGCACCATACATTACATACTATGGAACCTACATATTCATTACAAGCCATACTTATACATGCTTACATTAGATAGGATACTTACACCTCATACATCATTTATTTAACCATTTACTCATGCTTGTATTTTCTATTTAATTACATAATGTATATACATTAACATGGGTTAAAATCAAATAGAACATTATATTACACACAAGGGTGCACAAAATACATATGCCGAATAGTATCTCCTACTAATAATCAATACTATACCATCTCAGCATGAATTAAAATCTAGGATTAAAGTATGTTATAGATCTATGTGTTAGCTTTCCGAAACTTTAAACGGATCGCGTTTTCGTTTCCGAAAACTCCCGAAATCGTGAAAACACCGAGAACGCGTTTGTCTTTCGTACAGCTGACACTCAAATAAATCTCCAGAAAGTTACAGAAAGAATTAGGCCTATTAATACATGTTTTTGGAAAGCTAACTTCAATACGCTTCTTTTTTAAAAAATAGAAGATTAAACCGAGCTTTGAGCTAGAAGTTATGACATTTCTAAGTTAGGGCTGAAATTAAAAACGTGGATAAAAATCATGACGGATTTGGGTAGTTTGAGCCAAAAGAATACACAATATATATCCTAATTATCCACAACAATAATAGCAATAATAATATGAGGAACCACACTCACAAACTTGATTATATAATCATCATGAACCATTTATTACATATATAAATATAGATACACTCTCATTACAATATATATATATAAATCTATATATGTAACATGAACACATCCACAACACAAAGGACACTCCTATGACCTCCAAATGGACACAAATGGAGATACAACCATGGGGGTCATTCCTATGGGTTCAAAATAGACCTATATGCATGAGAAATAAAAAGGAGAAGGGATTTATACCTACCGGTAGATCGAATCGAAGAAAAACCTTCCCGGAGCGACACCGACACGTAGAGATTCCAAAAGGACACGAACGAGCTCCGAATCCTCCCAAACTTGGGTAGCTCCCTCCTTGGCTAGAATGGAGAAGGAAAGAAGAAGATTTGGTGGTGAAATGGAAGGATTTGGTGGAGAAATTGCTAGGAATTGCTCTCTAGGAATTTGGGAAAGAACAAGAGAGAGAAAAATAGATGGATAATGACAAATGGGAGGCTCAACCCTATCCTTATTGTGGCTGGCCATAAAGGTGGTTTTGTCCTATTAGAAAAAGTCCAAAAGCTCCTACTAACCTATTCTATGAGTATTAGGAAAGGGCTAATTGGTTGGGGCTAAATTAGTCATTCTAAAGTCTCTAATCACACTAACCTTATCCATAATAATTAGTCTAACCTCTAACTAAAATATTTCTATCATGTGGACTAAAATTAATATCATGTGGGCCATGCCTAACTAGTGTGTGGGTCCCACTAGAGTCAAACTACCCCCGGGATCCCGTTTCAAGTCGGATTGAGTTGAAATTCGAACCCGACTCAAATAACCCCAAAACAATATCATAAATAATAAAATAATATCAAAATAATTCAAAGAGGTCAAATGCAAAAATATCCTTAGGCCAAAAATGATATTAAAATATCATAATCACATGGTTAGGCTCTAGGTCAAACAGTCTCTAGGGTTTCACTAGCAAAACGTCAAAACCACAAATCATTGATTTAAATAATGTTAAAATGATTTAAAATTACCAAAAATCATATCATGAATTAAATATCATTATTGAAATAATTATAAACACAAAATTACAAAATTACCCTCATTTGGGAAACTGGGTGCTACAACTCTACCCACCTTAGAAAAGTTTCGTACTCGAAATTAAAATGTCCATACTCTCTCTAGGTCAAACCCCCACAATCAAAGTCCCAGATTAAAATAAATCATGTGATCAAAAGGACGACATACAGGGTCATGGCATACGGTGGTAGTGAAAGTCTCATCTAGGTATACTAGTCATGCTAACCGAAACGATCATAGGGTATCAAAACATACAAGCAATTTAGGGTGCTAAACTAGAGAAGTTACAGAAACAACAAACCATCAAAACTGTAAGGCGGTCTACCATCCTATATGAAACTGGTACTTATCAAAACAAAATAAAGGCAACTACCAATTATCTGAAAAAGGGTACAGAAAATCAAATTCAAAAATTAAGGAATTGAAAATCACTTGTATTGAAATCCAAATCACAATATATATATATATATATATATATATATATAGAGAGAGCGTTAGAGAGGAAAAACTAGCATTATGTAATGTTATGTGGTTTGTGTGTGTATGGGTGTATGTGAAATATACATGAAATTGTATATGAGCTATCCTGTTACACTACTCATGGTATATGGGTTAACAACCTACAATACACAACCTATTTAATCATAACATGCATGGCTAACCATAAACATCTATAAGAGGTAGAGATTTAGTTATGTATATACATATATTATAACATGTATGCCTAAGCTCTATATATATCTATACAAGTATGTGATCATAACATAGAGAGGAAAGGTTAGGTTACATGACAGCGTATACTAAGTTAGGGGGTGTGTGTGTCCTTGTACAGGGTTATAGCTTAGTATTGAAAGGTTAAACCCAGTTTTAGTTCAGCATTTACATACAAAATCTGAAAATAAGCTAACATTTAAACCAGTGTAATATTAACATAATGCAGTCTCAGATTTTACAAATTTAACATAACTTAACCAATTTCTCTAAAAATTAAAACTCTGCAGATATCATACATGTGCAGTTATGTAGACAAAACTAATAACATGAAATTTATATTTAAATTACGAATTTAAACTGGAATAGCAGAAAACCAAAAATATTGGGGTTTTGAAAATTTTAACATTAACAACATATTAATATGTATTTAGATAGGTGAAAATCAAGTGTAGCATGCATAAGTGTCAGAAAAGTATCCACTATATATATTCATATATATATATTCTCATGTCCCAATATAAAAATCAGATTCTATACCAAGACCAACATTAGATTCCTACCAATATTGCAAAACAGGTGATTGGTGTAATCAAGACGATTTATTATTATTTAATACAAGAATAATAGCAAGAAGGGAATAACTATAAAATCTATTTTGCTTATCTGTTTAAAAGAAGGAACCATTTTGAAATCCAGAGTTAAAATATCAAATCCAAGGTAAAGTCTAGCAAAATCATCGATTCATTGTATTAAGAAGAAATTCATAGAAGAAGTTACACGAAGGTTTATAAAATAGCTAAAGTTACTCCTAAGCTAAATAATAAGAAGCAAAACAAAACAAAACAATTAATAATTCCCTTTTTTTTTGAAGGACTGAAACAAAGTAGAGAAAACATGTTCGAAAATATTTAAGGTACAATCTGATAATCATATGCGTCTATCCACAATCATGGTACTCTAAATCCTCGTCATACTAGTAAGCAAGGCTACGATAATCACAGAGCCCTTGACTTATGCACATATCTCTAGAATCATGGTATTTAACATTTTTGCGGTGCCGCTAGCTTGGCTGCGAAAACCTTAAATTCTCACACCCGAGAAATATATCCAGAGTCAGACTATATGTCCTCACCATGCTGGTTAATGTGACTATAGAAGACTAGATTCCATAACATAGATGACATAGCCCATATAATTTCATCTTGTAAAAAAAAATAAATTAAATCAACAATGAATACCCATAAATCAAATCAAATTTATCAACGAACTTCAAAATTCAAAATGAACAAAAATCTATCAAAATACAACTCGGATGCAACAGCTATCATCAAGATTCAAAATTCGACAATCATTCATCAAAATCAATGAATACAACTCAAATTCAACCATAATCCATCAAAATCAAATTTAACAACAGTAAGTAATAATAAATCAAATCAAGGGAAAAAAGAGTTCTCAAATTGAAGTTAAAATAAGATTCTGAAGGGTCGTTCCGGGAATCTCTCAAGGGTTCCTAACTGTGATTGAGTACCTTCAAAATATATCCGAATCCTACTGCAGGCTGTAGTGGTACCCAAGTTCGAATACCACTACATAAACTCGACCTGCATGGGCCACCACTAAAAACGTGTCACGACCCGCACCTACTGTTAGGGTACGAGAACGTAACAACGCCCAGCCTACGACGCAGTGTCGGTGGTAAAACGCTGTCCTAGGTCACATCATCTAACAATATAATGCTAAGCAGATACAGTCTCAATCACATCTAAGGTAGAGCATGATAAGGATAAATAAAACATAAAATCCAAAGAGATACATGAGATAGAAGTCTAAGTGTCTAAGATACAAAAACCCAGAAATACGTCTCAAAACTCAAATACAGTAATCCACAAAGTAAATACAACTTCAGACAAATGAAATAACTATCTAAACAACCTCTAAGGTGTCTCCTCTAGGCTAGCAGGCAACCTCCAAGCTATCTGTAAAATTTATCAACAGGTCCAGTCAGGACAGGAACGAGCACATCTCATCTAGAAAACCCAAGTAAATGACAGAGAACTATAAAGCAGTTATAGGCAGTTGTATTGATGAAAATGGCAGTTTATATTCAGGTGATGGTAAGAAAGACAGATAAGGTGAAAGGAAAGTAAATAACTAAACAAGAGAAGAATCATAGCAATGAAGTCTGTAAAAATAGAACTAGCTGAACCATGGTAATATGATATGAAGTCCAGACAACAATGTAGACCAGTGTAACTCCAATATAAGTCCAGTACAAGATGAATCTAATACAAGATGAATCCAGTAAGGGACGATTCCAGTTATAGTGATCAAGGATTCCAGGGTGAGTCCAGCCTATACTCTAACAGTGTGTTGTAAAATACCGAGATCGACATGTAAACGGCTGTGGGTAATCCGGCACATCTCTCACTGATCAGGCGAGAGATGGCTATCATTCCAGTAGATTCCAGTAGGGGTGATTCCAGTAATGGGGTATGTCTACATGTCTTACTCTAGTATTTCCCCTCCCAGCAAGTGAATCCAGAATTTCGACACAATGATTCAAGATGAGTACTGCCAAAATATAATGATACCAGTAAATAATTCCAGTAAATAATTCCAGCAGGTGATTCCAGTAATAGAAGCCGAAAATGATGATACCAGTAATAGAGGCCAGAAAATAAATGTGTATCGTATACTAGAATCCAGTAATATCCACACGTATTGTAACAGAGAATCGCATACAACTAACTAGAACTGAAATACAGTAATTGACAAATAAATGAGAGAACTATCAGAGAATGTACTCGCCTGATAACCTGAACAACTGATAAGTATAGGGGGTCCAACTGAAGCCACAGAGTCCTATTTAAAGCAACACAGGTTACAAGGTGTCTGGCTCCTAATTAGAACAGCACAAGTCACAACATGTCCAGAAGGGTAATATAAAGCACTACAATATATTCTACATGAATCTAGGTCAAACTAGGCTAAAGTCAACCCTTGGTCAACTCTGGTCAACTGCACTAGTCAAACTAGGTCAAACTAGGTCATGTCCTAACCAAGTAAGTCTTACTAGGCCTAACCAAGACTATCCTAGCAAGCACACATCAATACAAGGCTATACAAGCCAACATACACCCAACTCTATATAGCATACAATTATTCAATACTCAAATAGGCAAGAATTCACATTGGATATACACTAGGTAATCTATTACTTTAAGCTATAAATGTCTACACATATATACACATGCATATATTGGTATTCAACATTAGGTCTATAATCATGGTATTTCAAATGGTTATATAAACTTATATATTACAACACAATATGCTAACATATATATAATATACATACATAGCTAAGTTAACTATGTTCATAAATACTTATTTAAGAGGCTATGTGTGTGTATGTGAACATGGCAAAGGGACAAGTGAGGGTTAAATGGGCATACATAGTGTATACATATGAAAGAGTGTCAAAGTGTAAGTGAACAATGTGTCAAGTATGATAGTGTCAACATAGTGTAAGGGGGTACATGAGGTAATATAGGATTTGTGTTAACATAGAACATTACATCTCATTAACTTGTATATTGCATACATTACATTTATTATTACATTACATTCATGCTTGCATTCATTCATCATTCATTATTCTCTTGCACCACTATATGCACCATACATTACATACTATGGAACCTACATATTCATTACAAGCCATACTTATACATGCTTACATTAGATAGGATACTTACACCTCATACATTATTTATTTAATCATTTACTTATGCTTGTATTCTCTATTTAATTACATAATATATATACATTAATATGGGTTAAAATCAAATAGAATAATATATTACACACAAGGGTGCACAAAATACATATACCGAATAGTAACTCCTACTAATAATCAATACTGTACCATCTCAGCATGAATTAAAATCTAGGATTAAAGTATGTTATAGATCTATGTGTTAGCTTTCCGAAACTTTAAACGGATCGCGTTTTCGTTTCCGAAAACTCCCGGAATCGCGAAAACACCGAGAACGCATTTGTCTTTCGTACAGCTGACACTCAAATAAATCTCCAGAAAGTTACAGAAAGAATTTGGCCTATTAATACATGTTTTTGGAAAGCTAACTTCAATATACTTCTTTTAAAAAAAAACAGGAGATTAAACCGAGCTTTGAGCTAGAAGTTATGACATTTCTAAGTTAGGGCTGAAATTAAAAACGTGGATAAAAATCATGACGGATTTGGGTAGTTTGAGCCAAAAGAATACACAATATATATCCTAATTATCCACAACAATAATAGCAATAATAATATGAGGAACCACACTCACAAACTTGATTATATAATCATCATGAACCATTTATTACATATACAAATATAGATACACTCTCATTACAATATATATATATATATAAATCTATATATGTAACATGAACACATCCACAACACAAAGGACACTCCTATGACCTCCAAATGGACACAAAATGGACACAAATGGATATACAACCATGGGGGTCATTCTTATGGGTTCAAAATAGACCTATATGCATGAGAAATAAAAAGGAGAAGGGATTTATATCTCCCGGTAGATCGAATCGAAGAAAAATCTTTCCGGAGCGACACCGACATGTAGAGATTCCAAAAGGACACGAACGAGCTCCGAATCCTCTCAAACTTGGGTAGCTTCCTCCTTGGCTAGAATGGAGAAGGAAAGAAGAAGATTTGGTGGTAAAATGGAAGGATTTGGTGGAGAAATTGCTAGGGATTGCTCTCTAGGAATTTGGGGAAGAACAAGAGAGAAAAATAGATGGATAATGACAAATGGGAGGCTCAACCCTATCCTTATTGTGGCTGGCCATAAAGGTGGTTTTGTCCTATTAGGAAAAGTCCAAAAGCCCCTACTAACCTATTCTATGAGTATTAGGAAAGGGCTAATTGGTTGGGGCTAAATTAGTCATTCTAAAGTCTCTAATCACACTAACCTTATCCATAATAATTAGTCTAACCTCTAACTAAAATATTTCTATCATGTGGACTAAAATTAATATCATGTGGGGCATGCCTAACTAGTGTGTGGGTCCCACTAGAGTCAAACTACCCCCGAGACCCCGTTTCAAGTCGGATTGAGTTGAAATTCAAACCCGACTCAAATAACCCCAAAACAATATCATAAATAATAAAATAATATCAAAATAATTCAAAGAGGTCAAATGCAAAAATATTTTTAGGCCAAAAATGACATTAAAATATCATAATCACATGGTTAGGCTCTAGGTCAAACAGTCTCTAGGGTTTCACTAGCAAAACGTCAAAACCACAAGTCATTGATTTAAATAATGTTAAAATGATTTAAAATCATCAAAAATTATATCATGAATTAAATATCATTATTAAAATAATTATAAACACAAAATTACAAAATTACCCTCATTTGGGAAACTGGGTGCTACAACGTCGCAGGTGCTGGCGGACGCAGATGAATATATGAAATTCATCGTCGAGGGGGTGTATAAAATGCTGCAGAGGGGTGTATCTGCGGTGATGGATGCCAACGGGAGTTTTGCGATGGCAAGAACTCTGGCAATACCTTATATCGAACTGATCCGCGTTCACCAAGGCCACGACCATATGGCCGAGATCCTGGAGGCTTCGGTGATCGAGCTGGACCAGCGTCTCACGGAACTTCAGCGCATCCAGCGAAATGATTTTTTCGTCTTGATAGATGCGGAGAAGGAGAAGTTGATCGCTGAGATTGAGTCTTCCTACCAGGCCACCGTGAGCATCTGGGAGCACGAGGTGGCTGAGACTGAGACTGCGATGGGGCAGTTGTCTCAGTCCATGAAGGAGACAATAGAAATACGAGCTGCGTTGGACGCTAATATCGCAGAGATCAACGCCCAGATGCGCCGTATTGAGGACCAACGGGCCCAACTCCAGTTAGATGTCGAACGTGTCCAGGCTGAACACGTAGCATTCAAGAAGGAGGAAGCAACCTTCACTCATCGGGCTCTTGCCCTGGCTCGGCAGCGACAACAGCTTGATGAGAAGCATGAGAATGATACTTCTGCTGAGGCCGTTGAATTGATGCGTCAAGAAGCTGAGCGTCGAGTCCTGACGACCGTGGAGACTCATACAGCCGACTTGAGACGTCGAGTTAGAGAGCTCTCAACCAACCCTGGAGATGTTTAGGGACTGTAGCGTCTCCTTTTTATGTGTTTTTTTGCAAATCTTGCTGGGGGATAGTGTAGTTTTGTACTCTCTCTTTTTCTAGAAAATAAAGAAGTACGCAACTTTTTTTGTGATGTGTTCATTTTGTTATCATGAACTTGATGATTTGTGTGGACCTATTATCTTTTGCGCACCTTGGCTTTCAGGTACAGATAATAAGTTTGAAGGAACCAACATGTTTGCTCAGAGGTAATGTGGACGTGGCAATCATTGGGGTTCAAATGATAGAATCTTCCTACTCAGAGGTATTATGGACGTGGTAGGAGTGATCCTGGGGGATACGCTGAACAACTCAGAGGTGATGTGGACGTGGAAGTTCTGCGATCAATGTACGATAATACATGGGTTGTTTGTACGAGATGTTTACTCAGAGGTAATGTGGACGTGGTAAACATGAAGGGTAGCGTAGGCTTACGAAGTGTAAGATTCCGCTTTACAAGGTGTAGAGGGACAACTCAGAGGTGATGTGGACGTAGTTGTCTTTCTACTGGAAGATGCTACGGAACAGCTGGGTTCCGGAAGCGTATAGTTTTGTTGGAAGGGAATTGTCTGTGAATCCTGATGATTGGGTCCATAGATCCCTTTGTGGAAGCACATATCTGAGAGATGTCAAGAGTAGTACTTCTTCAGGAACTTTCCGTTGATGGACATCATGAACAAGTCCCCATTAGGTTTGGCGAGGCGGTAAGCACCGTTTGAGTATACCGTCTCAATGATGAAAGGTCCTTTCCACTTGGGCTCGAACTTTCCTGGTGTCTTGTGAGTTAACACCATCGGCCTCCTGACTGCCAGAACCAGGTCGCCAACTTGAAAAGTTTTCTGTTTGACCTTCTTGTTGAAAGCCTGTGATATACGGGCTTGGTAGAGTTCGATACGTTGTTGGGCTAGAAGACGCTTTTCGTCAAGTGCCTCCAGCTCCTGCAGACGACGACGTTGATTGTCCTCTTCTGTGAGTTTGTTTGTGATTGCTACGCGGAGTGAGGGTATCTGGATCTCGAGAGGCAGTACCGCTTCACTCCCGTAGACCAGGGAGAATGGTGTGTTACCTGTTGGGGTTCGTACCGTTGTGTGGTAGGCCCAAAGACATTCGCTAAGCTTTTCGTCCCCATCGCGTTTGTTGGATGACACGACTTTTTTGAGCAGCCTAACGATAGTTTTGTTGAACGCCTCAGCCAATCCGTTTGCTGCCAGATTGTAGGCGGTTGATGCCACATTTTGAATGCGATTCTTATCACAGAATCTGCTGAAAACATGGCTGATGAACTAAGGACCATTATCGTGGATGATCCTCTGGGGTACTCCAAAACGGTAGATAACGTGGTGTTTGATAAAGCTGACCACCCTGGAGCTCTTTACTTCCGCCAATGGGACTGCTTCTGCCCACTTGGAAAAGTAATCGGTAATGGCCAGGATGAAGCGGTGCCACCTTGATGAAGGAGGGGTGATCGGTCCTACAATGTCCATGCCCCAAGCTTCGAAGGGCCAGGAGGCGACTGTAGGATGTAGTGGTTCTGACGACGTATGAATGAAGTCTGCGTGAAGTTGGCATGCATGGCACTTCTTAGCATAATCGACAGCATCAGCGGCCATGGTTGGCCAATAGTAGCCCATACGTCGAAGTCGGTCCTGCAACCTAGGACCAGGTTGATGAGCTCCGCAAGTTCCGTCATGAGCTTCTCGAAGAGCTTCGGTCGCCTCTTCGTTGGACAGGCATTGAAGGAGAAGCCCATCATAGGAGCGTCGGTACAGCATTTTAGTGGCTGTATCATAGTAGAATCGAAGAGAACGTCTCCTGACTGAGACGGCTTCCTTCGGGTCCTCTGGGAGAATTCCGTAGACGACGAAGTCGATGAACGGGAACCTCCAATCTCGGACATTAACAGCAGTACTTCTCGGTATGGCGTGGTCCACTCGTAAGCATAGGTTGTTTCTAGGACAAACCAAGTCTCGGCCAACTACCGTGACGTAGTGTTGAGTCCCAAGGGGTGCTGCTAATGAGGCCGCGAGGCCAGCCAGAGCATCAGCCTCCAGATTTTTTAGGCGAGGTACGTGTTCGATGAACAACCCGGTGAAGGTTGAAACGATGTTCAATGCAACTTCATGGTAAGGGATCAGATCTTCATGGCGAACCTCGTATTGCCCTCGGATCTGGTTTACGACGAGTTTTGAGTCGCCGTAGGCTTCCAGATAATCTACCCCCAGCTGTTGTGCCAGCTGGAGTCCCATAATGAGCGCATTGTACTCGGGCACGTTATTGGAGCACGGCTTCGAAAGAGAGTAAGCGCGCAGGATGACTAGCTGATCGGGGGAGACTAAGACTACCCCCACTCCTGCGATGATCTGGCCTTTGGGGCCTGTTCTTGAAGCGCCATCGAAAAACATCTGCCAAACGGAGCTTCCTTCGGTGACGTTTGATTCTTGGACCTCATTTGGGATGTCTTCATAGAGTCTTGAGGACTCCGGGATGGGGTGTGCCGCTAAAAAGTCAGCCAGGGCCTGACCTTTAACGGCTTTTTGTGGCACAAACACCATGTTGTATGGAGTTAGCAGGATCGCCCATGTAGCTAGCCGGGAGTTTAATGACCCTGACTTCGTCATGAGGACTCTGAGTAGATTGACTCGGGAGATGACATGAATTGTCTGGCCCGAGACATAATGGCGAGTCTTCTGGATGGCAAACACCAAGGCCAAGCATTCCTTTTCAACGGGGTTGTACCGGTGTTCAGCCCCGATGAGTGTTCGACTGAGGTAGTAGATCGCTTGCTCGTAGCCTGTATTATTTTGAGCCAGCAGAGCGCCGAGGAAATGATCCATGGCACGAACGTAGAGGAGAAATGGTTTGCCGGCGACAGGTGCTACCAAGAATGGCGGGCTTGTCAAGTAAGCCTTGATGTCGTCGAAAGCCTTTTGGCACTCCTCTGTCCAGACGTACGAGACTCCCTTCTTCATGAGCTGAGTAAAGGGTTGACATTTACCGGAAAGATTTGCTATGAACCTCCGGATGTACGCCAAACGTCCCTGTAGGCCTCGAAGTTCTCGAAGATTCTTCGGAGGGTCTATGTTGAGGATGGCTTTGGTTTTCTCGGGATCAACATGAATGCCTTTCGCCGTGATGACAAACCCCAAGAATTTTTCGCTAGAAATCTCCAGGAAGGATTTAGCGGGGTTCATCTTGAGTTGATGTGCCCGCATGAGATCGAAGACTGTCTTCAGGTCCTGTAGGTGATCTCCTTTAAGGCGGCTCTTGACTGCGATGTCGTCAACATAGCATTCGACTGTCTTGTGAAGATGTTGATAGAAGATGGTGCTCATAGCTCGTTGGTATGTCGCACCGGCGTTCTTCAAGCCGAAGGGCATCACTGTGTAGCAGAAAATGCCCTTTGGAGTCCTGAATTGTCACCTCCAGTTTCCAGAAACAGGGATATTTTTGTCATTTTCATTTTTAAATTATTTTAGAATTATTTACTATTTATTGTAATATTTTGGGGTTATTTGAGTCGGGTTCGAATTTCAACTCATTTCGACTTGTATCGGGGACCCGGGGTAGTTTTGACTCTAGCGGGCCCACACACTAGTTAGGCATGGCCCACATAATATTAATTTTAGTCCAAATGATATTAATTTTAGTTAGTGACTAGACTAATTATTTTGGTTAGTATTAATATGGATTAGTGTTTTAGGATTGACCAAACTACCCCCGACTTAACCCCTTACCAATGTATTAGTAAATAGACTAGAAAAGGGACTTTTGGACTTTTCCTAATAGGACAAAACCACCTTTATGGCCAGCCACAATAAGGATAGGGTTGAGCCTCCCATTTGTCATTATCCATCTATTTTTCTCTCTCTTGTTCTTTCCCAAATTCCTAGAGAGCAATCCCTGGCAATTTTTCCACCAAATTATTCCATTTCACCACCAAATCTTCTTTTTTCCTTCTCCATTTTAGCCAAGGAGGAAGCTACCCAAGTTTGGGAGGATTCGGAGCTCGTTTGTGTCCTTTTTGAATTTCTACGTGTCGGTGTCGCTACGGGAAGGCCTTTCTTCGATTCAATCTACCGGGAGGTATAAATCCCTTCTCCTTTTCATTTCCTCATACATATAGGTCTATTTTGAACCCATAGAAATGACCCCATAGTTGTATCTCTATTTGTGTCCATTTCGTGCCCATTTGGAGGTCATAGGAGTGTCCTTTGTGTTGTGGTTGTGTCCATGTGGGAAAATCCCAAATTTGGACACACTATGTGTTGTTGTTATGTATGAATGAATTATTACATGTTTAATCTCATATTTTTGTATTGGAGATGTGTTCTATAGTGTCTCATATATACATATTAGTGTAGAGAGTGAGTTCTTGATATATTATGTTATATACTTGTGTTCTTTTGTCTCAAACTACCTAAACCGTCATGATTTTTATCCACGTTTTTAATTTCAGTCCTAACTTAGAAATGTCATAACTTCTAGCTCAAAGCTCGGTTTAATCTTCCGTTTTTTTAAAAGAAGCATATTGAAGTTAGCTTTCCAAAAACATGTATTAATAGGCCTAATTCTTTCTGTAACTTTCTGGAGAATTATTTGAGTGTCAGCTGTACGAAAGACAAACGCGTTCTCGATGTTTTCGCGATTCCGGGAGTTTCCGGAAACGAAAATGCGATCCGTTTAAAGTTTCGGAAAGCTAACACATAGATCTATAACATACTTTAATCCTAAATTTTAATTCATGCTGAGATGGTACAATATTAATTATTAGTAGGAGTTACTATTCGGCATATGCATTTTGTGCACCCTTGTGTGTAATATAATGTTCTATTTGATTTTAACCCATGTTAATATATATACATTATATAATTAAATAGAGAATACAAGCATGAGTAAATGATTAAATAAATGATGTATGAGGTGTAAGTATCCTATCTAATGTAAGCATGCATAAGTATGGCTTGTAATGAATATGTAGGTTCCATAGTATGTAATGTATGGTGCATATAGTGGTGCAAGAGAATAATGAATGATAAATTAATGTAAGCATGAATGTAATGTAATAATAGATGTAATGTATGCAATATACAAGTTAATGAGATGTAATGTTCTATGTTAACATAAATCCTATATTACCTCATGTACCCCCTTACACTATGTTGACACTATCACACTTGACACATTGTTCACTTACACTTTGACACTCTTTGATATGTATACACTATGCATGCCCATTTAACCCTCACTTGCCCCTTTGCCATGTTCACATACACACACATAGCCTCTTAAATAAGTATTTATGAATATAGTTAACTTAGCTATGTATGTATATTATATATATGTTAGCATATTGTGTTGTAATATATAAGTTTATATAACCATTTGAAATGCCATAATTATAGACCTAATGTTGAATACCAATATATGCATTTGTATATATGTGTAGATATATATAGCTTAAAGTAATAGATTACCTAGTGTATATCCAATGTAAATTCTTGCCTATTTGAGTATTGAATAATTGCATGCTATATAGAGTTGGGTGTATGTTGGCTTGTATAGCCTTGTATTGATGTGTGCTTGCTAGGATAGTCTTGGTTAGGCCTTTTAAGACTTACTGGGTTAGGACATGACCTAGTTTGACCTAATTTGACTAGTACAGTTGACCAGAGTTGACCAAGGATTGACTTTGGCCTAGTTTGACCTAGATTCATGTAGAATGCATTGTAGTACTTTATATTACCCTTCTAGACATGTTGTGACTTGTGTTGTTCTAATTAGGAGCCAGACACCTTGTAACCTGTGTTGCTTTAAATAGGACTCTGTGGCTTCTGTTAGACCCCCTATACTTATCAGCTGTTCAGGTTATCGAGGCGAGTACATTCTCTGATCATTTCATATCCTGCTTAGAATTATTTTCTGCAGTAGATTACTTTACTTGTACTTTCACGTTGGTCACACGGATTGGTACTATATGGATCCCTTCTTGAGATGTTATCCTTAGGGAGCATCGGGTACTACATGTTCTGTGCGTTTCACTTATATGGCGTATCATATGCTTCATTGGTTCTTTGATCACTTACGACATATACTCTTATGATCGTAGAGTCTTCCTAGAATCCTTATCCCATTTATGGGACTACTATGTATCACCTTCGGGGTCTATCACCTTCGGGGTCTACTACCCTTCGGAGGCTGTTACATAGCATCATATAACATAACCTGGTTGGATCCTTGTGTATTAATTGGGGGTACGGAGGAGTATGTGAACAATTCTAAAGTAGAATAGCCATGTACGCCTCTTTAGTATAGCCATGTACAATCAAGCCGTTCACATGTCGACTTTGTGCTCTAAATCACTAGTCACTGGTAGCTCTTTACTTATAGTAGATATTTCTATTACAGCTTTCTCTCTCTGTTTACATACTGCACTTCTTTCAGTACTTGTATCTTACTTTACTGCATGAATATATTTTCTAACCTGCTATGAACTGTTGAGATGTATTGTGCTCGCTCCTGTCCTGACTGGACCTGTTGATAAATTTTACAGATGGCCTGGAATTGTCTGCTAGCCTAGAGGAGACACAGTAGAGGTTGTTTAGATAGTTATTTCATTTTGTCTGGAGTTGTATTACTTTGTGGATTACTGTATTTGAGTTTTGAGATGTATTTCTGGGTTTATGTATCTTAGACACTTAGACTTCTATCTCCTATATTTATTTTAGATTTCATGTTTTATCTATCTTTATCATGCTCTACCGTAGATATGATTGAGACTGTATCTGCTATGTCACCCCCATTCGGAAAGTATAAACTGTTTAGTCTTATACTGTTAGATGCATTGAGACCTAGGACAGCGTTCTACCGCCGACACTGCGGCGTAGGCTGGGCATTGTTACGTTCTCGTGCCCTAACTCTAGGGTGTGGGTCGTGACATGAATGACGTATGTTTTGCGTCATCCGGGAACATCTTGATTTGATTGTAGCCTGAATACCCGTCCATAGAAGACATGCGTTCGAAGTCGATACAGACTCATATCTTCCTATTCTTTTTGGTGACAGGTACGACGTTGGCTACCCAATCTGGGTGTTGCTCTTCACGGATGAAGCCGCTAGTCAAGAGTTTGTCTACCTCCTGATCGATGGTGTTCATGATGTCCGGACGAAAGCGCCGCTGTTGTTGCTTGATAGGCTTGGCATCAGGCAAGATATTCAACCTATGCATCGCAATCTGGGGATCAAGTCCCGGCATATCTTCGTAGCGCCAGGCGAAGACGTCGATATACTCTCCTTAGCCAGTTGGATTAAAGACTCTCGGTCTTCTCCTTCTAGGCTTTTGCTGATAAAGATGGGTTTGGAAGAAGACCCGTCTCCAAGGTCGATCTGCTCGACTTTGTCTTCGGTGGGAGGTTCACGTAACTCGAAACGAAACTCCCATTGTTCTCCTAGGCGTTGGGCCCAGGGTTCTTCTTCGAAGGGTCCTGGCGCTTGGTCTTCGCCTTCACCTTTTTGAGGTTGTGCTGATGTCATGTTAGCTGACAGCACTTTCCTGAAGACAGATCCGATACTGGTATCGGAATCCAAAGTCGATGCTTCAGACGAGTGGGAATGTTCTACGTCTTCTGCGTCTGAACTCTCTGGAGTTGATGGCGGCATGACATAGCCTACCCCCCGTCGAGTTTTGTTGTAGTAGTCCTGCGGCTTTCCTTTAGGTGTTGGAAGCCGGAGTGGAAGACGTCGACCTTTGCCGTAGTTTCGGCCTTTGTCGCTTTTTAGGTCGTAGCCCATCTTTTGGATGAGGTACTTTGCCTTATCCGTGTACCGATAGAGTTACATTCTGCCGGCATCTGGTTCTGGCTCGAGTGGCAGGAGGTCTTGATGACGCTCAACTTTACCGAAGATGATGGATCCTTCGTCTCGATTTCGTAGAGGGACTATGTAACAGACTCCTTGAGACGGGACTACTCGATTTACATGATGAACGGTCGTTATTTGTGTTTACAACGACCGTAGAGCGTTATCTAATGTATACATGGCATTCCAATGTGGAAGACAAGAATAATTAAAAACACTCTATTATTGATGAAATACGAGATTTTATTCCGTAGGATTACATTGTCTAAGGAGGGTGCATCTGCATCAGCAGAGATATATTCGCCAAGCTCCTCATCTGTAAGCACTGGGGTTGGATCAGGAGAGTCCACCATAGCTTTGATTTTGGGGTCCGAGAGGGTTATGTGAGCCCTCCCTGGCGTCTTGGATGACTGCGGGGGCTTGCCCTTAAGGCGCACCTTCAATGGTGCCTCAACTGCGCCTCCAGTGATTGGTGCCTTCCCCTGTAATTTTGCCACCAGGGGAGCCGATGTTTGAGGCGGCTTTCCCTTGAGGCGTATCTTCAAGGGAGCTTCAGGAGTTGGTGCTTTTCCTGGTAGCTTGATGCTCATTGGAAGTACCTTCTGGGGCGGTTTGCCCTTGAGTTTGATCTTCAAAGGGGCGTCGGGAGTCATCTCAGGCTCCATGTCCGGCTCAGCTGCCGTCTCTGCCTCGTCATCAGCATCATTGGCTTCCTCTCCGTCAAGTAATTTGCACAAGTCGAAATCGGTGAAGTAGGCTTCAATCCCTTTGAAAGGATCGATGTCTGCGAACTCCGTCCTGATGACGCCGTTGGTGGATACATATTTCATGCATTGGTGGAGCGTGGATGGCACCACCATGTACTCATATAGCCATGGTCGACTGAGCAGGATGTTGTAGTTGACCTCGGCATCCACAACATAGCAGGTCACCTCAGTTTTGAGGTTACCGATGTGACACTTCAGTCAAATTTTGCCCAGTGGCTCACTTTTGCTAGCGATGAAGCCGCTGATGGTTGTATTGGAGGGCGCCAGCCAGTACATTGGGATCCCCAGTTTTGATAACAGTGCCTTCGGAAAGATACTGAGAGAAGACCCCGGATCTATCTGAATCCGGTTCACCTTGACTGAACCGATATACCCTGTATAATACAGCGGCCGGTTATGTCGGTGGTGCTTGAGCAGCATGTCTTGTTGGGTGAAAGTTATGTTTGGGATAACTTCATCCGCACAATGACAGTGCGCACAAGTAGTTGGAAGGTCTTCAGGCTGCTTGACCTGACTGAGAAAGGATTCGGCATCCTTCAGAGCTTCGCAGAGAGCTTCTCGGAAATCTTTGGAAAGACGCAGGAGCTCGAACAAAGATAGGCAGGCAGGGGTACTGGCCAGTTGTGCCAGTATATCGAAGTTGTGGGGCTTGGCTAACCCCGAAGCACTCTCCTTTCGTAGAGGTCTGTCGAAACGAGCCTCCACCTACTTCTGCTTATTGGCTGCTGAGGGCTTAGACGGGCCCTCTTCCTGGACAGCAGGGACGGTGCAAGGAGGCACCACCTCGACGGCAGCTTCGTCGGGTTGGGCGTTCTGTTGTGCACGCGTCTGCACAGGGAGTGCCTCTTCGGTTGAAGAAGAGGCCATGCGGCAAGACTTGATCTTCCTGCCTTTGGATTTGGAGGTAGGACGTACCTCCGGTTGAGTCACCTCGGAGACGAGGTCGGGGTGGACCCATAGGACCTCTCCTCGAGATGTGGTGAGTGGGATGAGTCCACTCACATTGTCACGGGTAGGTGGTAAGTCAACCACCTCCATTATCGCCTTAGGAATGGAGACGACGCCATTTTGCGTGGTAGTTGGCGGCAAGGTGCCGAACTGGAGTGACACCACATTGGCTGACACCGTCTTCTCTTCGTAGTCGACGGAGATTACATCCGCATTGATCATGCGCTGGATGTAATTCTTGAGGACATAACAGTCCTTGGTCGGGTGTCCGACAAACCGATAGTAGTGACAGTACCTCGGGTTGTCCACTTTTCCAACTTCATCGGACCGCTTTGGGCCCGGTAGCTTGATCTTGTCACCCTGTTTCAGTATTTCAAAAAGTTGCAAGGTGTCTTCGTCGTTGAACGAATAAACCTCCTTGGGCCTTGGCGCAAGTGGAGGCTTCTGAGTAGGCGCAGATGTGCCTTTCGAGGCATTAACAGTCAACGCCTGCTTCCCCTTTGTCTCACGTCCGGGGTTGTTGGCCGCAGACCTTTTCCCCTTATCATCAAAGGCAGGGAAGCTGACCCCCAGAAGACGTGCATTGGCCGTCTTCTTTTCTGCGGCTTCTGCTTCGATGATCAGGGAGCTCCAGTCGGGAGGGGGAGTAGAGTTGAGCCAGAGTTTGACTGCAGGCAGCATGTTCATGGAGGAGAGGAGCGCATGTTCCGGCATGTCTGGAGGTAGTCTGAAGCAGGCCTGTCAAAAGCGTTCGATGAACACCCGAACCGTTTCCTTTCCTTCTGGCGTATCTCTATGAGGGATGCCATCGTCATGTCTTTCCCGTCGTCGTAGAAGCGGTCGAGGAAGAGGAGCGTCAAATCGTCGAAGGATGATATAGAATTGTCAGGGAGGCTGCAGTACCAGTCATACGACACTCCCTTCAATGCTCCGACAAATATGCTAGTGAGGAGTGCGTCCTCCTTCGGGAGATGTCCCGTTTGGGACTGGAAGTACGTCAGGTAGCGACGCGGAGAGTCCTTCCCGTCATATGGCGTCAGTGTTTGTGGTTTATACTTTGGAGGATAAACCACCTTGTTCCACTCGAGGGGATAGGGTTGGGGGATGCCCATCTTCTGGCGCTCCTCTTGCCTGTTCTTGGACTCAAAGCGCTCCTGCAAGTCCTTGATCATTTCGACCACATCCTCCGTGGAGCTGGGAGTCGGGGAAGGTGGTACCACCTGGAGTTGAGCGTTTGAGGGCTCAGACGTCCGGGGTACTTCTCGGCGGTCTGTGTCTGAGGATACCCGTTGAAGGGGTACACTCAACTCCCCATTGGCCCCTGGGTCGGGACCGGTCGAAGGCGTTCGGGTCAAGGCCGACCGTATTTCAAATACCGCCTGAGTCAGTATTTGCATGGAGGCAGAGAGGGTTTTGAGTCCTCCCTCTAATATGTCTATGCGGTGGACGATGTCTTGCGGCGGCGCATCAGACTCGACATCAACCTCAGTCACGTTCACTGTCATGACGCAGCCGGGAGTGGATGGATGAGTCGAGGCCTCACTCCCTTGTAGGGGAGTTGCCTCCCCTGAAGCTTCGTCTGGGCCACCCCCAGTCACGTTTTGGAGGTCATTCTCGACGGGCGCATCTGTAAGGGTCTGATTACCCTCAGCTCCGTCTTGAAGGATCTCTTCGTCTCCAGAACTACCCCCAGCTATGTTCTGGGGGATATCCTCGTTTTAAAGGGCTTCCGGGAGGCTGACTTCGCCTCGAGGATGAAGATCCGCCGCAGCTATGCTTTGGACATCTTCGTCTTCGGAAGGAGGCTCAACAAGGGTTTGACTACCCACTGCTTCCTCCAAGAACTTCTTCCTCGACCGAGTGCCTTGGAACACTCCGGAGGCCGAGACAGCTGCCTTGGTTTTCCTTGGTTGGCTTTTGGATGAGGACGTGGAATTGCCGACCGTCTTTCGGACTGACGAAGAGTTGGAGATCACGTTGCATGAAGCAACCCTTGGTTCCTCTTCCGTTGACACCTTCATCCCAAGGCGATGTCGGAGGGGTGTCGATGATTGCAGCCGCCGAAAGACTGACTGCCTTGGTGGTACTGCCGCCTTGCAGCAGCAGTTGATGGTGACCACCGCACAAGTATGCCCCGTGAGAGGCGCCTCATGCTTGTGGGTCGACTCTCCTGACCGGCGCTTGTGAGTGATCACGTTACGCAGGTCGTTGGAGGAGAGTGCTACCTTCGCACCCCCTTCAAGCGCATGGCAAGGCCAAGCGCTGGGGTGGTCAGGTGAGTGCTGTGCCCCCTGATCTGATACCAAACAGGCATCCCGATCAGTAGTGGGGGAACCACAACATTTATTTGTCTTGCTCGACTTGGTTATGCGCGCAGTAGATGCGCCCAAGTGAGACAAGGGCTTTGAAGGTCGGCTCGTTCTTGGCACCGCAGCACTCGAGTCGACCTTGTACAACTTACCATCAACAGCGCGCATGATTGTGAGCGCATGCTTCTGGCTTGTTACTGGCATAGCACGTTCGGGACACATGGCCCGTGCTGCCTTGGACCTCTTCGTACCAGGCTGCTGGGGCGCGTAGTACTCAGAATCCAAATTCTCTTCGCCACTACAGCGAGTGAGTCTGTCAAAGACAGAGATCTTCTGTGGCGCATCAGAGGTGATACGCGGGGCATTGGCTGCGCCCCTGCTCTGTCGACGCATCTTTCTCGCCTGAGAGGGAGATGGCTGGGGAACGTGATTAGCCGTACGTTTCCACGAGAGATGCGCTGCCCCAGCGGGCGCATCTTGTTTGCTGAGGACGTCAGCAGGAAGGAAAGGCTGGATTGGCGCATCCCCTTCGGTGGTAGTGCCCGAGGCGTCGACCTTGCGCACCCAGACTCGGCGGGTCTTCTTCGGCTTCGGCAGCCGCTTCGAAGGACTCGCACTGCCTTCAGATATGAACTCCTCATACGCCTGTTGATTGAGGCGTACGACCAGCGTCTTGTGGGAGGAGCCCACCTTCACGTCGTTGGCTTGCGACACGACTTTTTTGGTGGACGAGAAAGAGGTCCCCAACAGAGTCGCCAGCTTGTTTGCCATTAAAATTCTTTGATTGTAATTTCAATACAAACAGAACAGTGTTACAATATATGACTTTAGACGTAGACTTAGGATTACACTTTTGTTTATCTGGGTCCCTTGTGCCGATGAAGTGAGTGGTAATGCGTTGACTCCGTTGACGAGCTGACGACGGTTATCGGTTCTCTGAAGGTTTGGATTGCTCTGGGTGCTGGAGCTTGCTGAGAGGAGGATGACGTTGAGTGTCTGTATCTGCCTCTCTGGTGGTATGTTCCTTCGTATGTGTGTCTCTGTCTTGTCCGTGTGTAGGTCGGTGTGGAAGAAGGAAATGATCCCTCTATTTATAGCTGGGCAGGTTGGCTGCTCATGCGCGCATATGTAGGATGCGCCGGTTGTAGAAGCATGGAAAATAAGTAAGAAGCTTATGTGGCTCACACAGGAGCGGCCCGATGCGGTTCAAAGAAGACTCTCAATCGCATGCGGCTCGGGAGCGTATGCGGTTCAGCAAGGCATATGCGGCTCGATGGACGCCATGTGTGATCCTTCCCTACAGCTGGTCGTTTGAGTAGTGGCCTCATTTATTGCTCCAGCACGATTCACTATGGCGACCCTGACATAAAGTTTCATAATGGCCTTGCCATAATGACTGACTCCTCGAGAAAAGAAGAAAATCTCTGACCAAATCCGTCAGAAGTCCCAGATTGCCACGTGGCAATCAGTCACATACGGCTCCCTGAGAACCTGTTCCATGCGGTTCGATACAACGATAGCTCATGCGGCTCCCTGGGAACACATTCCCTGCTGCCCAATACAACGCCAGCTCATGTGGCTCACAAAGATTACGCATATGCGGCTCGATGAAGCATCGTCCTATGCGGCTTACAAAGAGTATCTCTCTGCGGTTCGAGGATCGTCAATCCTATGCGGCTCTGACAAGACTCACAATTAAGACACGTGGCATGGGATCAATAAGAGATTTAACCGAATCTCAACAAATATATTTGACATCATCGTCATAGTTACTGAGATCAGGGCATATCATTTATCATCAAGCTAATGGGACACGTGGCGAGCAATCAGACATTGGCATAATCAATTACGAGGATTTAAAGCAGCTAGCATTAATTGCTCATGAGATACGATGCTATCCGCATTAATGGCCGAGATTCACTATAATCAGGATCAAGGGTTCAGATAGAATGAAGGAGCGCCGACATTCCAAACAGATAATCATTAGCAAATCCTAATGATCACCCCCACTCTTATAAATAGCCAGCATCATTCCCTTGTAAAAAAAAGGAGAGGTCGGCAACAAAAGAAAAAAAAATAAGAAGAGAGAGATCTACACAGAGAGAGCTCCCCCTTTTTTTCTTGATAATCACACAGAGAGAGAAGCCAGGAGAGCAATCCGAGGAGAGCAAGAAGAGCATTTCTTCATCAACGTCGAGCAGATCTTCCCCGAGCCAAGGCTGCATACTGATCGTCCAAGGAGTAAGGCAGAGCGGCCGTCGCTTTTCCGAGCCTCTATCGTCACCCCCCAGAATCAAAAATAAACAATCGTACTTAGTCTGCTGTACGTAGGTTTTCGTTCCTAGGCTTTCTTTGTACGAGCGAGTTTGTATTGTGAGTTTAAGTTCAGTCCTCCGATAATTGTTCTGTTCTTTTACAATCAATGGCAAACACGATGGCGACTCTGCTGGAGACTAACTTCTCCACGGCTGAGGAGTTGGTGACGCAATCAGATGTAGCCAAACTTGGCTCCACACAAAAGAAGATGGTCGTCCGCTTCGACCAACAGGCGTTCGAAGAGATGCTCTCTGAAGGCAGCGCTGGCCCGACCCAGAAGCGCACCCGCACCACGAAGGCTCGCAAAGAATGGAGACCAAAGTCATTTGCTCCTCCTCAAGCCCTCGATGGGATGCCCTCTGTTGCTCAAGACGGCGAGAAGGATTCTCCTGCGGTCCCACTTCAGATCGTAGACAACTCTGTCGTCCCCAAGTCCGGCAGAAGAAAACATTATGATGTTGGACTTGCAGGGACAAAGAGGGACTCTACGCGGACCGAACCGCAGAAGAGTATTAGCCGCAAGGAGAAAGCCCATGCGGCTACATCCGCCAACCGCATGAAGAAAACTCATGCGGCTACTTCTGTCAGCCGCATAACTTATGCGACTACAGTTCCCGACAGCATGGATGAGACTCATGCGGCCAGTAAAGTCAATCGTTTGCAGAAAACCCATGCGGCCACAGATGCCAACCGCATGCGGCCAGCCTGCACGGTCGTGACCCCTAGCCGCATAAGAACTCGTCCGACGACAGGAGACAACCGCATGCAGACAGCCCGCACGGTTTTCCGCTCCCAGCCACATAGCATCTGCTCCATGCTCCTCTCGATCAGTTTTCGACCGTCTCTCGTACGGTCCGAACCCTGATGACTCTCTGGATGATAAGCCAGACTCTGTGATGTTCAACTTGGACTCTTCCTATTATGCACCCACAAGTGCTAGAAAGAAGAAGTCTAGGGCAGCGCGGGCTCATCAAGCCCAGACAGCTGCCCTAACCTCTGACTATCAGGGCATCCCGCTGATTATCACACGGGCCTCTGATGGAAAGTTGTACAGAACCGCTCAAGTCCAATCCCCGGCGGCGAACGGACAGAGTGGTTCCTCTGACCTACGTGAGGCGATCCTCCACAAACGCAAGGAAAGAGAAGGGGCCTCGGTGTGCAAAGAATCCTCACATGGACGTCACTGCACCCAGATCATCGTCAACTGCTGCTGCAACAACGCGGCAGTGACGGAAGATCGTCCGTCCGTCTTCCACAGACTACAGCACCCGAACTCAGAAGATGAGACACCTCCTGTTACTACAAAAAAGTGATTTTCTGGGACTCCAAAAATCCGTCTTAAAAAGACCCAAATCTGTCCTAAATTGTGATTTGGGACGAATTTTAGGACGATAAGTGACAGTGCTATTAGGGTGGCGTGACAAAAAGTTTTAGGACCAAAAATGCCGTCCTAATTTGGTTTTAGGGTCGAAAAATGTAACCGTACCAAAAGAGTTTGAATTCTTACATCTTTACGACGGTTTACAAAACCGTCCCTAAATAAAAGAGTTTGTGACGAGTAACACCCGTCCTAAACAAATTTGCCAGCGTTACAAAAGAATGTCGTTTTTATCTAGGACAATTACATAACTGTCCCAAAAGTAACACTTATGAAATTAATGTCTGTATTTTTCAGCTATAAAACATACAATTTAAATACACATAAATTCATATAATCATGGACGTTGTCAAGCTTGTCCTCAGATGTATCTCCAGGCATCAAAGCTCCAATACCAAAAAACTTAACAACATCAAGCATTCTTTACCATTAAGTAGAAGGCAACAAAATTCATATATAACTATATATGTTCAATTGATAAACAACCATTTCCAAAATACATCCAAAACATTAAGCATCCTTAACCACCATTTCCAAAATACATCCAAAATACTACATCACCCACAGCAGCAGTTACAAAATGAACCCATTGTCTCCACCATTACATACAAAATGCTGAACCCATTAAGCATCCTTAACCACCTTTTCCAAAATAAATCCAAAACACTAAAAATCACCCACAATTCAGTTACAAAATGAACCCATTGTCTCCACCATTACACCATATTTTTAGTATTATCCAACATGAACCCAAAAATTAACCCAAACTTTTTATCATCACAAGATCTCGTCCATCATTTTAGCATATCCAGAATGCTTTTGAAGGTCCTGCAAATGAAGATATGCCAATATATTAATTAGCAACCTGCTAACTATACATGAACAACCAGAAAAGAAAGACAAGTTCTTCCAAATTGTACAGACTAGACCACATTAGTTTGTGAAGGTTTAAATAAATTGTACAAACCTACTAACCGTTCTTCCAAACTGTTCGTACCTGCGTACAAAAAAGTTGGAAAAAAACAATGTACAGAAAAAGCTTCAAGTGACAAAGGAAGCTTCAAGTAAAAAAGGAAGTTTAAGTGAAGACGGGAAAAATTGGGAAACATTTTAAATGGAAAGTACAATTATTCTAGCAAGAATTACAGTAACAAGCTGGAAAAAACCAATGTAAAAGTTAAAATCAATAGACTGACACCACAAGGTGGTTTCGAGAGCAAGCCATTAAGGATGTCTCTTCCTCAGAAGGATAAATGACTTCCCAACCAGGGTTTTGCCTTAGGACGACATCTCTCAGTACTACCCATGGCCTTCACTGATTGGCCAATTACAACTAGGGGTAGCTGTAATCAAGTGCATGTAATATATGTATAAGGGTAGGGTCGGATACCATGTTCAGTCGCGCTTCAATAATTTAATAAGATACTGACTGTTGATGTATTCGAAAAAATGGTAAAATAAAAACATCACCTACTTGGTATCAATATGAATCTTAATATGAGGTTGGCTCGAACAACACAAGTTCTAATGCCTAAGAGTGGTTGTCAGGTGTTTCGAAAGCTTAATTGCTTTCGTTCAGTTATCTGATCAAACGGATAACTCAGTGTATCCAATACAACGATCTAGAACAGGGTTGAACCTATTATATCAAGAATTTCGAGAATATACCAACTATGACCGAGTTCATAAGGTACCTTGAGGAAGATACACATCAGTATTAACCTGACGTGTGCCGAGCAGAGTCTGATCCAACATCAGGATAATGAAGGGTCCGATTTGATTTCCCAATGTCCATCCAATACTCGGTTATCAGTAAAACCAATTATCGTACCGAGTATCCTCTGATACTTGTCGAATATCATATGAAGTCAATCCTCTGATACTTGTCGAATATCAGTAAAACCAATTACCGTACCATTACCCTTAAATAAAGTTACAGCAGCACCTAAATTATTGTATCATAGTGTGATTGAACCCAGGAAATGCAGTGAACCTACATGAATTTGGAGTGGACGAGATCAAGGTGGACAGATGCAAGCTAACCTGGGGTTAGGATACCAAGACATCCCACACACAGGTTCAATGTTCTGAACTTGAAGTTCATTCTCCAAAATAAAGTTCAATGACTGAACTTGAAGTTTCAATTGTCTGAAATGAAGGTACAGATCGGAATATCAAAACAGGGAACTGAACTCCTTAGTTCAGAAGGACTGTTTATAATGACCTGAACAAAATAATGGACTGATATATGTAGGTGATATGGACATTTAGAGACTGAATATAACTGTATAGTGTAAATCTGAGACTGAACATTTAGTCCAATAATTTGAACTTAAAATAAAACAATGGATACCCATCTAACATACTCTAAAATTCAGTGTAAAAAATAACTTGGCAATATGTAAAAAATATCACTGGTTTCGGAGTTTCCAGGGAAAAGGACACAGTGAAAACAGAAGCTAAAATTCAGTTCCGATACTGATACCGAGATTATGCAAAATTCAGACTATGCAAAATTCAGTCGAAAAGATCAGTCCAGAAAAGAAACCAATGTAATAAATACAAATTTTAACTTGAAAGAAAGGAAATGGAGAACCAAACATAAATTGCAGCCACGAAAGAAAACCAAACATAAGAATCACAGAAAAAAACCAATGTAATAAGTTGATAGTTGGCAAATTACCTGGACGATGTACTGGATTGTTTAGAAAGTAGTTGAGCATTCAGGAACATGGCCACAACTTCATCTTTGAGCTCAGTCCTAAGCTCACTCTTGACCGCCTCAAGCTCTTTCTTGTGTCGGGCCTCTTGCTCCTCACGCTCTTTCCTTAAAGCGTCAGTCTCTTCTCTCAACTTCTTCGCATATTCTCGTAACTTTTCACTATCTTCTCGTAGTTGTACAATCTCAGCATTTGTTGCTTGTTGAATCTCAGCCTGATGAGCTGCTAAGGATGTTGATCCTTTACCGCTTACACCTACTCCTCGGCCTAAAACTCGGCCATGCCCATCTTGTCTGATCACTTCCCTGTAAACATTATTCAATTGCTCATCGTTATCTCGTTCTTCAGCTGGTAGCTCTTCAATTCTCCTTTCCAACATTTTCTATAGCATGCAAGGAGGTTTGTGTTAAATTTCTCTAATTTCAATAGACATTTTGTTAAAAAAAACTCATTACAAATATGAATTTTATATACCTCTGTTCCAGCAGCCCCGTCTTCTTTATTATAACTGCCATCTTTTCCTCTAGTGGCTCTCCACATGTTGACAAGGTCAACAGGCTTGTTTTCTAACCGCCTCTGATGTGTATGCATGTTCCAAAGTAAGAAAAAACTTATACATTATAAACTGAAAATATATGACAATTATCTTACCAAAAAACACAATACTAACCTTTCTCTTTATTTCTGGAAAGGATCTTCTACCAGTTCTAGGGAGAGCACAAAGTTTTTCGCGATTAACTTGGTTCTTCTCCGAAACTTTCTAAAAAACATTTGGACATTATTTAGTAAATTGAAATAAAGGGTTTGCCACTAGCATGAATATGGATGTAAGTTATTTGTTAGTCGATTTATACCTGTGTGTTACCCAAGCCCCAATATGCCACTAGAGTTGGCCATTGACTGGGCTCCACCCGGGGCGGCACATTTGCTAGGCGCTCTTCATCGGTCTCAAACTTTGTATAGAAGTCTTTTTTCACTCGATGCTTGAAGGCCTTCCAGGAAATTCCCATTATCTTAAAGCAAATAGCTTTAAAAGCATCGGGTGCATTTGTGTTTTCCCTAAAAAAAACATGATATCTAAGTTATCAATATAAGTAGCCATTATCGATAGCAAAAATATGTGAACAACAGGTGATGGTAAAGCATTCAAACATGATATCCGAGGTTATACTTCCAAACAACCACAAGAACAGCAAGATATAAATTAGTTGAATCATCCCAAACCAAAAACAAGTAACCACTTCAACATCTTCATTCCAACATTAATAGAATATAAACAAAATATTGCACTTGAAATAACATTTTCAATCAACACTTCTAGGCCACAGCTGCTTCAATCGATTTGTTTTTACTCTTGATGGTGAATTATAGTGCTATGATCTATAGCTTACAATACAGACCTTGAGTGTTACTGACTACAAAGTCAATGCCAATGTGTCTATAGGTTTAGCAAGACAGACAATAGGGGGTTCACTATCAAGTAGGATAATACTAAAAATAAAGATAGTAATCCATGAAAATACAGATAAAGAGACGGGGAAAGTTACCTTAACCGACGCCCAGACCATTTCTAGTTTATCCTTATCAGCCTTACGCCAAGATAACATTGTTAACGGAAACAATTCGCCATTTCGGGAAAGGTTACCAAGATGAGACATCAAATGGTGCCCATGTTCTCCAACTGGTTGGCAATCTTCATCCCACTCTATGATTTTTTTTTACTCCATTATCCCATTTTTTCCATGGCTTAGCAGCTCCTCTATGTTGCCTAGTGGAAGGTCCACTCTCCATCGTACCTTATCAGAAACAAAAGGGAAAGACTCATAAATATACTACTTAAAAATCAGAACCATTAATAGCTCACAATTTACATTATAAATTTCAATACAAAACTTACCCTTCGGAATTTTCTCAGAATTCTCTACTGGCTCATTATCTAACGGCTCATCATCGCTCTCCTGAAAATTTGATGTCTTGATATAGGAATGCGCAAGACATCCTCCATAAAAGAGGGTTCTAATCGTGGCTCTAATGTCCTCTCACCCATTGCTATGACATGTTCCATATTCTTTGCAATACGCGATGACCTACGTGTAGGACTGTTGTATGCAGCCTGGAAATACATAATCAATGTAGCAGTATATAGGTAGGTGCTGTTAAGATAGTCTAACACGGTGCCATAGGGAAGTTCAAACCATAGTACGTAGTAAGCTATGCAAAAAAAACACACTAATAAGACATAGAAGTTAGTTCAAACCATAGTAAAAATCTATGCAAGGAAGCTCAAACCATAGTAAAATACTCTTCCTCTACAATTTGATCCCAGTTGAAGCTAGGCATCAGATCGAAGCTCACCGTGGGTCTGCAAGAGCTCAATAACATCCACGATGCGGCTCAACCAGCTCTACCAATGAAGAACCAAACCACCATAGCAGGATACCCGAGTATCAGAAGAAGTATCAATTGCACAGTGGCGTATCAGAAGAAATTTAAGTGCACACTGGTGTATTAGAGCGTATCACAGCTCATTAGACATTGGCAGTGCAAGCATTGGTAGAGGGTCAAGACCAGAACCAATAGGGATCAAGACTCGAGGACCCCGGATGTTGCTTTTCTCATCATAGAGATGCATGTGTTGTATTAGATATAAGAAAATTTGATTCAATATGTATATAAAGAAAAGGAAAAATGGTCATCCTCGACAAAATTTGAGGATCAAATATCCAGAATTGTCAAGATACTCCAACACACTAAAAAGACAAAGAAGGAAGTTCAAATAAGAATAAAAATCTATGCAAGGAAAAGCTTAAACCATAGTAAAATACTTTTCCTCTACAATTTGATCCCAGTTGAAGCTAGGCATCAGATCGAAGCTCACCGTGGGTCTGCATGAGCTGAATAACATCCATGATGCAGCTCAACCAGCTTTACCAATGAAGAACCAAACCACCATAGCAGGATACCCGAGTATCAGAAGAAGTATTATTTGCTACATGTGTTGTATTAGATATAAGAAAATTAGATTCAATATGTATATAAAGAAAAGAAAAAATGGTCATCCTCGACAAAATTTGAGGATCAAATATCCAGAATTGTCAAGATAGTCCAACACAGTAAAAAGACATAGAAGGAAGTTCAAATAAGAATAAAATCTATGCAAGGAAAAGCTTAAACCATAGTAAAATATTCTTCCTCTATAATTTGATCCCAGTTGAAGCTAGGTATCAGATCGAAGCTGACCGTGGGTCTGCATGAGCTCAATAACATCCATGATGCGGCTCAACCAGCTCTACCAATGAAGAACCAAACCACCATAGCAGGATACCCGAGTATCAGAAGAAGTATCATTTGCACAGTGGCGTATCAAAAGAAATTTAAGTGCACACTGGTGTATTAGAGCGTATCACAGCTCATTAGACATTGGCAGTGCAAGCATTGGTAGAGGGTCAAGACCAGCACCAATAGGGATCAAGACTCGAGGACCCCGGATGTTGCTTTTCTCATCATTTGCTACATGTGTTGTATTAGATCAAGATAGTCCAACACACTAAAAAGACATAGAAGGAAGTTCAAATCAGAATAAAAATCTATGCAAGGAAGCTCAAACCATAGTAAAATAATCTTCCTCTACAATTTGATCCCAGTTGAAGCTAGGCATTAGATCGAAGCTCACCGTGGGTCTGCAATAGCTCAATAACATCCACGATGCGGCTCAACCAGCTCTACCAATGAAAAACCAAACCACCATAGCAGGATACCCGAGTATCAGAAGAAGTATCAATTGCACAGTGGCATATCAGAAGAAATTTAAGTGCACACTGGTGTATTAGAGCGTATCACAACTCATTAGACATTGGCAGTACAAGCATTGGTAGAGGGTCAAGACCAGCACCAATAGGGATCAAGATTCGAGGACCCCGGATGTTGCTTTTCTCATCATTTGAAACCATAGTAGTAAGCTGTACACTAGAACAGTAAAAAAATCGCTTGTGATCAAATTTTTAACCTTTTTCATTTTAGGGACAGAAGAGTCATCATTGTTTGCAACCTGAAACATAAGAAAAATAGTGAGATATTCCAATGAATGAAGACAGAAAACACAAGACTTGATATCCAATTTATTACCTTCTTCATTTTAGGGTCGGAAGATTCTTCATTATGGTTGCTATCTTCCTCGCTAAGCAAGTCATCACCGACGGGGATACTTATCATCTCTTTCACTTGCGCTTCTTTTTCCCATCTTACTCGAACTTGTTCGAGTAACCATCTTCGAATTCATTACAAGCTTTGAAGCTTGTTGCAAATTCAAAGCATCCATTTTCATTTTATTTCTAGTAATATTTTCCAATCTTTGCCTCTCATATCCCGACATGAACCCAGGCTTGATAAACTTCTTCTTTTGTGGGGACATTTTTCCTAATAGAAGTTAAAAATTGCAATATACAGGGTTATCCCGTGATTGGTCATTACAAACCTACACTATCAACTCAAATACAAATTGCAGTCTCGTATAAGTAGCATGATGAATTAAAGGGATACAGAAGCCAGATTAATGATATTTTACTGCAACGCGACCAGATTTAATAATGATATATGTTTATTACAGAACATGTAGAAGCCACTAAATAATATATGTTTATCACAGAACATGTAGAAGCCACTAAATATATAGTAGAGCCACTAAATAATATATGTTTATCACAGAACATGTTTATCATACAACATGTAGAAGCAAGTATATGACAAGATGAATGAAGTATAGTATAGCTAAGAGGAATGAATGAAGTAAAGAAAATAAGCTAAGTATATGACAAGATGAATGAATGAAGTAAAGAAAATAAGCAAAATTAATCAACATTCACTGAAATAAGCAAAATTCATCAACGTTCAATCACAGTAGATAAAACAACCAACAACTTGAAAGGATATAAAATAGCTAAGAGGAACAAGTTTGTAATTTGATATGCATCACAAATAGTTGCAAATCAAGCTACAAACTTGCTACTCATGACCACTGTCATCATGGTCATCATCACCATCACAAATATTTGTGTCAACCACCAAGCCCTCTACTCCTTGCCTAACCCAAGATCCATTATGAGCTTCATCCAGATGTTGCATGCTATAAGGTTCTACTCTATTAGCTTCTAAATCTTCTACTATTGTTGAGTACTTGTCAAATGCGTCTCGCGGCGACATCTGAACAACAACATGCCAATCTGACTCTAGAGGGTCTTGAACATACCAAACTTGTTCTGCTTGGGATGCTAAGATATAAGGTTCATCAATCACCCTATTCTCTTTGTATAACAAATGATTGAAGTTCACCAGAGTAAAATTAAACTCATCCACTTTCTGGCCCACTCGTGGATTAACCCAGTTGCACTTAAATAAAACATACTTCATGTCGTTCAAATATTTTATCTCAATAATGTCTATCAGTTGTCCGTAGAATATAACATCCCCTGTAAGAGGATTTCTATCTTTCCGACTAGAATAACTCATTTGTTCTGCTTTTAGGAGGACTCCACTATTCTGAGTTTTTCTACGAAGATCAATTTTTTTTGTTCGAAATCTAAGACCATTAACAATGTAAGAATTAAATTTCAAAGCATCCTTAAGAGGGCCTAAAGCTAGGCATATGATCTCCTCTGATATTTGTTGCTCTGGTAAACCTTTCACCTATATTAAAAAACATTAAACAAGGTTAATAATGATATTTTACTGCAAGCTGTCAAAAATATTAAATGTTCATTAAAAGATACATCTACTTACATGCTCCTTAAACCAAGTGACAAAGTGTTCATTATGGAGGCGACTAATAAGGTGTCGTTGTGAAGCTTGTGGATATTTTGACCCAAGTTCAGCAAGGTGTTTCCTGTATCAAGATGTAGAAATTTATTTCAATTACATAACTAAACGAGAGGATATAAATCATGGTATTAGTCAAAACAAACTTATTCAATGAATGGTGCTACTGCCTCCGTGTTGGCAAGCACATATCGATGAGCTTGTATTTGCATAATTGGATCAAGTCGAAAGTTCACTGCTTTACCTACAACGCGACCAGATTTCTTTCCTCCATCATCATTTCTTCTAGGCCGCTTCATTTTGGTTTCCGTACTATTGTCCAAATACCTTGAGCAGAAAGTCATACATTCTTCTAACAATACTGATTTAGCAATAGAAGCCTCTGGATGAGCACGATTCCGCACATAAAGTTTTAAGGTGTGTAAATATCTTTCCATGGGATACATCCAACGATACAATACTGCTCCAGCAATTTGTAACTCATCCACTAAATGCATAGGCAAGTGTTCCATTATATCGAAAAACCTAGTGGAAAAATCTTCTCAAGACTACAAAGCGTAAGTGCCATACGATCTTGAAAATTTTCCAAGTCTGTAATACTATTTACACTTGAACACAACACCACAAAGCAGTTGCTTAATTCAATTAAGGATTTAACAACATGCTTTGGTAAGACCCTTCGAATAGCTATAGGAAGTAACTGTTGCATTAAAATATGATTGTCATGACTCTTAAGACCCCACATACTCCGCTCTTCTGTATGCACGCATCGAGATATATTAGATGAATAACCATCAGGGACTTTTACATCTCGCAACACTTTCAAGAAAATGTCCTTTTCTTTGTTGCTCATTGTGAACTCAGCTGGAGGCAAGTACTCTAGAGTTCTTCTCCGTGGTTGAGGATGTAGCTCTGATCGAATTTTCATATCTCTGAGATCTTTTCGAGCCTTTATATTATCTTTTGTTTTGCCTTTAATACCTAGCAAAGTAAAAATGACATTATCACATACATTTTTTTCAATATGCATAACATCTAGATTGTGGCGAATCAAATTGTGTTCCCAATATTGTAGTTCAAAAAAGATGCTCTTCTTCTTCCAACCTAATCTTGTTTTTGGCAGACTGTGTGTTTTTGCTCTCTCTTTTTCTTCTTCTTCCCTCTTCCTCTTTGTAAAGAGGTCCTCCTTCTTATATTCAGTTAAAACATTGAGATCATTCAACTGCTTTAACACTTCTGTTCCAGATAATGTCAAAGGTGGTGGCCTCATTTCTAATTTGCCATTAAAAGTTACCCTCTCCCTTCGAAACTTATGGTGCCCTGGTAGGAATCTACGAAGACCCCAGTAACAATACTTGCCACCATTTGTCAATCGGGTAGCTTGATGATCCCTATTACAACAAAGGCAAGCAAATTCACCTTTTGTGCTCCATCCTGACAACATAGCATATGCAGGAAAGTCGCTAATTGTCCACAACAGTGCTACATTTAGTTGAAATAACTGTTTGGTTGATGCATCATAAGTAGAAACACCAACCTCCCAAAGTTCTTTCAACTCCTCTACTAAGGGTTGCAGATAAACGTCAATCTTATCACCTGGACCTTTTGGTCCATCAATAAGAATAGACAAAATTAAGTTAGGTTGCTTCATGCACAACCACGGGGGTAAGTTGTAAGGGACGACTACAACAGGCCAGGTACTGTGAGCAACACTCATATTACCAAACGGATTAAATCCATCGGTAATTAACCCAAGTCTAACATTACGACTGTCTCTGGCAAAGGATGGATTATTATCATCAAAAGCCTTCCAAGCACGAGAATCTGTCGGATGCCTCATTACACCATCCTCTACTCGCTTCTCAGCATGCCATTTCATAAGCGAAGCTGTATGCGATGACCAAAATAATCGTTGCAGTCTTGGTATTAAAGGAAAATATCGAACCTTTTTTTGAGAAACTTTAGTACCCTGGTCAACCGGAGGAAGATTACCCTCGTTGGCATGATCAACTTTATATCTAGAAGCCCCACAAATCTCACATTTGTCGAGATTCTCAGTTTCATTTCGAAACAACATACAACTATTAGGACAGGCATCCCATGTTTTGTAAGTGAACCCCAAGTCAGTAGTTAGCTTACTGGCTTGATAGTATGATTTGGGAATCTTGGCACACGGAAACACCTTTTTTAAGAAGACCAACAACATTGTGAAAGAATGATTTGTCCATCCATTAAGTTGCTTCAGGTGTAAAAGTTGGACAACAAATGATAGCTCAGTGACACCCTTAGGACAACTCTCGTACAAATCGCTTTCTGCTTCATTTAGAAGTTTGAAGTATTTCGGCATGCATTCATCGGACCGCAAGTTTTCTTCTGCCATGGGCTCTTCCTCGCAACCCATATTTTCTATCATGAATGAGAATCCCATTCCCTCTCGTACCATTGTTGTCATATCAGCACATTCATTTAATCCAGCATCACTTTCATCAACTGACATATCATCTCCTATATTATCGGTGTTATTACCCAAACCACCCAATAACTCCCCATGATATATCCAATCCATATAACTCCTTTCAAATCCATACATCTCTATATGAACCTCCACAGTCTGTCGATTATGATAAACACGATTTACACATCTACTACATGGGCAATAAATATGGACCGTATCAGCATTCTTAGTTCTATATACAAATTTAAGAAATGCTTCGACCCCATCCTTGTATGCCTTTGAATTCCAATCATGTGATCCAATCCAACGCTTATCCATATCAATTTCCAAAAGACAATTATCACCTAGCACCATCCAAAATATATATCATGCAAAGAATATACTTTCTAACAAATTAGAGTTAAAATTCTTATGCAATATATCAAGTAAAGACAAATTTAATAATAGAGCAAACACTTATTGGTAGCCATGTACTAATGTGCCCAAGAAGAAGAAATAATAAGCATATAGATAACCAATTGATTATGACAATTACTAGCTAGAAAAAGGAAATTAATATACTACCAAGGTTGGTTATGACTTACTGACATGGAACTAACACATGGCACAAATAACCAATTTCAACTGAAAAGCTCAAGCATGATTCACAAATGTTGATTTTCAACAAACTAAAATCTACAAAGAACATAGCCAGGTTCAAATTCATCTCCATTTATAACATGTTTAACATCAATCCAGAATGGGCATGCAAATGTGTCCCAATTTTTTTAAAAAAACCCATTTTTTACAAATAATCACAGTAATTCCTACATGAACGTATAATCACAATAATTTGACAAATTAAAATCTACAAACAACATAGCCAGGTTCAAACTCATGTTCCTATCCATGCAAATGTGTCCCAATTTTTCACAAGAAAACCCAATTTTTCACAAATCATCACAATAATTCCTACTTGAACGCATAAACGCAATAATTTGACAAATTAAAATCTATAAAGAACATAGCCAGGTTCAAACTCATGTTCCGGTCCATGCAAATGTGTCTAGACCTGTCAAGTCAGCCGGGCCGGCCCGACACTGAATTTGGGTGGGCCGGGCTTGGGCCTCTTCGACCCATGAACTATAGCGGGCCGGGCCGGGCCGGGCCAAGAGTGAAAAATCTCAGCCCAGTCCGGCACATGACCCACGACATGAGGACTGGCTGACATGTACCCACAAAAAAAGCCAAACTAAGCATGTACCCACAAACAACACAGTCACCGTTCACCGCCCGTCATGAAGACTGGCTGGCATGTACCCACAAAAGAAGCCAAACCAAGCACAGCAAAGCAAAAAGCAAAGCCAAGCAAACCCAAGCCAAGCAAAGCACAAATTGCTTGGCCAAAGCCAAGCACAGCACAAATTGCTTGTGCTAAAGCCAAGCATAACACACATTGACAAACAAATGATAAGCAGTATTTGGGGTTCGGGCCGGGCCGGGCTGGGATGGGCCGGCCCAATTGACAGGTCTAAATGTGGCCCAATTTTTCACCAAAAAATCTATTTTTTCACAAATATTCACAAATTAACGACAATGTGCACATATTGTGGTGTTCTAACATATTTTTGCCACCAAATAATTTTCTAAATAAACTGATATACTTCATAAACCGAAATCTTCCCAAAAGAAAAATAATCACCTAAATAACTGATGCTTAAAACTAAGACAAAAACATGCAGCCGGGAATAGTGTCACATGTAAATAATTATGAAAAATTGGTACATAATCCTAAAAAAAATCTTGGTAAATAATCCTGTATAAACAGTGTCACATGTAATTAAATTCGAGCAAAAAATTGGTAAATAACTCTTATTAGAAATGTCAGTACGTTTGATGTATATGAAAAGACCACAAGGATACTAAGCACCATTAACTAGAGATGGTCGCAACCACTGCCAGTTAGTTTAACAAAAGTTATTTGCTACAGACACACACACACATATACGCACATATACACACATATCCAAGAGAATAACCTGTAAGGCACAAATATATATATATATACACACATGTTTTACACATTGAAATCTGCAAAAGTCAGGGAAAAAGTATGAGTTGCATAGGATAATGAAAAAAGAAGAAGTGATGGGTGCCTCAAAATTGTCAATCTTGATGATATGTGCAAACCATTCTCCACTGCCAGAGAACAAAGTAGCAATGATGAACAGTATCACTAGAGTATGACTGAACATTAATTGTCATTGATAAATAGTGATGACAGAAGTCAATTCATGTATATGGACAAGTAATCAATTTCAAGCAAATGTTGATAAAAAAATTGGTAAATAATCTAGGACAAAATAACATGCAGCCATGTAAACTGTGTACAACACTCATATTTCTAGCAAAAATTTGAGTCAAGTGTAAAACACTCAAATCTCAAGCAAATAATCTAGGACAAAATTACATGCAGCCGTGTAAACAGTGTGAAACACTCAAATTTTAAGCAAAATTTCAGTAAACAGTGTAAAACCCTCAAATTTTAAGCAAATAATCTATGACAAAATTACATGCAGCCGTGTAAACAGTGTGAAACACTCAAATTTTAAGCAAAATTTCAGTAAACAGTGTACAACCCTCAAATTTTAAGCAAATAATCTATGACAAAATTACATGCAGCCGTGTAATCAGTGTGAAACACTCAAATTTTAAGCAAAGTTTCAGTAAACAGTGTAAAACCCTAAAATTTTAAGCAAATAATCTACGACAAAATTACATGCAGCCGTGTAAACAATGTGAAACACTCAAATTTTAAGCAAAATTTCAGTAAACAGTGTACAACCCTCTAATTTTAAGCAAATAATCTACGTCAAAATTACATGCAGCCGTGTAAACAGTGTGAAACACTCAAATTTTAAGCAAAATTTCAGTAAACAGTGTACAACCCTCTAATTTTAAGCAAATAATCTACGTCAAAATTACATGCAGCCGTGTAAACAGTGTAAAACACTCAAATTTTAACCAAAATTTCAGTAAACAGTGTACAACCCTCAAATTTTAAGCAAACAATCTACGACAAAATTACATGCAGCCGTGTAAACAGTGTAAAACACTCAAATATCAAGGAAAAATTGAGTAAACGGTGTAAATAGTGCAAACAATCTAGGATAAAATAACATGCATCCAAATATTAGGAAAAGACTAAAATATTTTGGTAAAAAATTCTAAAGATTGGGGGAAGTATACCAAGCAGCAGCAATGGAGCACCTAGGGTTGGAAGATCGGACGGAGAGAGAGCAATGGTCGGGGAGAGAGAGAGAGCAGCAACACTGGAGCACCAGGTCGGAACAATGGTCGGAGAGAAAAAAGAGCAGCAAGGATCACCTAGGTCGGAGGGAGAGAGAGCAGTTCTCTCGCCATTTTTGATCGGAAAGAGAGAGGAAGAGAAAATTTTTTGATCCGAAAGAGAGAGAAGTCCTATCGACTATAGGAAATAGGTTTTGGGATGGACGGTCTGGATTAATCCAGACGATCGGATGGTTACTATGGAAACACGTGGGGGTAAACTTTCTCCCCAAATAGTTTGGCAATTAGCCGCCACACGTGTGGTATTCCCGCCAACATAATTAGGACGAAAATATGTATTATTTGGAACAGAAATTTTCATCAGTCCCAAATAGTGATCCATTTTCACAATCTGTCCCAAAAAAAGCAACATTTTGTAACTAAAAATATAGCCGTCCCTAGAATTATACTTTTAGGACTTTTTAGATTAGTGTTCCTTATAGTGTCGTCCCAAAAAGACACTTTTTTTGTAGTGTGTTGTCTCCTGCAATTCCGCTCGGAAGGTCCCCGCCGAGGGGAGAGGGAAGAAGACAAGCATCTCCAGTCCAAAGATATCAGCCACTACAGCTAAGAAATTGTCGGCTAAACGGTTGCCCTCCACCGGAGTATACCAACACACCCGTTCGAAGACAAAATCTGCTGCAACAGGAGACTCATCGTCCCCGACCCTGGGGGTCGTAGGAGCTGGGGGTAGTATTCATCCGAACGTCCACAATAATCCAACGTTTCAAGGAGACGAACCCCGAGAAACAACCCTCCCATCGGGTACAACAGATGCTGATGTCCCCGAGGACATCCATGATTCTCGAGATGAAGCAAGCTCCGAAGCTGGGGGTGCTGTCCCTTCCGAGTCCGAACCTGAAGAGAACAGCCCCACATATCCAGATGATTTCTCGACGCATGGGTACGACTCGGAGGATACATCCTCCACCACTCCCTCCGTCACTCCTTATGTGAAGACGGTATTCATGACAGATAGCAATCAAGGCGGTTCCAGCGATCGCCAGCGCATCGACACTTTGGAGGCCATATTGCATGCCTTGGTCAAGTCTGTAGACGAGATCAAAGCGGCACTTCCTACTCTGCAGGGAGTGACACCTGGCCAGACAAGCATGGGTCCTGCAATCAACGTAGATTCAAATTCAGCGACACCAAACCAGGGTAATAATCCTCCCGAGATAACGGCCCCTACCGCGACAGATGAGGCCCGAGAAGTAAGAAGAGAGGTTCAGGAGCTCCGAGCAATGTTCCACGCCCGAGAAAACTCTCAAGACCTCAGAATACGGCAACCATATCCTGCTGAATGGAGGGATGTTCCCTTTCCGCCAAGATATAAGCCGTTCAATATCAACCCATATGATAGCAAGACTTCAGCAAGTCGATACATCACTTACTTTGAGGTCACTACCGACCATCTGCCCCATGATGACGCTATCCTCACGCGGTTATTCATTGGGGCATTGGAAGGAGTCGCCTTCGATTGGTACCGCAACCTGCCAGACAATTGCATCCACTCCTTCGCTGGCTTCAAACGCTTGTTCTTGGAGAGGTTCTATAAGGTAGGGCAGGACGTTACGATGTCTACCCTCATGGACGTCGTTCAAGGAGAGAAAGAACTGACGAAAAATTACATTGAGCGGTTTCGTCAAACCGCAATGAAGTTACCATCTGGCAACCCGGACTCTTCTTTGATTGAAATTTGCCAAAAGAGACTACTTCCAACAATTAGTCTCTGGATGGGCGAAAAGTCAGTTCAAGGACTGGAAGGCTTTTATCATCAGTGCTACAAGTGCTGAAGAACGATTGAAGAAGGCTCGCCAACTGGGGTTGCATATCTCGGAGGGAGAGAACAAGAGCAGCAGTCCCAACACCAGCAACGACAATGGGGGTAGCCCCTCCAACAACCGGGACAACAAAGGCAAGCAGGCTATGGTGACCGATACAGCCCAGAAGCCCGAGCCACAGCCGGCAGACAAACAATGGCCTCAAATCACTTATTCCTTTGAAGACGGTCACGTCAAGGCCTATCTTGGACATGCTTATACAAGGAGATAGGATTCAGCTTCCTCCACCAAGACGGGAGCCTCGGCCGGCTGATCTGGAGAACCCAAAGTTCTGCCATTACCATCGCTACGTCCACCATGCTACACACGACTGCTACCAACTGAAACGGTATATCCAAAACCTCATCGATTCGAACGCCCTGGCCATCGATTTCGAAGAGGTAACCGTGGCAGCCAACATGGTGTCCGTACAATTCGGCAGCTTCCCTCCAACAGAGACTCAGGACGGGATTATACCCATCCCTCTGGCAACAATGGAGATTGCTAATCTGCCGCCTGCTCGCGATCAAGCTGCTGGTCTAGTACCCCTCACCACATCACGAAGGGAAATCATGTGGGTCCATCCGGACCTAGTCCACGAGGTAACTCAGCCCTCTCCACCTTCTAAAAGGAAAAGTGAAAAAGTCAGATCCTGCCGCACTGCCTCGGCGGAAGAAGAGGAAGTCTCGGCCGTCACTACTCGATCTGGAACACAAGCCCAACCGGTGACCGAAAACGTGACTGATGATCATCCGCCCACGACCAATGATGCTCCGGGACCGGCTCAGCCTTCGACGACCGACAAGCCTAGGCCGAAGGAGACTCGCTTCGACAAGTCTCTCCGGAAGGAGACACCTCAGGGGCTGGAGAGGCCCTACAACTTCGACATCTTAGCGCAATTAGCTAATACCCCGGCCAAATTGTCTTTATATGAACTCCTCAGGCTCTCAAAGGATGTCCGCACGGCTTTAAGTGAGGCGCTCCAAAATGCCGACTGCATACTTGGCTCAGGTCAACCTCACGGGAGATAACCAACCTGCAGAGCTCCAAGATAGTGCGTGTATGGGAGCAATGCCCAATATCGTCTTCTCTTCGCAAGATATGCTCATCAAAACTAACCTGCATGATCGCCCGCTATACTACACTGGATACATCGGCGACGTAAAGGTGGACCGAATGCACATTGATCCTGGGTCCTCTATAAGCATCATTCCGAAGGGTCTGCTACATCATCTTCGCATTCCGATGCATCGCCTGACACCTACAAGCACCGCCATTAGCGGTTTCAATTCGGGCAGGAGCTACCCAATAGGGAAGATCCGTTTGAAGTGTCAGATCGGCGATCTCCAATCAGAAGTCACCTGTTATGTCATAGATGCCGACACTTCTTACAATATCCTTCTGGGGCGGCCTTGGATACACGATTACATGATCGTGCCTTCCACGCTACACCAGTGCTTCAAATATGTCGATAAGCACGGCTTCGTGAGGACAGAGTTTGCCGATATCGATCCCTTCAAGGGGGTCGAATCTTATTACTCAGACTCCTGTCTGTACGAAAAATCAAAGAAGCATCTGGTCGAAGAAGATGTGCAAGCTCACAACAAGACGGCTACAGGATCAGAAGAACCTCTAACGATCCACCTTCAGGCTCGCAAACCGGGCAATTCCGCACCCCTTACGGCCACTCTGCGTAAGGACGCAATCAGTCTCTCCGCACAAGAAGAACAAATGAGAATCCGGCTGCCAAGGTCCGGCCAAGCGCCGAGACCCATAACAGGGCCACTTACCATCAGACTACCGAGAGTCGGTCAGCTCCAAACGGAGAAGCCCAATCCCTCCGACAGACCGCTCACAATACGCCTTCCCAAGAAGGTTCTTCACCCCGATGCGAGGTCTGACACTTCTAGCGAACCAGCCACCCCTCGCCTCACATCAAGTACCAAACTGGGGGTTGCTAGTTTACCAACAACTCCACGATCTGCTCCGCCAGTTGAGCCTCTGAAGATCAAGCTGACTAGGTCGTCCTCTCAGTCTTCATTTATACAGGGGGTGGCCGAAGAAGAACCAGAATTGGCCAAGTATGTGGCTGCCCACTCCGATACCCCTTCCGCAGATGATGTAATCCCTCTAGAAAAGATACCTTACTTCATCAATAAAGGGTTATCTTTGAACTACACCGAGCTCAATAAGCTATGTACAATGTATGCTATGGAACACGGTATAGGCACTCACCTACATACACAGGTGACAAACGTGTACACCGCCATCCGACTTACTCCAGTAGAAGACACTTACCGAATAGTCGAGGGAGGGGACCACCCGATCATCTTCGGCCGGACGAACAACCCACATCCCCTCGCTATGGAAGAAGTCGACTTCGGGTCAGATGCTGGAAGACTGCCTCTGTATCTCTATAGCCCTCAATCCAAATATCTCATGCAGAAACAGGGGTATGATCTAGAGACAACGCCAGGACTGAACTACGGCACTGGACGACGATTACCTTTGAAGACGCCAGCCCCGGCGGGCAAACCACGGAACTACTATAACAAAACCCGATGCGGTTTAGGGTATGTAACGCCTACTACGACCCCTGAAAGCTCAGATGAAGAATGCGACTGGCAGTCACATTCAACCGGATCACCGACTTCCGACTCAGATACCAGCATCGGAGATGTGTTCAGACAAGTCATGTCAGTCAACATGGCATTCACCGACACTTACGAGGAAGACGAAGACATCCCTGAAATCCTTGAGCTAGAGCCATGGGCCCAGCAATTAGACGCACAATGGGAAAAGTGGTTCGAAACTGAGAGAACCTCCTACCGAAGATGAGGTCATACAAGTGGATCTCGGCAGCGAATCTTCTCCAAAACCGATCTTTATCAGTAAAAGCCTAACAGACGAAGAACGAGAATCGCTGTTAGTACTTGTCAGAGAATACATTGATGTGTTCGCCTGGAGCTATGATGACATGTCGGGGTTAAATCCTGACATCGCTCTCCACAAACTCAAATATAGGCCAGATATAAAGCCAGTCAAGCAGCAACAACGACGCTTCCGCCCAGGCGTCATGGACGCGATCGAAATTGAAGTCAACAAGTTAATAGCCAGCGGCTTCATTCGTGAAGAGCAACATCCTGATTGGGTCGCCAATATAGTACCCGTCCTCAAGAAGAATGGGAAGATTCGAATCTGCATCGACTTCCGCAACCTGAACGAGGCATGCCCCAAAGATGAATTTCCCCTTCCTATCACAGACATCATGATCGACAATACATGCGGCTTTGAACGTATGTCATTCATGGATGGATTCTCGGGTACAATCAAATCAAGATGTCTCCCGACGACGAAAAGCACACTTCATTCCGAACCCCGATTGGCACATACTGCTACACAGTCATGCCATTCGGTCTAAAGAATGCTGGCGCTACATATCAGCGAGCCATGAGTATCATTTTCAGAGAACATTTGCGCAAGACAGTGGAATGCTATGTCGACGACATCGCCGTCAAGAGTCGCCGTAAGGAGGATCATCTGCAAGACCTGAGAACGGTGTTCAACTTAATGCGAGCCCACAATCTGAAGATGAACCCTACAAAATCGTTCTTGGGCGTATCCAGCGGGAAGTTCTTGGGCTTCATCATCACTGCACGGGGTATCCATGTAGACCCCGAGAAAACGAGGGCAATCATGGAGATGGGTCCCCCGAGAAATCTCCGTGAACTTAGAGGCCTCCAAGGGAGGCTAGCTTATATCAGGAGGTTCATTTCCAACCTCTCCGGGCGATGCCGACCGTTCACCCACCTCATGAAGAAGGGAGTCTCATTCGTATGGGACGAGGAATGCCAGCGCGCTTTCGATGACATCAAAGAATATTTATCAAATCCTCCAGTCCTGGTGGCCCCGGTACCTGGAAAACCATTCCTGCTCTATGTACGAGCAATGGAACACTCCCTCGGTGCCCTGCTGGCACAAAATAACGACGCAGGCCACGAGCAGGCCATTTACTATCTCAGCCGAATGATGGTCGGGCCCGAACACCGATACACCGCTGTGGAGAAAGAATGCCTCGCCTTGGTATTCGTCATTCAAAAGACGTGGCACTATGTCACGGGGCAAACCATACATGTGATCTCACGAATCAACCCTCTCAGAGTCCTCATGACTAAACCAGGGGCCCTCAGCTCTCGCCTCGCCACATGGGCAATATTGCTGTCCCCCTATCATATGATCTTCGTCCCGCAAAAGGCTGTTAAGGGTCAAGCCCTAGCAGACTTTTTGGCAGCCCACCCAGGATCGGAGTCATCCAGAATCTATGAAGAGATCCCAGACGAGGTCGCCGATTCGAATACAGCCACCCACGATAACATATGGCGAATGTTCTTCGATGGCGCCTCAAGGACCGGACCCAAGGGAAACATCGTCGTCGGGGTCGGAGTGGTATTAATTTCTCCTACTGGGCTGGTGATCAATCGCGCCTACTCCCTCACGGAACCCTGCTCCAACAATGTGGCCGAATATAACGCTCTGGTCATTGGCCTCCAACTTGCAAAAGAGCTGGGGGTAGAATACCTTGAAGCATACGGCGACTCCCAACTAATCGTCAATCAGATCAGGGGCTCATACGAGGTTCGCCATGAAGACATGATCCCCTACCATCAAATTGCGATCAACATTATCTCATCATTCGAGGGATTCTTCATCGAGCACGTCCCCAGACTCCAAAATATCGAAGCCGATGCCCTAGCAGGCCTTGCCGCTTCCTTAGCAGTGCCGAACCAAGCTCATCATTCGGTTGACGTAATAGGCCACGAACTGGTCTGTCCCAAGAACAACGTTCAAGCCATGGCAAGTTATTCCGCCCAGACGGTCGACGACACACCGGACTGGAGACAGCCGTTCATCGACTTCGTCGTATACGACATCCTTCCAGAGAATCCAAAGGAAGCTACCTCTATCAGACGGCGTTCTCTCAGATTCTTCTACGATACAGAGACGAAAATGTTGTATCGCCGCTCCTACGACGGATTATTGCTCCGGTGCTTGTCGAACGCGGAAGCTACAGAAGCTGTACGAGAAGCTCACGACGGTGTCTGTGGGGCCCATCAACCCGGCCCTAAGCTACAGGACCGCCTTCGCCGGATGGGCTACTACTGGCCCACGATGGTGGCAGATGCGATAGATTATGCCAGAAAATGCAAGGCCTGCCAAGTCCACGCAGACTTCATTCACCGACCATCCGAATTTCTACATCCGACAGTGGCGTCCTGGCCATTCGAAGCATGGGGAATGGATATCATTGGTCCAATCACCCCACCTTCCTCCCGAGGACATCGCTTCATACTTGCGATCACTGATTATTTCTCCAAATGGGCGGAAGCTGTCCCACTCGCAGAAGTTAAAACTTCAAACGTGATCAGCTTCCTTAAGCATCACGTTATCTACCGCTTCGGACTACCACGAAGAATCATCCATGATAATGGTCCACAGTTTATAAGCCATGCATTCTACCGATTCTGCGATAAGCACCGCATTCAGAATGTCGCTTCGACACCATACAACCCGACAGCAAACGGGTTGGCAGAGGCATTCAACAAAACAATCATCAAGCTCCTCAAGAAGTTCGTCTCCTCCAACAAACGCGACTGGAACGAGAAGCTCGGCGAGTGCTTATGGGCTTATCGCACCACGGTTCGAACAGCCACCGGGAATACACCATTCTCTCTGGTGTACGGGAGCGAGGCAGTCCTCCCTTTGGAGACTCAGATCCCCTCACTCCGCGTCGCCCTCACTTATCAATTGACGACGGATGATAACTACCGACGACGACTACAAGAGTTGGAGGCTTTAGATGAAAAGCGCCTCCTAGCTCAGCAAAGGATCGAGCTATACCAAGCACGCATCTCAGGAGCCTTCAACAAGAAAGTTAAAATCAGAACATTCCAAGTGGGTGATCTTGTTCTGGCAGTCCGGAGGCCGATGGTCATGACTCACAAGACCACCGGTAAGTTCCAGCCAAAATGGGAAGGTCCATTTGTCATCGAGACCGTGTTCTCCAACGGCGCCTACCGCCTCGCTAAGCAGAACGGAGATTTGCTCATGTTGCCCGTCAACGGCAAGTTCCTGAAGAAATACTATGTTTAAACATCATTCTCCAGATTATCGAGTCATGTACTCCTTTAGTACCACTGAACTCTCATCCATCATTCTCCAGATTATCGAGGCATGTACCCCTTTAGTACCACTGAACTCTCATCCACCCTATTTCAGATTATCGAGCCATGCACCCGCTGGTGCCGCTGAACTCTCACTCCCTCAATAGTCCAAATTACCAAGTTATGTACCAGCTGGTGCCTCTGAACTTACATTCGGTCACTCTTTCAGATAGTAAGTCAAGTATGATTATACCTCTGAACTTTCTTCCTGGCAGAGATCCTCCCTCAGGATTCACTACCCGCACTCCCAGTGCACAAAAAGGGTAGTCGATCCACCAATTTCCGAAACGACCATGTCCTCATTACCTCTGAGTCGTCTTCACTTCCACCAAAAACAAACCGCCCCCTCGCATAGAACTTCCACGTTCTCCTACCTCTGAGTCGTTCTATGTACCCAATCTTCATTGAGCCCACTCCTGCCATGTCCTCATTACCTCTGAGTGGGAAGGCTCCGTCGAAGAAATCGTCATATTTGCCATGTCCACATTACCTCTGAGCAAGTATGTCGGTCCTCTTTTAACCTATTATCTGTACCCACAACCGGAGTACGACAAGGATAATAGGTCCACAAATGTCCTCTGTTGACCACAAATGTCCTCTGTTGACCACAAATGTCCTCTGTTGACCACAAATAGCTTCCGTAAAGTCTCTCCTGCCATGTTCTCATTACCGCTGAGCAGGAAGATTTCACGATAAAACCTTCATGTTTGCCATGTCATCATAACCTCTGAGCAAATGTGATCGGTTCCCTTTCACCCCATTATCCGCATCCTGAACTAGGGTACGCCAAGGGTAATAGGTCCACAAATATTCATTCGCTAAGCTTCTTAGCATAAATCCACCATCTTACCATGCCCCGGGAGCCCAGCTGCTCTACGGCATTCCTTCCCCCAGTACCGAGAACATCCATGACCACTTTGCCGTGGCTGTCCCGGACATCCTATCTAAACTGTTATCCGTACCTAAAACCAAGGTACGCCTAGGATAACAGGTCCACAAATAAATCCCCCAGCAAGTCCAAATTCCATAAACACCGCAAGTGCAAGAAAGAAAAGATGAGTTGAAACATGCTCATTTATTCAAAAATCAAAGGGCTACATCAGCAGGGATCACACCCCCTTGCAAAAATTAAAAAGAAAGAAAAAAAAGAGAGAAAGAGAGAAGAAGAAGAAGACAGAAAGCCGATCACTGCTCTGGAACACATAACGCCGTAAGACGGTCCTTTATCAAGGCAACCGACCGCTCAAGCTTCTGTCTGGCTCGGCGCTCCGCTTCCTGATTCAACACCGCCGCATCCTCCAGATGAGCATGGGCTCGCCAGTTGTCCTCAAACTTCTTGAAGGCCCGCTCCAGGTTGACAGAGGATCGGGAAATCCTCTCGGCCTCTCGAGCAATCAACTCTTGTTCTGCACGAGCAGCCTCCCGCTCTGACTCTAAGAAGACCAACTCCTTCTGGAGTGCGAGAATCCGCTCCTTCGTATCAGCTACTCCACGAGAGGCAGATTCTTCCCGGGCTCTACAAGCCTGACTCCGACGACCCAGTCGGTCATAAGAGACGGAGAACTTGTCAAGGTCCTCCTGCACAGCCGGTCCGGCAGTTTCTCGAGCGAGCTTAATCCTGTCCCTAGCAGCGACCAGGAAGCTCCGCTCCCGTTCAGTCGCGGCGGGCAAGCCAGCCTGCCGCACTGCCAGCAGTTGGGTCACAAGCTGGTCAGCCTCTGTCAACTTAGGCTCCAGGAGCGCTGCTAACCCCAGCCCGCCAGGAAGACCCTTCAGAGTGTCAATTTGGCCCCGAGCTCCCCGTAGAGACAGAGAAAAAGGGACCCCCCGTTCCACGGCAGCGTTTACACCCCTCCCTAAGTGGCGATAGAAGCTGTCAACCACATCCTGCGTCACCTCGTTCAGAGCCTCCGAGGAAACCGGTGTCAACGGGAGTGTGGCTGGTAGCACGGAAGAAGACGCGACGGAATCTGCCGCTCCTGCCACAAGAGAAACCAACTCCGCACGGAAGGACGCTTGAACATCGGTCAATTCCTCTTCAGCGGCCCGCAGAATTTGGATGCTCGGCAGGGTCGAGAAGTCAATCTCCGGAGCCGTATAAGCAGCCGAAGACGAGGCCGGGGCCAGCACCAACTCCATCCCCATCTGCCCAGAGCTGGCAGGATGTCCCTCAACATGCGATGACGAAGGGGAGGAAACGCTCCTTTCCCCTGATCACGGTAGACCGGGCCTTCCCCAAGAACATCAGCGGCAGGAGATAAAGGGTCAGGACCTGCACGGCCAAGGCAACCATGAATCGACTTGACCCGAAGGATATGCTGATAGAGCAAATAAGCCCCCTCGGTGGTCAATATGTGGCTCAGCTTACCAGTGGAGGAATGTGGAGGCTGAGGTTCGCCTACAGCCATCACAACCTCTTCACCAACAGCCTCCGAGTCAGGAATAAAAGACTCATCCGCCCTTGCATCCTCGGGAGGGGATGCACCGAGGATGGCGTCATCTCGCTGAAGTTCAGAAATCTCGGAGACGGGCCCAAGGAAACTTTCGTCACCCCGGGCTGGGGCCTCAGCAGCTTGGGAGTCCTTAGCCGCCGCTGAGAGAGCCCCCGCAGAGAGGACCGCGGCACACATGTCGCTAATCAAAGCGGCAAGGGCCGGATCAACTACTGAGGCAGCAGATGGTTCAGGAGAGCCTGGTTCGTCAGACGCCTACAAAGAAAAATGATCAAGTCATATCCCCGAGAGGAAAGAAAGCTACAACAAAGATAGAACTCCGACTTGGACTTACCTCCGGAACATCGTCTACACCCTCACCCTTCTCTGTAATAAGCAGCCTACGGGGACCGACAGCCGCTCTCTTTACAGAAAAAGTTACCCCTCCGCCGGTAGGCTCATGCCTGTCCCGCTTACGCGAAGGACCAGGCATGGCGGGCGATAGATCTACCCGTACCTCCTCTGACGCAGACGGTAACGGGCCCACTGCTTCGTCAAATATGGCCGACGGTTGTTCCGTCGCCATCTTAGCCGCCATAACGGGAGACTGACCCGCCATTATCCCATCACCCGAAGAAAAGGAGTCTTCGTCGTCCAGCTCATTATCTTCCTCAATTGTGTCGAAGGATTCGGAATCGGGCGAAGGAACCCTATTCGTCCCTTTCTTCTTTGCTCTCGACGTCATAGCCTTCTCCGCTAGGCGAGTGCCCACAATGAAGCTAGTCCTCAAGTCAAAATCAAGGGGAGGAAGATTCGCCGTGACATGATACAGGGCTGCCATATGCAGGATTTCATCCATCACATTTACGGCAGGGACCAAGAAGCTAGTCCGAGTATGACAGGTGTCATAGTAGCTCCATGCTCTGATACCATCAAGAATGCTGCCTTCAAATCCCAGGTGAGAACTGGGGCGCCCGAGGAATAGCTGACTATACCCAAATTGACGGGCAAACCTACTAGGCAAGTAGGGCTCCAAATACACAGTGTTGCTATTCCGGTAAACTAGATGCGCCGGGCGAATGTTGCGCAGCCAGAAATGCATATTTTCAGGCAAGAAATAAGGAGGTCCGACCCCATCAACATGAACACTCCTTACCTCTTGATCAGTGAAACGAGGAACGGATACGAAGAAATTGTACCCATCCACCCTCGCCAGCATCCTCCGACACGCCGGCATGGTACTACATTCCCAAGGCTGGTGGTGATACTTGAAAAGAAACGCGTCATCACCTGTAACGCCATCTCCCGTCCCGGGTCTCATCAAGGATTGATAATACAGCAATAGCCATCCCAGCAAGTAATGGTAAGGTAATTCTACATGTTCAAAATCTATTGCCACATCACGAGCAATGACCTTGGACGAGAAGGCACGAAGACCATGTTGAATACTACACACCATGGCAGGAACGAGGGCTAGCCTGACCCCAAAGGCCAACTTCACGGCAGGAAGAATGAAGTGGCGACTGATCCTCTCAATAGAGCCTGCCCCTCCTGAGACCACGCAGTTGCGCAGCCACACCATTAGAAATTCGGCCAAGAGTGCCTTCTCTGACAACCGTCGAGTACCATAACGAAAGTAGCTAAAGGAGTCAATCTGGCTCCCGAACCTGTCACTTTGAGACTTCGACCTCCTGGCAGTCGACATCAAGACCTCCACTTCTTTAGGAGTTAAACGATCTCGGGAAGTAACCCGGCCAGCCACGCTAAATTTGAAAAGGTATGCAACCCAAGATTTAGTATGAGGAGAGTCCCCCTCCGAGCTGTCATTTTTCTGGATAGTCGTCCGGTGACAGGTGCTATGATGGCATAATAATTCTTGATACACGGTGACGAAACCGGGGAATCGCTGATCCAAATCTTGGAGCTCCTCATTCGTCGGCGTATACACTTCGAAGGGTTCATCCCCCCAGGGGAGCTTGGAAACAGCATACATCTCGTGAAGAGCGAGCCCTAATTCTCCAACAGGGGTAAAAAAGGTCCCCGTTCGATGATTGTACATCTCCAAAAGGGCCATGAACAGTGGCTTATTAACGGGCAACCCGTGGCTGGTACCCCGGATAGCGTCATAAAGGTTGACTCCCCCCAAAAACTCTTCATACTTTCGTAGGATCTATGAGGACAGATTAGCCCACGGAGGAATGGGATGTAACCAGCTCGGCAGGACCAACCTACTAATAGGATAGGACCCTTTACGAGCAAGCTGACTCAGGAAGGTATCAGCCTGGGAGAATGAAAAGTTGGGACCAGGGGTGTTGATGAAGGTACCTGGAACTAACCCTATCACGGACCGACTGGCCGGATCTTTGACTGCGCGCACTGACCCAGTGGCTCTGTTATAACGGATATTACCAACAAACATCCCCGGTCTAGTTGGAGTGAGGGTGTCCGGCATCTGCCTATCCAGAACGACCATATTGAACCACTCAAAAGGGAAATGGCGCTTCATAATAGGGATGTGAATCGGCATCCCGTCCAGGTCAAAATCCCAACTCTCCGAAACATCCAACACTCGGGAGTTTTCAACAACCAACGCATCCCCAAAGAGGAAGACCGGTTTCAGATACTTCCCGTCAGACTGCCCAGAGCTTATCATATCAACAAGGAACTGAAAGGATTGAACCCTGATAGCATTTAGTCGCTCCAAAGGTTCATCAACAAGTAGCTGTTCGGACACTTGACGAACTAAGTCATCCCGATGAACGCCCGAGGCAAACTGACGCGAGCCTACCATAAGTTCCCCAGCAGGATTCACGGGCAGAGTCACTGAAGAAAGGCAAAAGAAACAAGGTCAAAATGATAGATGAAACGCAAAAACACATGATGCTTATGCGGCTCAGCATAGGTGCGGCTCGGTTTATACAGGTCAATTCAAATGAGCCTATGCGACTCAGTTTGAAAGAGCCCATACGGTCCAGTACGAATAAACTCATGCGGTTCCGTTCGAAGGGAACTCATGCGACTCAGTACGGAGGAACTTATGCGGTCCGAAAGGAGTATATTCGGCTCTAAAATGCTTATGCGGCCCTGCAAGGATGAGCTTATGCAGTCCAGCGAGGATGAGCTTATGCGGCCCTGTTAAAGAAGTAGTTACGCAACCACTTTCATGCGGCTCAAACCTGGGTCATACACCATGCGGCCCAAGCATGAGTCGGACACACAGTGTGCTTTGGAATATAGGCTCGTGCATAACATATACGGCGTAGCCATGGCAGTTCATATTAAGGGACCCTTACCAGCGATAGGCGGGTGGACGTCGGGGTGAAAAGCGGGCACGTCAGTCAACGGAGGAGCCGCCATTTCGTCGCCGCAGTCGATGAAGACGCGGCTTTCTTGCCCTTTGCTGCCGCAGAAGATGAGGCGGCCTTCGATGCTGCAGCCTTCTTGGGAGCCATTGTCGGTTGCTAAAGGAAGAAGGCGAAGAGCAAAGACGGCAAATAGAGAATCAGAGCAAAGAGAGAAGGTAAAGAAAAGCCCCAAGAGGCTAAAAGACTCATATTTATAGGCAAAAGAGACCCACGAAACGAACAGACGTCTCGGAGTATGCCTCGGATTACGCGCCGCCCCCAAAGAATAAAGGCAAAACGCTTCGGTCAAGGCAAAACCGACTCTTGGGATCCTTCCCCCAAAAAAAGGCGACGTTAAATCAAATCAAAGGCACTTAATGAAGATTTGCACACGTGTTCAGGACACGTGGCAACCAGTTTATGCGGCCAGATGAATTTATGCGGTTAAGGCACTTATGCGGCTAGGAAGCTCAGGCAGACAGAAAAATCCTATGCGGCATGAACGGGGCCATGCTTTTTGTTCCAAGTATTCCAATTTTTATAAATTGAAAACTTTGAAGGGGGTCCTGTAGAAGCATGGAAAATAAGTAAGAAGCTTATGCGGCTCACACAGGAGCGGCCCGATGCGGTTCAAAGAAGACTCTCAATCGCATGCGGCTCGGGAGCGTATGCGGTTCAGCAAGGCATATGCGGCTCGATGGACGCCATGTGTGATCCTTCCCTACAGCTGGTCGTTTGAGTAGTGGCCTCATTTATTGCTCTAGCACGATTCACTATGGCGACCCTGACATAAAGTTTCATAATGGCCTTGCCATAATGACTGACTCCTCGGGAAAAGAAGAAAATCTCTGACCAAATCCGTCAGAAGTCCCAGATTGCCACATGGCAATCAGTCATATACGGCTCCCTGAGAACCCGTTCCATGCGGTTCGATACAATGCTAGCTCATGCGGCTCCCTGGGAACACATTCCCTGCGGTCCAATACAACGCCAGCTCATATGGCTCACAAAGATTACGCATATGCGGCTCGATGAAGCATCGTCCTATGCGGCTTACAAAGAGTATCTCTCTGCAGTTCGAGGATCGTCAATCCTATGCGGCTCTGACAAGACTCACAATTAAGACACGTGGCATGGGATCAATAAGAGATTTAACCGAATCTCAACAAATATATTTGACATCATCGTCATAGTTACTGAGATCAGGGCATATCATTTATCATCAAGCTAATGGGACACGTGGCGAGCAATCAGACATTGGCATAATCAATCACGAGGATTTAAAGCAGCTAGCATTAATTACTCATGAGATACGATGCTATCCGCATTAATGGCCGAGATTCACTATAATCAGGATCAAGGGTTCAGATAGAATGAAGGAGCACCGACATTCCAAACAGATAATCATTATCAAACCCTAATGATCATCCCCCACTCTTATAAATAGCCAGCATCATTCCCTTGTAAAAAAAAAGGAGTGGTCGGCAACAAAAGAAAAAAAATAAGAAGAGAGAGATCTACACAGAGAGAGCTCCCCTTTTTTTCTTGATAATCACAGAGAGAGAGAAGCCAGGAGAGCAATCCGAGGAGAGCAAGAAGAGCATTTCTTCATCAACGTCGAGCAGATCTTCCCCGAGCCAAGGCTGCATACTGATCGTCCAAGGAGTAAGGCAGAGCGGCCGTCACTTTCCCGAGCCTCTATCGTCACCCCCCCAGAATCAAAAATAAACAATCGTACTTAGTTTGCTGTACCTAGATTTTCGTTCCTAGGCTTTCATTGTACGAGCGAGTTTGTATTGTGAGTCTAAGTTCAGTCCTCCGATAATTGTTCTGTTCTTTTACAATCAATGGCAAACACCGGTGCGTGGGGACGCCATGTGGAGATTGCTGATGGAGGCGCCCGGGTGATGCGCCTTGATCGAGGGGTTGACTTCTTCATATTGCTGTTGTGAGCCGGCACGTAGCAGAGGAGAAGATCTTTCTGTTGCTGAGATCTTGGGTGAGTTGAGTCAAAGGACACGTGTCATCGACCCATGGCTCAAAGATCTAGGATTTGATAGGGGGAATGATCTGGTAGGATGCGCCCAAGATTGGGCGCATGAGGAGACTTTGGCCCGTAACCTTTATGAGTCACGAACCATTCTGGGTGCATAGCTTTTGAGGCGCATGCAGGCAATTTCCCTTCTGTCTTTTGGGATCAGAGAGCAGTCTGGAGTGCATGGCATTTGAGGTGCATGCAGAGCTTCAGATGGAGACTTTCCTTCTGTCTTTAGGGATCAGTGATGAGTCTGAGGCGCATGCAAATTTGGGCGCATGGTCGCGGAGGCGCATGCGGGTGGTTGAGTGGACACGTGACGGTAGCCGTCGGAGTAAAGTCATGATGATGCTGACGTTGCCGACGCTTCGTCTTCTGAAAAAGCTGTCGACTGTTCAGACTGTGGGAGGCGTGCTGCCAACTCTGTCAGTTCAACATTTAATGTTTGTGACATTCGATGGACAGCTGAGGGGGCACGTCGATTGGCGTTCTACCGGGTATGGGGACACATGGAGGCACATCCTCTGTGATGCGCTCGGTTCTGAAGGGTGCGTCTGTATGATGCGCTTGATGTTGAAGGGCACGTCTGTGTGATGCGCGGTCTGGCCGGCGCATCCGCTTCATGAGACGTCTTTAATGGTGCAACTGTTACGTTCCTCGAGTGCCTTAAATAGCCGTTTTGACTCGGCTGAATTCGAAGCGTCTGGTTCATCCATTTAATGTAAATTTATTGCACAGAATTCGGAGAGCCATCCACTTGGCGCATGGATTTGATTTGCCCGGCCTATAAATAGTGGTATGGAGAGAGGGTTGGCCTCTCGTTCTCTCACGTCTTTCCGACATGAACTTGTGTGCTCGAATGCATCCTGTTGACGAAGTGCTCCCGAGGGTGAAGATGAGACGCCATGTCGTTGTTGATGCACTTGAAGGTGACTGTTACATCTAAAAGACGGAGTCGAAGGCTTCCGAGGCAGGCGGAAGGTGCCTGTTGCATCCAAAGTTAGGGATGCTCGGGCCTCGTCTCCGTTGTGCAGGAAGAGCCGTAGATCGGAATGGTGGTGCCCTGACCGTCTTCCTTTGGCTTTTGAGGCTCTTTCTCTGGATGGGAGAGTTAATTGCCACCCTCATCCTGCTCGGCCAGGTGAGCCTGGCTGGAAGAGTGGCACATAGCTGGGCTGCTAAAGGGATGCGCCTTGCTGAGGGCGCATGGTGGAATACGCCCCGTTGAAGGCGTATGGTGATGCTGCGCCTGACTGGAGGCGCGTGGTGATTGCTGCGCCTGACTGAAGGCGCATGATGGCTGCTGCGCCTGACTGGAGGCGCATAGTGGCTGCTGCCCGTAGACTTAGGATCTTTCCTTTGTAGAAGTTTTTTCCTTTGTACAGCCTTCTCTAGACATGTAATAGACTTTTATATGAAAATAAAAAGTTCTCTTTCCATGTCTATATTTGTTGTTTTTGTTGTGAAGTATTTTGTCCGAGCTCTGGCGTATGTAGTATCCGGCGCATGGGCTTTCTGGTTGTGAAATTTCATACTTCTACAAGGACAGGCACAAGATGTGGGCAGACAAGCATCGGAGAATCTTGAACTTCAAACCTGGTGATCATGTATTTTTGAAGATCTCACCAACTAAAGGAACTATCAGGTTTGGAACCAGAGGGAAGTTAAGCCTAAGGTTTATAGGTCCATTCGACGTCCTGGACCGAGTTGGCGACGTGTCTTATCGTTTGGCCTTGCCACCATCTCTCGAAGGAGTTCACGACGTCTTCCATGTATCTCAACTGCGGAAGTATGTGCCAGATCTAAGTCACATACTGGATCATTCGAAAATCACAGTTGGCCCAACTCTCCGCATTGAACAGAAACCGGTAGAGATCCTGGATCGGAGGCAGAAGATTCTTAAGAACAAGACCATCTCCTTAGTTCGAGTATCTCGGAACAAGGACTCACCGGAAGAATATACTTGGGAAAGGGAAGATGAGATGCGGCGACTGTACCCCTACCTCTTTGATGATTAAGGTACTTAGCAACCTATCCTTCTCTACCTCTCTTATCTTTAAATTTTGGGGACGGAATTTAAATTAAGGTGGGTAGGGTGTCATAACCTTAATTTTCTATTTTTTTTATTATTGGTATTTTAATTAATTTTCAACCATTCAAAATTATTTTCCTATAAATTATTTCTCAAAAAAAAATTTATAGTGTAAATGAATATAATCAGAATTTTTCCAAATTTTCCCTCGTGCAAAAATCTATTTTGTATTTTTCACTAATGCTTGAGTGTCAAACATGCTTGGATGAGTGCCATTTGGCACTCATGCCTCATGACAAGTCTTAGAGGGCATTTTAGGTATTTCCTAATTTTTATTCTCTCTTAAAACATGAAGAATAAGGGAGAGAAAACCATTCTCTTCTCCTTCCTCTTCCTGGTAAGCCCTCTTCTCCCTCTCATTAATTCTTCTTCTTCTTCTTCTTCTTCTCATCTTCTTCTCCTCACCCCTTGCTGCTACTGCTGTTACTGCGGCTGCATTTGCTGCGCTGCTGCTGCCGTGCCGCTTCTGCCGCGGGCCGGTGCCGGCGCCGCCGGCCGACCCCCCTTCTCCATCTTCTCATTCTTCTTCCTCTTCATTCTTCCTTTCCTCCTTCTCCTTCAATTCATTTCAAATTTTTTTAGGTTTTGAAAATTTAACCCAATTTCAATTTGTGTCCTAGGTTTCTAATTTGGGTTTTGAAGGAATTCTTCTAGGAAGGACATACTCAAGCAAGGCAAGCCCTCCTACTCCTTTCTCTTGATAATTGGTTTTCTAAATTTTACTTCTTGAGTGTTATAGTATATATATAAATATACATTTCTGGAATTTCATTAATTCATGAACAAAATCCAATTTGTGAAATTACAAATGTGAGTGTTAGGAATTGTTTGCTAGAATTCACTTATGAATGTGTATATACATAAATGTGTGAATTGGACACGATGTTGGACACATCATGAAAGAGAAGGACACTTCCGATAATTTTTTTATGTAGTTGTTTTATTATAAACATTGATTTATGTATATACATGCATACTAATTTCAATAAGAAGTTGGCCTAACGTGGTGGTTTTGCACAATATTACATCTAAATATCTTCAAACTAAATTTTATGGAATTATTTGACATTTATTTATATTAATTCAATTCTGTCCAAAAATTAATTAATGCTTAATTAGAGTAATTTTCACTTTATTAACCTAGAAAAATAATTATTTTGGCACCCGGATACATACGTGATTTTGGTGACATAATACTTGGACTAGTATGATGCACTCATGGACTGTAAATCGACCTTAGAAAATGAGAGTACGTTGCACTACTACTTAGATATTCATTTTGACATACCAATAATTCTCTTTTCATTGAAAGTAAAGTTAAAACCAATTAACCACCCTACAAGTCACATTATAGATAGATTGCATGTGTTGTGGACTAATCCACTATTAGCATGATTTCAAGTATACTTAGGGATGCCTTAAATTAACTTTGAGATAGGATGATTAATACTTATTTTTAGCATAATGTTCAATTCTGTCCAGAATTTTAATTAGGCTTAAAATCACCTTTTTGACCTTAAAAACATGGTTTAACTTGAGAATTTTGTATACCGGTCTACTATGGTAGCTACGTGCTAATTTTACATATCTTAGATTACTTTTCTATATTCTTGATGAGTTAAATACAATATCCAGTCCATAGTAGTTCCCTAAAATCATTTTCATTACTAAACAAACTCGTTATTGTTCTTGACATGTTTAGCATTTTGTTAAAGCCTTGCAAACCAAGAATAATTGCACGCTCCCTTGCCTGCTAGGTAAAAAAGCTTTATTTTTGCATAGCTTTATATATTGCGTGTTGCCGGTGTTGAGAGTTGCTCCACCGAAGGGGTCGACGTACCTGGTTTATATTTGCGTGTTGCCGGTGTTGAGGGTTGCTCCACCGAAGGGGTCGGCGTACCCATTTATTATTTCCTTGCATTTATATGTTCTGGAATATTTTCGGGTCAGTAAATACAAAGGAGACTCTGCCGAAATTTTTGAGAATTTCTAGAGTTAGTCTATTTTCCGACAAACTCAGATTTCTTGGAAATTTTGACTCTAGTACTAGACCACTTGAACCATCCATCTCCGACCTATAATATCGGAGGGATTTCTGGAATCATGTCCAATTGGATATCTTGGAATTTTACCTTGATTCCAATATTTCTCGGACTACTTTAGTTTCGAAAAAGATAAAACTAATATTTGAAAGCGACTTGACTTCTAGGACTCCTGTTTGGGAGATAGTTTCTCCGAAGTCTAAATGTTTAGAATAGGTTGCATAGGGTTTTGGGAGAGAAACCGTTGGATCACACCCGGCTGACTTCTTAGCAATATTATTTTTCATTTTCGTACTGATCAGTCCCTGATACGGTGTTCGTGCGGCCGTACGAATATCCGGGGTGAGACTTAGCTCACTTTCTTGATCGCAATTGGACATCCAGGCCCTGAGTTTCAGCTCAGCTATCCATTTGCACATTACCCTGAGTTTCAGCTCAGAATATTTGTTAATTCATTAGATATCCAGGCCCTGAGTTCAGCTCAGCTCTCTAATGAATGGGTTCGATATTCTTGGAAAAGTCCAAGTCATACGAACTTCTTGATTATAACACATGATGCGATGACTCGACCCAGATAATTCGGAAACCACTCATGATGTTATCTTGCTTGTAATCACATCAATATGTGATAGTACAGATGGCTGGAGTATCTAAGCACCAACCCGTTTTGTACGAGCCTGATTCCGGGCAAATGGGGTTATTGTTGAGATGCTAGGCGAGTGTGTGTGATCCAGAAAGTTTCTCTAAATTGCATTTAGGTCTAGTAGATCATGTCGTGTCTTTGTGACATTAAATTGATAATTACTTACTTCTTGTACAAGTTAATTGTTCAAGTTTACTCTATTCACTGGTCATATCATTCTACATTCATAACTCTTTTCTTTGACTGAGGGCTTGCTCGTCGTATTGACGACCTAGTTTTGTTCACTAGGGACTGAAGAAGAGCATGATGTGGATCAGGCGTACACTAAGGATGATCTCTATGAATGAAGTGGAACGGATGAAATGTACTTTTATTTTGATAATATTTTTAATTATGTATTGAAGACTATGAATCAATCATATGTTTGAAGACAGTGAACTAAATATGTAAAATATGTGTTTTGATGAATTCTAGACCAAATATGTAATATTTCTGGATAAATGAATGTTATGTTATTTGTGGAATTCTGTGATTATGCCTTATATCTATGCCTATCCCGGACCTTACAGACGACAATCGCAGGGTACAATTCGGTACTTATTGTACAGTTGCGTAGCCTGGGGAGAAGTATCACGTGCCTCGTGTCATCCTGGGAATCGGGGCGTGACATTTTACGTTAAATGGTCAGAGATTATCGGTCATCTTCTTTTCGCATTGCTAACTTTTGTTTCGCGTGTTTGTGCGTGCGGTGGTCAGAGATACTCTGCATAATCATATACTAAGTATAAGATATGGGTTAGGGCTTAATGGGCTAAGCTAAGCTAGGAGTCCAATAACACCAATAGTAATGTCTGTAACTAGGGTATTTGTGAATATTATGTATCAATATGAGAATAAAGTTTTGGTAGGTATTTGCCCTACCAATATCCTATTCACATAGGTAAAACCATTACTATGGCCTATTTACCTAATTACCTATACACTAGCCTATCCTTAACTCCAGTAAAAACCAATACCCAAACTCAATACCCCATACACTACAACATAGGTATCTCCCATACCCATGTGTCAACCCATTACCTAAACCTATAGGCTTCCTAAACCTATATATTACCTAGTCACTCTAGGTAAAGCCATTACCTATACTCATAGGTAAAACAATTGCTATCTTGAAGTTACCTATAGTTATTGTCCTAGTCCTCATCTATACACATTATCCTAAGGCCTCGTTTGGTTCACCGATTTAAGGAACTAGGAAAGGAAAGTTGTTCCTTTCCTTTGTTTGGTAACCACAAACTTGAGAATCAATTTCCTCACAAGGGTGAAAATTGGAGGGAATATGGTTCCACTCATGACTTGAATATCAGAGCTAATCGTCAAGCTTGACATAAGTGATAATATACAAATTGGAGGGAAAATTGGCAGGGTTACCACCTTGTCAACTGGGTAGTTTGTAGAAGGAAAAACTTCTTAATATGCAAATCGTTCCTAATTACAACTGATAATGTTAAATGTTATACATAAATGTATATGTTCTGTATTCCACCTACCTGTTCATGTGTACCCATGGACTGAACTCTAATGAGATGGACTGCAACATGGTTATGTGGGCTGAACACATACCTAGGGTGGACTGAAACATGATATGCAGTGTGTTATACAACAAGATGGACAGGTAATGCAATAGGCACATGTGGGCTGAACACATACCTAGGGTGGACTGAAACATGATATGCTCTATGGTATGCGGGACAGATTCATGTAAGTGGATTGATACCCAATTGTGACAGGGACTATCCTCATAGGCAGCACAGGACCCAGGCTAAACCAATACCCACTTCTAACCTGAGCCATTCCTCTTCCTTCGACTGATACTAACATCAATGGAAATTGTTACAACCATAGGAGTGGACTGCACAGTAGTAATGAACATGTGATGGCTGCTATTTAAGGGACTGAATAATTACTTAACACCTGAACCTTACACTTGTAACAATACCTTAGCTAGGGACATGAGATCTGGTATTGCAAACGAGCCAACCCGAGCCAAGCTTTTGTAAGCATGAGCTTGGCTTAACTAGAATTAATCGAGTTCGAGCTCGAGCTCAAGCTTGATAAATTTTTTTATTTTAGAGCTTGAGCTTGGCTTGAGCTTGTTTATATTAAGCTTGAGCTTGGCTTGGTTTGAGCTCGAGCTTGGCTTGATAAGCAAGCTTGATTCAAGCTTGATAAACAAGCTCGATAAGCTCATATCAAGCTCATTAAGCTTGATTTCAAGCTTGTTCACCTTTATTTCAAGCTTAATGAGCTCGATTTCAACCTAGTTACGCTTGAATTCAAGTACCTGTAATTTAACAATTTATTTATAAAAATTTAATTAAAAAAGTTCCTTCATATCAATTATTAAGGACATATAAATATATAAAGCACACAACCATATCATTATACAAACATACATAAAATTAGAATTCAACAAACAAACGAGCTTCTAAACAAGCTCCTAAACGAGCTTGGCTCATTTGCAGCCCCAGACATGAGCTCGGCTTGTTTACTAAACGAACCAAGCTCAAACGAGCTTTTATCGAGCCGAGCTTCGAGCAGCTCGCAAACGGCTTGGCTCATTTGCAGCCCTAGACATGAGCTCTGGTATTCGAAGGGTCGTGTTTGTGTCGCATCATAGGAGTGGTCGGGGTCATGTCTGTGTCACATCAGAAAGGGTCGTGTCTGTGTCGCATCAGAAAAAGGGAGATAGGGTTAGGGTTTACCGACACAGCTTGGGGTTGGGTCGGGGTCGCCGGGGCTGGAGCAGCGGCGGAGGAGACTGGGTGGTCGTCGGAGGGATGGGGTCGTCGGGCAGGGGATCGCCGCGAGCGGGAGATTAGAAAATTTTGGGTGAAAAAATGAAAAATCGATCGGGCCAGAACCCTATATGAAATATTTTTGCGACGTCACTTAAAGACGTCGCTAACCGTCGTTATTTATTAAAACCTGGCGACGTCTTAAAAGCGGCATCGCTAAATGTCGCTGAATAAAAAAATCAGCGACGTTTTACAACTAGAATGCGACATCAGTTGTCCAAAACATTAATGGTGTCGCTAACTGTCGCTCAAACGTCACTGATAGTGACGTTCAGCAAAGTACATATAAAACGTCACTAAAAGCACAAAACTTAGCGATGTGTTTATCTAGGGTTATTCTCAGGAATATCCGCGAGAACAATATTTTTGTGCCTTACAAATTTATCTTCAAAGAATTCTATATCGTGAGACTCATTGATATTATTAGATTCAATATCAAGGAACCTTCGAGCATCGCTCTTATCGGAGTAACCCAGGAATATTATCTTCGTAGTCCTTGTACTGAATCTTCAAATTCGAAAGCTTCTCATACGCTAGACACCCCCACACTCGAATAACATTCTAGTTGGGTCAGACTTTGAACCAGAGTTCATGAGTAGTGACTTCGGAAGTTGTATACAGTACTCTATTCAGAATGAAAGTAGCCGTATGCCCTGCTTCGCCCAGAAGCAATTAGGAAGACCCGCAGTCAACATCATTGAGTTCGTCATCTCTGTTAACGTTATGTTCTTCCTTTCTGCAACACCATTTGATTGAGGGGAGTACGAAGCAGTCGTATCATTGACAATTCCATGTTCTCTGCAGAACGAAACGAATTCATGAGTCATATACTCTCCAGCTCGATCACTTCTGAGTCGCTTGAGTTGTTGTCCGGTTTGACGTTCGGCTTCATCCTGGAAGTACTTAAATTTCTCAAATGCTTCATCTTTAGACTTGAACAGATAAACGAACGCATACTTTGAGAAATCGTTGATGAAAGTAATAAAATACTTCATCCCGGCCTTTATGGAGAACTGTTTGAAGACACATATATCTGAGTGTACCAACTCCAAAAGATCTGTACTTCGGTTTACCCGTTTGAACGATTTTCTGGTGATCTTCGTCTGTGCACAAACCTCACACTTCTCCAACTCCTTACCCCCCATATTTGGAGATAAGTCCTAGACTAGACATTTTGTTTATTCATTTATAATGAACATGTCCTAGTCTATTATGCCATAACTCAAGAGAATAATCAGAAATAGAGGCTGCATTTATCATCTCAACTAGAGTTACAAGTTGAAGTTTGAACCTCCCTTTAGTACAATAAGCCTTTCCGAAGTATGTTCCTTTATAAGACATAACCACCTGACCAGCGTTAATGTCCATCCTCAAGCCTGCGTTGTAGAACTGACTTCCTGAGACCATGTTCTCGGCTATAGTTGGTATATGCTTCACATCCAGAAGCGTCAGCAACTTTCCCGAAGTCAGTCGCAGTACCATCGTCCCGACCCCCTTTACTTTAGCTTGTGTCTGGTTTGCCACCATAACCTTCTCAGATGTAGGCTTGTATGTGGTGAACCACTCCTTCTTTGAGCAAACATGGCATAAAGCCCTAGTGTCTATCCACTAATCTGTGTCAATACTGGCTGAGTTAACCTGCGCAATCATAGCAACAAATTTAGCCTCACCTTACTCTTTCTGTTTGGGTTTTTCCTTGCAGTCTTTCCTCTAGTGGCCTTTCTTGCCATAGTTGAAATAAGTCACAGGTGCTTTGGACTTTGGCTTGAACTGAGCCGACTTCACCTTCAGTTGGTGAACGTTCCTCTTTTTGTTGTTAGGAGCCTTTTGCCTCCTTCTGGAGTCTCCAGCTTGCACCAGATTTGCCTCAGCTATCTGTTTGGACAAGGTGTCCACTTTGATTTGAGCCCTCAGCTCGTCTTCAACATGAATCCAGTACAAGAGGCATTCAAGATCCACCTCCATCTTCTTGTGGTGCATGTCCGCGATGAAATTGCTCCAGCCAGGTGGAAGCTTGGCGATAATATCCCTGATGACAAAAGCATCGACCAAAGGCATGTCGTCGTCTGCCAGCTTTTGACGTAACTTGAGGAACTCCTTGACTTATGGCAACAAGGTTTTATCGTCCTCAAACCGCATCCTTTCGACCTTTTCGGCCACGATGATCTTGTTTCTATTCTCATATGCCTTGTAGAGATTCTCTACAGACTCCTAAACATCCTCAGCATTGACCGTCTTATTGTATGACTCTGCCAGAGAGTCCTCCATAGAGTTCAAGATCAATAACTTGCAAAGGTTGTTATCTCTCCTCCACTTCGACTGCAAAGCCGTGGCTTCAGCAACCCTTCGAACATTTTTACCCTCTGGAATCAAAGGCTCAGGATCTGTCCACATGTAGTCGACGCTCACGAGTTGAAGATTAATGCTGACCTTTCTCTTCGAGACGTTGTAATTCTCCCGTCAAACTTCTCAAGTTTGTTAAAACAATTGTGTCGATAAGGTTTGCACGGTTGTCCTCCATCAGATCTAATCTTGCTTTGAGATTGTTAGTCGATCCCGAAACAGATCTTAGATGGAAGAACGTGAGTTTACAGAGTGATTTGGCAATACTTCGAGGAAGGTGCACAACTGAGATCCCAGAGGATTCAGAGAGATAAAATCAAATATAGCACTTCGAATAAGACGCAAATAAATTTCGTAGCAGCAGCGACGAAAGCCCACAAGTGGTTTCTGATTAAATCAGAGAAGCACAAGAGGTTTATGATTAGATCAGAGAAGAAGAGA